>OZ012692.1:9387264-9480368 GCA_963942565.1 Maea johnstoni | reverse complement strand
ATCGGACCACCTTCAATGTCAAATGTGACCATTATTGTAACACTGAACAGTGCAATTGCCAATGAAATGATGTTTCCCTATATACGTTCTACTCCAAAACGCTATAATTCCAGTAAACATTGTGGATGCATATATGCTTCTTGGCAGGTTATATCATTAATTTTTAATAAAGCATTAGATTATATTGTCAAAACCAGAGACATTGATCACACTGTCAAAACGCAAACAACTTCCACTTCACACCAGGCATGGGGTCAATTACTTTTGAAAGTAATATATTACAATTACAATTACTTTGTATTGGCCCTATTACAATTACAATTACTTTTGAAAATCACCATCCCTATTACAATTACAATTACTTTTGAAATGTAATATATTACAATTACTTATTACTTTTCTAGCTACGGTGAATGAGACCCTTTGTCGAAATGTCATAACTTATCTTTTATTCAGTATGAGTATGTTTTATAACAGCTGTTTAATACTTCTTAATGTGTGTATTATGCTGATAGTTCTGAATTGAATAGTTTAATGTAGATAAACACATATCAAAAATATAAAGCGGTTCCCTACCTGGAAAAGGGGACCTGTATTTCTACAATCCCACAAAGATTACTGACCCCAGTAATGATAAATATTTTGTCTACCATACACAAGGTGGACACTGCTTTGTTTAAATACCTTGTTGACAAGAAAATATGTTTACTTTACGCAGGAGTTAATCTAATAAAAGGTTCATCTGAATCAAAGGTACTGATTGATGAAGGCAAACAGGGGTGTCTTAGTATTTAAGTCCTGGAGCAAAGACTAATGCACAAATCCCTCAGTAATTCAGTATAGAACAAATGTGCACCTCACATTCACAAAATGATTTAGAAAATGTTCCATCTAAGAAGGTCTGCTATGCATTTGACAATAAGAGAGTATGTGTAGCTTGAGGCAGGCCTCTTGAAAACCTTAAGCCTACAGAGGTGTTTAAATTAAAGAGATATTGAAAAATACCAAACCCACAATACTTTATACAGTATAATTTGATGAACAACTCGCTAGACCCATCCAAAAAGCCTTTCAAATGAGCATAACATTTGGTCTCCTTGAGTTCAGACTTCAGAGTATGCTCAAAAATCCTCATGTACATGCATGTGCAGGTGAGGATTGACAGTGTCTGTAGCTACAGGAAGTTACAATTGCAATTGTATTCACCTGGGGTTTCATCGACCTAGATCATTCATGGAAATGATGATACCTCTAAGTCTTGAAGTCTACCAGTTCCAACTGGAAATCCACATATAATTATTCATATCTCATAATAACTATTTGTCACATACATATAGTCAGAAATAAGCTGGAATGTATGTTGAGCAAGTTGTTTGTACATAGGAGACCATCTAGTCATTTAAGTATTAAATAACACAATATGACAAAGGGATCATTACAAAGTCACCATGATTAGAGCAAAACTGCTGAACTGTGCCTAATGAGTTTTGATAATATTGTTTAAAAGGTGAATATGAAGGCTATGAAACAGAGCTTTCAGGTAGCCTTTAAAGTTTCAAGGAGAACCATTCTGAGAAATAACTCATACATTTTGGGGATGTCTTGAGGGGTGATTTTTGAGGGTTAGAGTGTCCACATAACTCTGACACCCTGCTGTCTTAAACCCTGTAGGCAATTTTAGGCATCCATACTTATCCTATGAGAGGAATTGAGAATAAGGATGGGCAGCTTATCTCAGAGCCTTGTATTTCTCATTGGGGATTCTACAGCTCTTTGCACTCAGTTCCATTGTACACCTAATGGCAGCTATTCTTATCTTTATCAAACTGCAATTAAATCAACTTCCTTTGGCCTCTGACCTAGATTGAAGTACCTAGACCTTGGCAGTACTAAGACAACATTACCCTTTAGGAGATGCAGTGAATAAATTCTACTGCCTTTCAGATGAATTACTAAACCTTTTCACAGACTTGTTACTGAAATCAATCCTTCACTTCAAATTCATGCTTTTTGAGACAAGGAGTGACAATCCTGTGTCTGTATGGATAGGACTATGGAGTCATATGGAAAAGTGACTTGTTTACTGTACAGTTGATTTTTTGGTCATACATGGGAAAAGTAATAGAAAAGTAATAGAAAATTACTTATTACTTTTGGGGTCAGGCTATTACAATTACTTATTACTTGAAGATTTTGACTATCTATTACTTATTACAGGCTATTACTTTGAAAATCGGTCTATTACCTATTACTTTTCTATTACCTATTACTTATTACCCCATGTCTGATATATATATGTATATGTATGCAAATATATGTATATATATATACAAATGTATAAATAAATATTTATATATTTATATTTATGTATGTATATATATATACCTATATATTCATTAATATATATATATATATATATATATATAAATATATATATTTATATATATATATATATATTTATATATACATGTATATATATATACATATATTTATATATATATTTATGTATACATATATATATATATATATATATATATATATATATATATATATATATATATATATATATATATATATATATATATATATATATATTTATATAAAACTCTATGTATATATATATATATATATATATATATATATATATATATATATATATATATACATATATATATATATATATATATATATATATATATATATATATATATACATATATATATATAAATATACATATATATATATATATATATATATACATATATATATATACTTACATACATACGTATATACATTCACATACATTCACACATACACACACACGTTTGATGTAAAGTTGTAGGGTCGGTCCGAACGGAACCTATCTAGATCAAATGTGCGACCCTTTCGGCTTTCCCTCGCAAACCAACTAGCCGTTGGGGCCTTCACCGCCGCGTGCGCTCGTGGAGGTGTTTCCCCGTCACGCGGCATTTTAATTATGCAAGGGGATTCCACTCACAAGTTTCCATGACGTCATCCATATTTCGACTGCGCGGATAGATCCTCTACCTGGGTGACATGGGTTATTAATGGGTTAAGACAGAGACATAGTTGAAGTCTCTGGTTAAGAATAATCGGCCAAAAAGAGACATTCACCCCAATGGCACTGCAAAGTATGTGTACCAATATGGCAAGGCTTCCTTTTGATACGATCCAGTGTCAATGTCCGCACTCTCTACGGCTGGCACTGGAAGGAAGGGGTCTGAGCAGGTAAACAGGGAGCACTAAGGGCGATGTGTACTGGGAGAACTAATACGATCCAGTGTCAATGTCCGGACTCTCTACAGCTGGCACGGGAAGGAAGGGGGCTGAGCAGGTAAACAGGGAGCACTAAGGGCGCTGTGTACTGGGAGAACTAATACGATCCAGTGTCAATGTCCGGACTCTCTACAGCTGGCACTGGTAGGAGGACGCCTCGGCAGGTAAACAGGGAGCACTAAGGGCGCTGTGTACTGGGAGAACTAATACGATCCAGTGTCAATGTCCGGACTATCTACGGCTGGCACTGGAAGGAAGGGGGCTGAGCAGGTAAACAGGGAGCACTAAGGGCGCTGTGTACCGGGAGAACTAATACGATCCAGTGTCAATGTCCGGACTATCTACGGCTGGCACTGGAAGGAAGGGGGCTGAGCAGGTAAACAGGGAGCACTAAAGGGCGCTGTGTACTGGGAGAACTAATGCGATCCAGTGTCAATGTCTGGACTCTCTACGGCTGGCACTGGAAGGAAGGGGGCTGAGCAGGTAAACAGGGAGCACTAAGGGCGCTGTGTACTGGGAGAACTAATACGATCCAGTGTCAATGTCCGGACTCTCTACAGCTGGCACTGGAAGGAAGGGGGCTGAGCAGGTAAACAGGGAGCACTAAGGGTGATGTGTACTGCCAGGAGAACTAATACGATCCAGTGTCAATGTCCGCACTCTCTACAGCTGGCACTGGAAGGAAGGGGGCTGAGCAGGTAAACAGGGAGCACTGAGGGCGCTGTGTACTGGGAGAACTAATACGATCCAGTGTCAATGTCCGGACTCTCTACAGCTGGCACTGGAAGGAAGGGGGCTGAGCAGGTAAACAGGGAGCACTAAGGGCGCTGTGTACTGGGAGAACTAATACGATCCAGTGTCAATGTCCACACTCTCAACAGCTGGCACTGGAAGGAAGGGGGCTGAGCAGGTAAACAGGGAGCACTAAGGGCGCTGTGTACTGGGAGAACTAATACGATCCAGTGTCAATGTCCGCACTCTCTACGGCTGGCACTGGAAGGAAGGGGGCTGAGCAGGTAAACAGGGAGCACTAAGGGCGCTGTGTACTGGGAGAACTAATACGATCCAGTGTCAATGTCCGCACTCTCTACAGCTGGCACTGGAAGGAAGGGGGCTGAGCAGGTAAACAGGGAGCACTAAGGGCGCTGTGTACTGGGAGAACTAATACGATCCAGTGTCAATGTCCGGACTCTCTACGGCTGGCACTGGAAGGAAGGGGGCTGAGCAGGTAAACAGGGAGCACTAAGGGCGCTGTGTACTGGGAGAACTAATACGATCCAGTGTCAATGTCCGGACTCTCTACAGCTGGCACTGGAAGGAAGGGGGCTGAGCAGGTAAACAGGGAGCACTAAGGGCGCTGTGTACTGGGAGAACTAATACGATCCAGTGTCAATGTCCGCACTCTCTACAGCTGGCACTGGAAGGAAGGGGGCTGAGCAGGTAAACAGGGAGCACTAAGGGCGCTGTGTACTGGGAGAACTAATACGATCCAGTGTCAATGTCCGGACTCTCTACAGCTGGCACTGGAAGGAAGGGGGCTGAGCAGGTAAACAGGGAGCACTAAGGGCGCTGTGTACTGGGAGAACTAATACGATCCAGTGTCAATGTCCGGACTCTCTACAGCTGGCACTGGAAGGAAGGGGGCTGAGCAGGTAAACAGGGAGCACTAAGGGCGCTGTGTACTGGGAGAACTAATACGATCCAGTGCCAATGTCCGGACTCTCTACGGCTGGCACTGGAAGGAAGGGGGCTGAGCAGGTAAACAGGGAGCACTAAGGGCGCTGTGTACCGGGAGAACTAATACGATCCAGTGTCAATGTCCGGACTCTCTACAGCTGGCACTGGAAGGAAGGGGGCTGAGCAGGTAAACAGGGAGCACTAAGGGCGCTGTGTACAGGGAGAACTAATACGATCCAGTGTCAATGTCCGGACTCTCTACAGCTGGCACTGGAAGGAAGGGGGCTGAGCAGGTAAACAGGGAGCACTAAGGGCGCTGTGTACCGGGAGAACTAATACGATCCAGTGTCAATGTCCGGACTCTCTACAGCTGGCACTGGAAGGAAGGGGGCTGAGCAGGTAAACAGGGAGCACTAAGGGCGCTGTGTACTGGGAGAACTAATACGATCCAGTGTCAATGTCCGGACTCTCTACAGCGGGCACTGGAAGGAAGGAAGGGGGCTGAGCAGGTAAACAGGGAGCACTAAGGGCGCTGTGTACTGGGAGAACTAATACGATCCAGTGTCAATGTACGGACTCTCTACGGCTGGCACTGGAAGGAAGCGGGCTGAGCAGGTAAACAGGGAGCACTAAAGGCGCTGTGTACCGGGAGAACTAATACGATCCAGTGTCAATGTCCGGACTCTCTACGGCTGGCACTGGAAGGAAGGGGGCTGAGCAGGTAAACAGGGAGCACTAAGGGCGATGTGTTAACTGGGAGAACTAATACGATCCAGTGTCAATGTCCGGACTCTCTACAGCTGGCAGTGGAAGGAAGGGGGCTGAGCAGGTAAACAGGGAGCACTAAGGGCGCTGTGTACCGGGAGAACTAATACGATCCAGTGTCAATGTCCGGACTCTCTACGGCTGGCACTGGAAGGAAGGGGGCTGAGCAGGTAAACAGGGAGCACTAAGGGCGATGTGTTAACTGGGAGAACTAATACGATCCAGTGTCAATGTCCGGACTCTCTACAGCTGGCACTGGAAGGAAGGGGGCTGAGCAGGTAAACAGGGAGCACTAAGGGCGCTGTGTACTGGGAGAACTAATACGATCCAGTGTCAATGTCCGGACTCTCTACAGCTGGCAGTGGAAGGAAGGGGGCTGAGCAGGTAAACAGGGAGCACTATGGTGCTGTGTACCGGGAGAACTAATACGATCCAGTGTCAATGTCCGGACTCTCTACAGCTGGCAGTGGAAGGAAGGGGGCTGAGCAGGTAAACAGGGAGCACTAAGGGCGCTGTGTACCGGGATAACTAATACGATCCAGTGTCAATGTCCGGACTCTCTACAGCTGGCAGTGGAAGGAAGGGGGCTGAGCAGGTAAACAGGGAGCACTAAGGGCGCTGTGTACCGGAAGAACTAATACGATCCAGTGTCAATGTCCGGAATCTCTACAGCTGGCACTGGAAGGAAGGGGGCTGAGCAGGTAAACAGGGAGCACTAAGGGCGCTGTGTACTGGGAGAACTAATACAATCCAGTGTCAATGTCCGGACTCTCTACAGCTGGCACTGGAAGGAAGGGGGCTGAGCAGGTAAACAGGGAGCACTAAGGGCGCTGTGTACCGGGAGAACTAATACGATCCAGTGTCAATGTCCGGACTCTCTACGGCTGGCACTGGAAGGAAGGGGTCTGAGCAGGTAAACAGGGAGCACTAAGGGCGATGTGTTAACTGGGAGAACTAATACGATCCAGTGTCAATGTCCGGACTCTCTACGGCTGGCACTGGAAGGAAGGGGGCTGATTAGGTAAACAGGGAGCACTAAGGGCGCTGTGTACTGGGAGAACTAATACGATCCAGTGTCAATGTCCGGACTCTCTACAGCTGGCACTGGAAGGTAGGGGGCTGAGCAGGTAAACAGGGAGCACTAAGGGCGCTGTGTACTGGGAGAACTAATACGAT
This sequence comes from Maea johnstoni, assembly GCA_963942565.1. NCBI lineage: Eukaryota > Metazoa > Annelida > Polychaeta > Spionida > Magelonidae > Maea > Maea johnstoni. The sequence goes on along the minus strand of OZ012692.1, from coordinate 9,473,453 downwards.
CCAGTGTCAATGTCCGGACTCTCTACAGCTGGCACTGGAAGGAAGGGGGCTGAGCAGGTAAACAGGGAGCACTAAGGGTGATGTGTACTGCCAGGAGAACTAATACGATCCAGTGTCAATGTCCGGACTCTCTACGGCTGGCACTGGAAGGAAGGGGTCTGAGCAGGTAAACAGGGAGCACTAAGGGCGCTGTGTACTGGGAGAACTAATACGATCCAGTGTCAATGTCCGGACTCTCTACAGCTGGCACTGGAAGGAAGGGGGCTGAGCAGGTAAACAGGGAGCACTAAGGGCGCTGTGTACTGGGAGAACTAATACGATCCAGTGTCAATGTCCGGACTCTCTACAGCTGGCACTGGAAGGAAGGGGGCTGAGCAGGTAAACAGGGAGCACTAAGGGCGCTGTGTACTGGGAGAACTAATACGATCCAGTGCCAATGTCCGGACTCTCTACGGCTGGCACTGGAAGGAAGGGGGCTGAGCAGGTAAACAGGGAGCACTAAGGGCGCTGTGTACCGGGAGAACTAATACGATCCAGTGTCAATGTCCGGACTCTCTACAGCTGGCACTGGAAGGAAGGGGGCTGAGCAGGTAAACAGGGAGCACTAAGGGCGCTGTGTACAGGGAGAACTAATACGATCCAGTGTCAATGTCCGGACTCTCTACAGCTGGCACTGGAAGGAAGGGGGCTGAGCAGGTAAACAGGGAGCACTAAGGGCGCTGTGTACCGGGAGAACTAATACGATCCAGTGTCAATGTCCGGACTCTCTACAGCTGGCACTGGAAGGAAGGGGGCTGAGCAGGTAAACAGGGAGCACTAAGGGCGCTGTGTACTGGGAGAACTAATACGATCCAGTGTCAATGTCCGGACTCTCTACAGCGGGCACTGGAAGGAAGGAAGGGGGCTGAGCAGGTAAACAGGGAGCACTAAGGGCGCTGTGTACTGGGAGAACTAATACGATCCAGTGTCAATGTACGGACTCTCTACGGCTGGCACTGGAAGGAAGCGGGCTGAGCAGGTAAACAGGGAGCACTAAAGGCGCTGTGTACCGGGAGAACTAATACGATCCAGTGTCAATGTCCGGACTCTCTACGGCTGGCACTGGAAGGAAGGGGGCTGAGCAGGTAAACAGGGAGCACTAAGGGCGATGTGTTAACTGGGAGAACTAATACGATCCAGTGTCAATGTCCGGACTCTCTACAGCTGGCACTGGAAGGAAGGGGGCTGAGCAGGTAAACAGGGAGCACTAAGGGCGCTGTGTACTGGGAGAACTAATACGATCCAGTGTCAATGTCCGGACTCTCTACAGCTGGCAGTGGAAGGAAGGGGGCTGAGCAGGTAAACAGGGAGCACTATGGTGCTGTGTACCGGGAGAACTAATACGATCCAGTGTCAATGTCCGGACTCTCTACAGCTGGCAGTGGAAGGAAGGGGGCTGAGCAGGTAAACAGGGAGCACTAAGGGCGCTGTGTACCGGGATAACTAATACGATCCAGTGTCAATGTCCGGACTCTCTACAGCTGGCAGTGGAAGGAAGGGGGCTGAGCAGGTAAACAGGGAGCACTAAGGGCGCTGTGTACCGGAAGAACTAATACGATCCAGTGTCAATGTCCGGAATCTCTACAGCTGGCACTGGAAGGAAGGGGGCTGAGCAGGTAAACAGGGAGCACTAAGGGCGCTGTGTACTGGGAGAACTAATACAATCCAGTGTCAATGTGTGGACTCTCTACAGCTGGCACTGGAAGGAAGGGGGCTGAGCAGGTAAACAGGGAGCACTAAGGGCGCTGTGTACCGGGAGAACTAATACGATCCAGTGTCAATGTCCGGACTCTCTACGGCTGGCACTGGAAGGAAGGGGTCTGAGCAGGTAAACAGGGAGCACTAAGGGCGATGTGTTAACTGGGAGAACTAATACGATCCAGTGTCAATGTCCGGACTCTCTACGGCTGGCACTGGAAGGAAGGGGGCTGATTAGGTAAACAGGGAGCACTAAGGGCGCTGTGTACTGGGAGAACTAATACGATCCAGTGTCAATGTCCGGACTCTCTACAGCTGGCACTGGAAGGAAGGGGGCTGAGCAGGTAAACAGGGAGCACTAAGGGCGCTGTGTACTGGGAGAACTAATACGATCCAGTGTCAATGTCCGGACTCTCTACAGCTGGCACTGGAAGGAAGGGGGCTGAGCAGGTAAACAGGGAGCACTAAGGGCGCTGTGTACTGGGAGAACTAATACGATCCAGTGTCAATGTCCGGACTCTCTACAGCTGGCACTGGAAGGAAGGGGGCTGAGCAGGTAAACAGGGAGCACTAAGGGCGCTGTGTACTGGGAGAACTAATACGATCCAGTGTCAATGTCCGCACTCTCTACAGCTGGCAGTGGAAGGAAGGGGGCTGAGCAGGTAAACAGGGAGCACTAAGGGCGCTGTGTACTGGGAGAACTAATACGATCCAGTGTCAATGTCCGGACTCTCTACAGCTGGCACTGGAAGGAAGGGGGCTGAGCAGGTAAACAGGGAGCACTAAGGGCGCTGTGTACTGGGAGAACTAATACGATCCAGTGTCAATGTCCGGACTCTCTACAGCTGGCACTGGAAGGAAGGGGTCTGAGCAGGTAAACAGGGAGCACTAAGGGTGATGTGTACTGGGAGAACTAATACGATCCAGTGTCAATGTCCGGACTCTCTACAGCTGGCACTGGAAGGAAGGGGGCTGAGCAGGTAAACAGGGAGCACTAAGGGCGCTGTGTACTGGGAGAACTAATACGATCCAGTGTCAATGTCCGGACTCTCTACAGCTGGCACTGGAAGGAAGGGGGCTGAGCAGGTAAACAGGGAGCACTAAGGGCGATGTGTTAACTGGGAGAACTAATACGATCCAGTGTCAATGTCCGGACTCTCTACGGCTGGCACTGGAAGGAAGGGGGCTGAGCAGGTAAACAGGGAGCACTAAGGGCGCTGTGTTAACTGGGAGAACTAATACGATCCAGTGTCAATGTCCGCACTCTCTACAGCTGGCACTGGAAGGAAGGGGGCTGAGCAGGTAAACAGGGAGCACTAAGGGCGCTGTGTTAACTGGGAGAACTAATACGATCCAGTGTCAATGTCCGGACTCTCTACAGCTGGCACTGGAAGGAAGGGGGCTGAGCAGGTAAACAGGGAGAACTAAGGGCGCTGTGTACTGGGAGAACTAATACGATCCAGTGTCAATGTCCGGACTCTCTACAGCTGGCACTGGAAGGAAGGGGGCTGAGCAGGTAAACAGGGAGCACTAAGGGTGATGTGTACTGCCAGGAGAACTAATACGATCCAGTGTCAATGTCCGGACTCTCTACGGCTGGCACTGGAAGGAAGGGGTCTGAGCAGGTAAACAGGGAGCACTAAGGGCGCTGTGTACTGGGAGAACTAATACGATCCAGTGTCAATGTCCGGACTCTCTACAGCTGGCACTGGAAGGAAGGGGGCTGAGCAGGTAAACAGGGAGCACTAAGGGCGATGTGTTAACTGGGAGAACTAATACGATCCAGTGTCAATGTCCGGACTCTCTACGGCTGGCACTGGAAGGAAGGGGGCTGAGCAGGTAAACAGGGAGCACTAAGGGCGCTGTGTACTGCCAGGAGAACTAATACGATCCAGTGTCAATGTCCGGACTCTCTACAGCTGGCACTGGAAGGAAGGGGGCTGAGCAGGTAAACAGGGAGCACTAAGGGTGATGTGTACTGGGAGAACTAATACGATCCAGTGTCAATGTCCGGACTCTCTACAGCTGGCACTGGAAGGAAGGGGGCTGAGCAGGTAAACAGGGAGCACTAAGGGCGCTGTGTACTGGGAGAACTAATACGATCCAGTGTCAATGTCCGGACTCTCTACGGCTGGCACTGGAAGGAAGGGGGCTGAGCAGGTAAACAGGGAGCACTAAGGGCGCTGTGTACTGGGAGAACTAATACGATCCAGTGTCAATGTCCGGACTCTCTACGGCTGGCACTGGAAGGAAGGGGGCTGAGCAGGTAAACAGGGAGCACTAAGGGCGCTGTGTACTGGGAGAACTAATACGATCCAGTGTCAATGTCCGGACTCTCTACAGCTGGCACTGGAAGGAAGGGGGCTGAGCAGGTAAACAGGGAGCACTAAGGGTGATGTGTACTGGGAGAACTAATACGATCCAGTGTCAATGTCCGGACTCTCTACAGCTGGCACTGGAAGGAAGGGGGCTGAGCAGGTAAACAGGGAGCACTAAGGGCGCTGTGTACTGGGAGAACTAATACGATCCAGTGTCAATGTCCACACTCTCTACAGCTGGCACTGGAAGGAAGGGGGCTGAGCAGGTAAACAGGGAGCACTAAGGGCGCTGTGTACTGGGAGAACTAATACGATCCAGTGTCAATGTCCGGACTCTCTACAGCTGGCACTGGAAGGAAGGGGGCTGAGCAGGTAAACAGGGAGCACTAAGGGCGATGTGTACTGGAAGAACTAATACGATCCAGTGTCAATGTCCGGACTCTCTACAGCTGGCACTGGAAGGAAGGGGGCTGAGCAGGTAAACAGGGAGCACTAAGGGCGATGTGTACTGGGAGAACTAATACGATCCAGTGTCAATGTCCACACTCTCTACAGCTGGCACTGGAAGGAAGGGGGCTGAGCAGGTAAACAGGGAGCACTAAGGGCGCTGTGTACTGGGAGAACTAATACGATCCAGTGTCAATGTCCGGACTCTCTACGGCTGGCACTGGAAGGAAGGGGGCTGAGCAGGTAAACAGGGAGCACTAAGGGCGCTGTGTACTGGGAGAACTAATACGATCCAGTGTCAATGTCCGGACTCTCTACAGCTGGCACTGGAAGGAAGGGGGCTGAGCAGGTAAACAGGGAGCACTAAGGGCGATGTGTACTGGAAGAACTAATACGATCCAGTGTCAATGTCCGGACTCTCTACAGCTGGCACTGGAAGGAAGGGGGCTGAGCAGGTAAACAGGGAGCACTAAGGGCGATGTGTACTGGGAGAACTAAGAGCATTTGTCATGTGTCTCTGAACATAGGATTAGGCCTTCCTTCTCCTGTCTTCCCGACACATCAAAGGCAAACAATCCTGATGAATATACCCTCCACGCCCATCTTACTTAATGTCAAAGGTGACCTCCCCTACAGGTTGTTTATCAAGGACCTGTCTCTCAAAAAGTTTCACTGTGAACTTTGGTCAAACCGGGAACTTCAATTGAATGTTAGATGAATGAAAAAATGGATATATAGCAACAGACCAATTACTATATGCGCTATAGTAAAGGCCTGGCCTTGTCCCAGCTATCTTGAATCTGGCCTCATTGTGACATCATTAGGAGATAAAAACCAATGAGGGCTCTCGCATCATTTACATTACAGAGAAACTTGCACACCAACATGTGCAGAATGAGACATGTGGGCTATTCGCCCCAGCCAGCCTGTTCAGGTTGACCTGCTGGTTTCATATCCACTTGTTTTTATTCATCTAAGATCTTATGTCTAAAACACTTTGTAACTAGTCATTATTAATGGAGGGATATCAACTTAGCTTTATCTTTATTCTTTACAAACCACCAGCCAAATTCAATCAAAATCAAGCAAAAGGTTTCCTAGATATTACCTACAAATCAAAGCATGTTACAAATTACATATATGCAGCTATCCATATCAATTAAATCCTGTTTCTGCTTGAAATATCAGATTGATTATGATTTGACTTAAATAAGGATATTTTCAGGTATAATCATAGCAATCTCTCATGTTGCCTATCAGGTACGTCCCCTGAGAACTCTTAGCAGGGACTTAAGTATCAGCTTAATGTATTAACAAGAGCGCACCCCGCATGTGATTTCCCCCATGAAGCCACATGGCAGCCACGGTGTCCATGTTCAATTTTCCATATGAGTGGGCAATAGAATCGTGTGTCACTCAAGAATCAACAGGACAGGATCATTCTTGATATATCAGTCCTCAGACCCTAGGACACTCCAATAGCTTTGAATCATCACTCAGCAAAACTGATGACAGACACATTAATTATGATAGGTTTGAACATAAGTTGGGAGGTGCTAATGATGATAAAAGAGGAGAGGATATAGGAGTTACCAGATTTTCTGAAGAACAAAAATTTGAAGATGTATTACCAAAATTGTTGTATTTGAACTGACAAATTTTATTGAATTTATGATATAGTCTCTGAAATGTAAGGTTACTAATCGAGCAACTTATCTCAAATTATGACTCAATTTGTTTCTCTTCTGGAAAAGTGAAAAGGAATTACCATTTTTTTAGCCCATAAGTCAAACCATGCATGGACAAGCTTTAAAATCTGGCAGATACCAGACTTCAACTTAACTTTAATCTATGTCTCTGCACATACCTTGGTAGATTAGACTCGATCATGCTGTGATGGTGATCACAATGTTTCCTACCCCTGGCAAACATTAAGTATCGGTCCCTTGATCACTGTCATAAATACTAGTCATATTCCTGTCAGAGTCCCTTCAGGAAGAGCCAGATGTCATTTCAAAGGCTGCCTTTTTCCAATGTTAAACTGCATCCCATATCCTATGTTGATTTAAAGTGTGTATTTATCCTTTGATGATTTTCAATTTTAATTGTGTAATCCATCATTGATAAGCAAGTAGCTCTCCAATCCCTGATATAGAACACATCAGTAGACTATAAGGTAACATACTTCCCCTTGAAAAGGGCAAAAATTTGTCCTATGATATCTTGGTGCACCTTAGTTCTGTGTCTGTGTTCATCAAGTGCCACCTCCAAGGTTATCAATATTCGAAGCATAGGTGTCACCTGGTGGCAGGTCAGTACACTAACACCGCCACTAGATCATGAACTACCAGCAGGAACCATGATAAAGTTCTTTAAAGTGAGATCCTACTTACGGTGCCTGAGCAGAGTTGGCTGACAGGGTGTGTATGCTGTGATGTTGGGGGGTATATCCCGCAGCTCCACCAGCATGCTAGGTGTGTGTACATGTCTTAGGCCTAAAAATAAAAGTTGTTTGTTTCCTGTAACCCTACCCTAACAAGTTTTTATTCAAAAAAATCCCTACCCTAAAGTTTTTATCGCCCTCCCAACTCTCAATCAACGTAAAACATGCATAAAACACACATTTTTGACCAAAAAAATAATGCAAAAAAAATCTTTTTACCGACCTACCTACCCTATTTTTTTTCAGGCCGTTACAGGAAACAAACAATTAATTTTTTTAGGCCTTATTTCTGCACCTGCAGGGAACACAGTCAGCGTGAAATCTCACCAACAGCGCGGGCCACCGGTGAGCAGCGTTTTCTGCATGAACTCATCGTTGACGCAAACATCTCCCTGTGTTTGTGTGAGGTATCTTTCCAGCCGGCTATAAATGTTCCCCCGAATAAACAGGGTTTATTTAGTCGGGGCTATTAAGCTAGTCATGCCTAAGAACTCCTCAATGAATTGCCAACAGAATGCTATGATGCTATTCAAAATTGATCCACAAATTTCATTCAGCATGCCTGCCAGCATTAAGATCATTTTGATGATCAAAGCCACTATTGAGAATTATCAATATGAATAATATGAACACCAATCCAATAAATTGCTCTTCTTCAAAACTATTTTTCATATAATACTCATAAACATTCTCATTTAAAGCGATATTGGCATAGATTAAACACTTGTCTAAAAGATCTCAAGGCATGAATGAGTTAACCCTTACAATGCCACAGAGGAAATACCAATAAATAAACATTGTTTTCATTCATATTGAGGTAAAGTCATAAATAAAACACCAAACAGGAACATGGTCAAAGGAACTATCATGATGGCTATAAAATAATTTAGTCTCATTCATTCCCTATTTAAGTGAAATGTGCTATCTTACCAAACAAAAGAGTAGGCAAAAATTTGCCATTATAAAACAGCCCTGCCTGTGCCATGGGGGTTCCAAAAGAAGCCCTTGGAAGAAAAATCAAAAATCTTATAAATATGGAAATATCTTGAATAGTACCCTGATATTCTGAGAAATATTCTACTGAAATTTGTTGCATCGGGTTTAACAAAACCTCTTCAAATATTTTACCCATCACTGATCGAAGTTGTCAGACCATGCACACAATCCCGATGGATAAAAAGAATCATCAAGACTATTCCAATGCTCTACTAGTATCTGCCCGCTGCCATGGAACAGCAAAACTGTAACACAATGTGTAAATAGTGAAAATCCATGCCTGAGTTGGGAATGTACACACCTGACATGAGACCCAGCCAGCACCTTGTCTTTGCGCCCCCCCCCCCCCCCCCCCCCCCCGTCACTAGAAGATTTGTGAGGCACGAGGCGCAGTCTCGGCTCAACACTAGAAACACACGTAAATCACACAGGAACGTGTATCAATTTCACCAAATAATCAGAAAATAATTATACCTGAACTCTAGAAGTCTTCAAAGAAAACAACTCTGCTGACCTCCCTGCAGAAAAACAGTGTAGTATTGTATGTGAGCCCCAGGGTATTTGTTCTGATGATGATGATGATGATGATGATGATGATGATGATGATGATGACGATGACGACTATGATGATTCAGGGTGATGCTTATTTTGCTTTCCATTGTAAGTGCGCTGCAAGTGTATGATTATGACAATGATGAAATTGATGATGATGATGATGATGATGATGATGATGATGACGATGACGACTATGATGATTCAGGGTGATGCTTCTTTTGCTTTCGATTGTAAGTGCGCTGCAGGTGTATGATTATGAAAATGATGACATTGTTTATGATGATGATATTGATGATGATGATGATGATGATGATGATGCTGATGATGATGATGGTGATGATGATGATTCAGGGCGGTGCCTTTTTTTATTAGTTTCCGGAGCTACGTACGTCAACACCATTGTATGGCAGTGTGAATAATTGAGCTCTTGAAAAATCCTTAGGTAAATAATGACAACTCCAAGCCCATCCCGCTTTGATGATAACCAAACAGATTTCACAGCCTCATGCATATGTCACTCTCCTAAAATAGTCACAGGGATCCAACTATTTCTGCTTGGCCTACATCCTCATAGAACTGGAACAATGTGAATATTTACGGTTGGCTAACAACAGAATTCATCTCTCATCATAACCCTCAGGTAATTCACAAACCAGTATTGTATAAGACACAAGAATGACGACATAACCCTTTTGCAACTGGGGTGTATTCATGCTCTTACAACTTTGAACATAATTCATCAGAAAGACCTGAACTTGAAAATTCTTTGAAATGGGATTGTATACACAAAAAGAGCAACAACTTTCAATAAAATGTTTCTCAAAATAATGCTTTGCAACCGAGATATTTCCATATGTGTCAGATTATTTTTAGTTTAATGTAATTTATTTGCCCTATCTGCTTGGAATTAGGTTGGGAAAACTGATACTAGTGTAGGCACCCAGCTTGGCATTCACAGGGTATCCTATGGCCACTCCTACACCAAATTTAACCCATTAGCACTCAGAGCGGCCAAAACAGGCCTGACAATTTTGGAAATATTTTTCTAACAAAAGCATTTTTTGGAAAATAGTTGAAGTAGAAATGTTAAAAAGAAGTCAAACAACAACTCTCCTTCAAATATTTTGTGAACTTTTGCTTTATTCCCAACTTATTTTGAAAAGTATGAAAGTAGCAGACGGTACTTTCTAGGGAATCTCTGAGTGTGAATGGGTTAACATAAAATACCAAAAAATGGTTATAAAACTCCAGGAATTCCAAGAAAGACTTTAAAGCTTGATTCAGACTGTTTTCTTATGTGGATAGGGTGAGATGTTAATGAGTGTTCAGCCTGTGGCAGCAGAAGTCCATTGTCTCCCACCCCTGCTTTGTCTTGTAGTAACCCATATATCACCCTCTGGTGATCTATGCACCACTTACAGGCACAATTAGTCAACTCAGTCACAATTATACCCACTTAAATCACAGCATTAATTATCAATGTGACAATAAGGCTTTTATTCCAGCACTATTTGCATACTGCTCTCAATGACCATGCCATTTGGGAAGGGGGCTTTAGGGTTATTTGATTAAAACTTTATTTAGTCTACAATGACAAATTGTGATTCGTAAGGATGCTTATTCTCTGGCCTTTGTATGGGGATAATAAATATATGTATATTAGGCGAGCGGTGATTCACTTCTGATTTTGCAACTAACGCCACTGAACCTATCTGTCTGGATGTGTACAATATGAGCCTAGAAAGAGGATGGGCTTGGAATTTCATCCTTGCTTCATTTTTGAAGAAAAGGATCAGATTGAATTCCAGGGACCATGCAGTGTTCACATGTGGATCCCACGTATATAAGGCATGAATGAAACTGGAATTTAACATGGAATTTCAACTATCATCACTTTTTCTGCCATTTTTAGGAGAAATCACGGACAGCTAGTAGTAAGTGGTGAAAGAAACCACAGTAAACATTGAAAACCATGGCCTAATCCCTAGTCACTGGCAACTTCCTCACATGCCCTAGCCAGTATTCAAACCAATGCAGTTGTGGGAGACAGCAAGTAGTCAATGACAATTTAACACCCTAGACCACTTGGCCATCAGGGCAGGCCCAATGAAACTGGCGTCAGGTATACAATTATGACAATCAAAATAGGCAGAGCATGCTGCAAAAAAAACCTTGAAGTATAAATCATTTCATAAAGAACTTGAGATAAAAAATTCTTTGCACACTACAATGTCTTTGCATTATAAGCTTTTCATAAAGGATATTTCGGTGAGGAGTTGAATACTGAGTGTATAGGTACATGCTATTCTAATCTAACCATGCTTACTCTGCAACAGGGCTTGCACATTTGCAAATGGTGCGAACTTCTTTAGAAGATATAGGAAGGAGATCATTTCCCACGCAGCAAGGGTTAAAGAACAGGAACATCCTATTTAGACAAAGCTCCTTTGTTTACAAAGTCCCTATCTAAACACCCCCTTAAGAGGACTTTTCTAATACATGTTGAAGGACACTGTCCCCAGGGGCAGGTGAATGCCATGGGGCTACTAGAGGTAATGTGACACAATGGATTAATGTGTCCCTTTAGTAGGCTGGCCACCCCTGTGGAATGCCTATTAGTGCAACAAAAGCTATTCTAAGTACCATTTAATTACCATGAAATCAGAATGGATGGCTGTTCCCCTGTACAGAAGGGGGGGGGGGGGATTAGTTTTGATCCTGAGTAGTTTGCTGTGTATATTCAGAGATTTTCCATTAAAATACAATCTCCCTGGTATATTAGGGCCCTTAGGATATTGAAGAGGGGCCAGTATGAGACAGGATCATATATGGTCATAGCATTTTTTTCTATGAAGAACATTACACCTGAAATTTTAACCGTGTTCTTATTCTTTAAGCAGGATGAAAATTACTTTCTAATTACATTTTGAAAAGTCATTGAGCATAGGTTATTTTCTGACACTAAAAATTTCTTTTGAAGACATTCACCAAAATCTGCTTTCTTGATAATACTTGTCAAACCCAGCTGCCTAAACATAATAGAGACAGTTTTATATGAGTCGGGATGCAGTTCATGCAAAAAAGGATCTGGAAGGTATTTCCTTCACAACTATGACCAATACAATTGTCAAATCTATCATAGAAATGATATCTATATCTTGCTTTTTAGGGTAGTTTTATTAACCCTACTCAAATCTTCCTTCCAATGCTAAGTCTTAGACTTTTATCCAAAGAACAAGGATGCAAAGATTTTTGAAAAACACCTACCGTAAATTTTCGCAAATCTCGGACACTTTTTATTTATTATGATTTTCGTTGGCTGATGGTGGCCGAAATTTTCCAAAAAAAAAGATCAAAACTCAGACACTGTGGCCGAAATTCGCTGAAATTATCAATCGAAATGAAAGCTAGATGGAAAATCGATCGCTAACTTTGTAAACAATTTTCCCCCACAAAATCATTATTGTCCACCTACCTGACTTGTCATTCCTCTGCTATATATACTAATAAAGTAACTTGCCTCCCTTGTATGTTGTTTACTTGTTTATTCTTGCTGCCGCACGCTAATTACGCATTGAATTATACTTGTTTACAAGTCCAACTTCCAAAATGGCGCAGCCCATGAGATCGATGTGCCTACTTTCGGTTTCGGAGCTGGTGTGTTTTTGCAGATATAGGCACACTAGAAATGTTAGTTTATAATCTAAAATCAATCGGAAACTTCGTAAATAAAATTATGTCTTTCACTGTGGCCGATATTATCAATTGTCAATTGAATTATACTTGTTGACAAGTCTTATTTCGAAATGGCGCTACCCAAGCTGTATTCCACTCTCCACGCAGAAATACGATACCTACTTCCAGTTTCGCACCGATCGTCTTTTGGCGGATATGGGCACTAGAAACAATCCTTAATAATCTAAAATCAATCGCAAACTTTGGAAATATAATTGTTTTTTTCTTATATCAATGAAATTTACTTGGTGGCCGACTTTTTTGTGAAATGTGTCCTTGGATGAATTGGGGGTGGGCGAAATTCCCCAGTAATTATTTTGTAAATGAATTATAGTGGCCGAGATTCCTAGGGGGGTCAAGATATCCGAGAATTTACGGTAGACCCTGTTACGTTTACGGTATTCATTTGATAGCTCTCACTGAGTTCTCTCAGATGAATACCCATATGCCAGGGTTTCAGTCATTTTTGCATCATTTTGTATTGGCCAAATTAGTCATCAGCAGTATAAGGGTTAACCCATCCCCCAAACCTCCCTAGAAACAAAATGGTTTTTTTTCCTTCTACCATCCAGTGCTCGTGACTGGAGGTAAACAAGATTTCACTACAAGTGCCTGGCGGCATTTAACCACGCCACATTAATCAGCGATATTCACACAAGTGCCTGTCAGCTTATAACTGTGTTCTTTCACAGATCTGTTTGATATTAAATCCTTTTATGTCCGTAAGAAGTCAGCCCATCACAGGGCCGCTACACAGATAACTCATAGCGACGTATTTCATGGCCGCAATCTCAGCGCCACCAATGTAATAACTGCCCGATAATTGTGTTCGGTCGGCACATGGGTCCTGTGCATGAAATCAGATACAAGCTCCAAATTGATATCAATCTCGTTAATGTAACCTTCTAAAAACTTCGACACCTCTCCCTCCCATTGCTAAATTGATTAGGAAGAAAGCAATGCCCCATCAACCCGCAGCGCTGCAATGGGTTGATTTTCGGCGCATTTTCGGCGCATTTGGCATGCGTGGCCGTACTTCCTGTCTTCCGCCGTCAATAGGGAACTGATGTGGGTATTTGGGACTGATAGATATGAAGTGCGGCATTGAGGGCAGGACAGGAAGTCGGCGAAGTGGTAATCAGCTCCTATTGGTCGTGGGCTCATCAATAACACATACCCTCTCGCGGCCGCATGCGATGTTGCATGCAGTGACCTGTTGAACGCAACAGACTTCACAAGGAATTCAAACACTTAGCTGGTGATGGCGACTTGTTTTGTCTCACTCAAATTTCACCAGATGTTACCATCACCTAGTAGCAGCTCAGAACAAATCAACATGAAATACTCGCTGACACGGCTTTTAAATATAATCTCTGATTCAATTAAGGTTTGACGTCACACCTTAGAGACACAACAACTCACAGTCCCCTGGGGAAAGGAATCTAAGGAAATAATTATACCTAACATTTTAAGAAATTCTGGATTTCTGAATCCTCCACTGATTGAAGATATCAACCCTACAGCTCCTCTGAGGCAAAATAGCCATCCTATTTTGGTGAATTATTTATTGCGATTTTCTAATGGAAAGTATTTGTTTAAGAAATGTTCATAAGAACCTAGTGATAACTACTCTTAAAATATTTTGAGTAAATTTTCATTTATTCCAGCATCATTTTCAAAAGTTTTGGTGGATACATCTAGACAGCATTTTCAAGAGCAATTCAGCAGTGGCCATGAATAGGTTAAAATGATGAATTCCTCACAAGATGAGTTCCGTTTCGGTGGTATCTGTAGAATAGGTCGTAAGTGAACAAAATAGGTGCTCATTTCCTAGAGTTCCCCTCCCTTTTACTGAACATACCATGAACATCCTTTCTCATTAACTATACATACATGCATATACCCTAAAAGTAGGGTTTTGTTGGTCTGCTAAAATTTAGAAGTATTAAGAATTTGCAATTATTGTGAAGTATTTATGAACGGTCAACCCATTCGTAATTGCAGCCGCCCACAAAAATCCAACTACATAGTTAAGGATCCTGACTCCAATTGGCTTGTTGTCAATCAAATACCTCATTGAAAAAAAACAGTGAGCTGGATAATAAAGAATAAAAGAGAGAATGGGGAAGTCATTGATAATCCATACTATTTAACAATTTTATACATACAATTGTAGAGCAGCCATGCAATAGGGTGAAAATCAAAATCCAGCCATGAAATTTATCTCTAGCTAAGGATTTTGCTTGGGGAATGTGAGGATTTGCTTTTCCCCTGAGGTACCTGGAGGATAGTCATTAACCTCTAAGGCCACTCCAATTTATTTACTTGTCTTACGAGCTCAGGAGGTAGGAAATGAGCCATTTTGGAATAAAAAAAAAAGTTGAAAAATGTGACTTTTTAAATTTTTTAAATTTTTTTTAGAGTCTGCCGACTAGGACTGGTAGCGATATGTTTCTACCAGCCTATTCTCAACTAAATAAAATCAATCAATCTATTAATCCCTGTAACCTGAAGGGTGGGAGGTATACCTCCTCAAGTGTTAGACTCTACTACAGCAATGATAGCTTCCTGGAGTTGATTGAATCCCCCTTACAAAGAATATTCTTAAAACTTGCACTTTTTTTTTCTTTTTTTTTGAGTCTGACAGAAAATTTCAAAACCACTTTCGTCCGTAAGACACCAAAGGAGACTTTTTTTTCCTTTTTTCTTTTGAGTCTGACATGATTTTTTTTCCAAAAAAAGTTCGTAAGACAAGTAATTAAATTGGAGTGACCTAAATGGCAGAAAAAATGACAATGAATATAATTTCAACTTGCAGTCACCCTGAGTGACTAGATATTTGTGAAACTGGTCACACCCTGGTACAGAGGGTACACTATAATAGAGTAGGAGATTTATAGGCTTTAACTGGATAGATTAAAGAGTGAGAGCACTCATACAGCCATTCCTGATGTAATATTCATAAAAGGAGAGTAGCAGCCATAACCTGATAAGGTTATTGTTCGACAATATGATGTTGTCATCATCGATTCACACAGACCTTTGATCCAGAGACAGCCTTTTTCCTAATGCATTCACCTCATAGACATATACCCCGAGTTAGTCCTGGACGTTCCCTATGAACTTAACACAGCTCAAGACAAGAAATATCAGCTTAATGCTCCATCTAAGAATAAATCACACATTCTAATTGTGAAATAGTCTGTCAATAAAGTTTGCCACTTATAATTACTGTACAGTAGAATAAAGAAAACTTCGTTGAAATGCTGCAAAATCACCAAAAATCATAAGGACTCCACTTCAAGGTCAAACCGGTTGTTCAGTGGCAATAGCAGTTGATATCAATTAAGTAAAAACTAAAAGGATAAAAGTAATACAACTATACCATCAACATCATTTCAGTGTAAAACAGTCAAATACTGATTGTATGGTCTCAGCCAGGATTTTAAAAAGTGCCTGTCTAAAACCACAATCACAAAATTTCTGCCGATCCAGATTTAGCTGCTTAAGGTACTTCAAATCCTTAAAACAACTACATTTTAGAGCTGCACTCACCACTCACGAACTCGAGTGGCTCGAGCCCTGGGCAAACTCGCCGAGCTCGAGATGTAATGTTCAAATCGTGAGCTCGTCTGTGTTGGGAACACAAACGTAACACAGAGCACCTAACACACATTATAAACATACATAACTGCTTATAGCTGTCATGTCTTCTTTACAATCTCCAATGTATACATTCAAGCGGTGTTGAGTGCTAAACTGACCTTTGTACCTCGTCAGCACGTTTTAAAATTAAATAAACATGGCAATGTTGATAAATCTCTGCCAATAAATATTTCTTTCTTGATAGCTGGGCTGGAAAATAAGTATTTCTTTGGAAAAATGGAACACCCGTGAGCTCATGAGCTCACGAGTCAAACGGGTGGTGAGCTTATGAGTTGATCTCCCTCCGTGAGTGCAGCTCTACTACATTTCATAGCATATTTTGTCAAAAAGGGCAATTTACACTTCAATCTTGCCATAGGAGATGATTAGAACCCAACTAAGGTGTTACTAGAAAATTCTTCTGGTAGAATTTTCTGCTTCTCTAAAAAGGAAGTTTTCAGGAAACTGCCTGTCAAAAAGACAGGTTGGATGGATCCTCAGCAGTACTCAGAAAACATCAACTAAAGCATCCCTTAAGCATTTTCCATGAACATTTTACAAAAAGGTCCAATATTGAGATTATGTTAAAATCCAATTTTGTCAAATGGTATGTCATGTATAATTTCTGAGTGGGCCGCTACTTCCTGGGCGGGCACGAACCTGCCTATTACGGTGAGGTCTCGGAACAGGTCTTTACAGATTCACTGTCGCTGATGGCGCCATAATTTGTGGGTGTTTTGCTGGCCAAAACACTGTAGCACTTTGCTTGATTATAAATGCCTTAGGCAGGGCCGTCCTGCATGGAATATATATTGCTTTATACAGGGATAATGGACGCATAGGCGGCCGGTCTGGACCCACGTGTCGGTAGGGTCAGTAATGCACACATGTAGTTAAGGCTGCCTGTATGAAGTGTCAACAGTAATAGACATACAGCAGTGAGAGTTTAATGGCTCTCTGTGGAGTGCTAACACACGTTTACGTGGAAGCCTGCATCCCATTGGCTGAGCCCTGACCCTGGTCCTCTTCAGGTGGTAGCTGGCTCTTTAACTGGGCCCCTTGCCATCTGTTATGCTGATAACTCTACTGTCTTCACACAGAAGGCCTGGGCGGTCCTACATGTGGGTAAGATATGTCAGCAGCACATGCATATGGAGGTCACCTCAGCAGTAAAACCAACAACATCAAGTGTTTGGCTCCCTGTGGAGCGTTAACACAACTTGAAATTGCTTTAACCATTGCCATATGGATGAAGACATAAAACAAATTTCTAGAAAGCAATGGTGTATGTGTTGAAAGAAAAATTTTGAATGTCATTTGTATTTTTCAAAAAAAAAAAAAAAAAGTATTCACCAGGTAAGTTTTTTGAAAATTAGACAGTAATGTTGAAGTAAGAAAACCACACTGGCCCCCTAACCATGAAAAGAATATTCTAAGCTGAAAAAGGCTCCTCAACTATGAAATAGGTATAAGCTGTTAAAACGTCTCTTCAAACTTTCATATATAAGCGCTTCTCCTCATGCTTTTAGCAATCAGTAGAAGATAGAGGCTATCTTTCCCTGCACTTAGGCGGTCTTTCTCTATGTTAACCCATTAATGCTTAAGAGTTCCATGAGAAATTGTCGTCTGGATTCATGATACTTTTGACAATAACTTTGGAAGAAAGAATGATATTACAAAATATTTGAAGGAGAGTTGTTGGTTATATTCTGATCAACATTTCTCTCTCAAATATTTAGCCAATTATGCATTAGCATGAAAGATTTCATCCAAATTGTCAGGCTGGTTTTGGCCGCTGTGAGTATTAATGGGTTAAGTGGCACACCTCTGACCCTAAGAACAAAAGGAGACAAGGGTCGTGACAGCGGGTACATGTTAAAGGTGGGGAATTGATAGGTACAATGCAATAAACACAGCCACTGCTTTGTAATGTGTGTTTAAGTATTTCCTACCTGTGGCAAAATCCCCCATAGGTAATGTATGGATACCTCGTAAACCATTGTGTTACCTGAGGGAATGGACCACTTTGTTAAACATGTATACTGAGACAATCAACACTGACCTTTTTGCACACTTTGATATATGTTTCAAACATGCTCAACAGTAAGGTGCAAATTGGGGTCACTGTGACACCTTTTAAACCAGGCATTCAAGCCCCAAGTCCCTATCTCCAACAGAATATAGTTGATATGAAAACCCTCTATGCAAAGTACATATATCTAAATGAAAGATATGTTAGGTGCAAGCAAATCTATATATTTCCTTTTGTTTTTATGATTAATCTTTATTCAAATGTCCATCACCATACATATGATATATCCACACCACATTCCACAAATTGAACTGACCTCATGCACGATTGGGTTAAATACTTCATAGGCATTTTAGAAATATTTACAAAACAACCTCTCATTCCTTGGACCTTATTGGTATTACACTCTATTCATATCTCTGACTTCCATCCATTTCTATTTCTAGGTGGGAGTGTATATAAGATGTAGGTGATAGCATATCCAGTCTTGATAACAGCTGAGATAAAGAACCAGAGAGAAGATGCCAAGTTTGACATCAAAGGGATCCCAGTCGAGTTTTTTTTTCTGGAATCAGACTCCTTCAGATTCAACACAATCAAAGACAGAATTCATTGTAAGAACTCATCTTGGGTCACAAATTCCATTCTCGATCAATCTACTTGATGCTAAGTTTGCCAAATACTAGCAAGTATCTAATTTCTATCTTTTTTCAAGAAACAGCATCTACATAATTCCTTAGGTCCACACCTGTATATTTAGGCCTTAAATTAGCAGAGAAAATACTTACACGCAAAGTTTTCAAATTTTGTGTGATCACTGACGTCATTTCTTGTTATTGTAACAAATACAACTTTGTTTTGCTAATTGAACATGGATAATCTAGGGAGATTAGCTCCCACAGCATGATATTTGTTTAATGAGGGGGAATTGATCTGAAATGAAACTTGTTTGCTATGTGAACAAGTCTACTTGAGATGTAGACACAAACCAAGGTCAGGCTTCATTGCTACAACCTAGGACCACTAATGCAAAGACCCGAAGCATCAAAAAGGATGTCCTCAAGAAGACCATCAACATCAAGTGTTTGGCTCCCATGGAAGTGCTAAAAGTGTACCATGGCAGTTTTCACGCCTTATACGAAAAGGCTGACTCTTATGAGTCCTCTTCAGAATACCGGATACTGCTGCAAGCAGGCTCTTTTATCAGACCCTGGCTATTAACCCTTATAATGCTGCTGTTGGCTAATTTGATCAATACAAAATAATGTGAAAAAAGCTGAAAAATGACTGAAACCCTGGCAAATGGGTACTCATCTGAAAGTACTGGATGAGAGCTTTCCAATGAATACCAAGATGATAGGTTTTTGATGATTTTCAAAGATTTTTGAGTTTTTGTGCCTTAGACAATAGTAGTCTCAGCATTGAAAGGGTTAAGACTAGAAAGACTTGCACCATGGCACCGATACTGTTATATCCTTGTCATTACATGCTTATAATAGTATAACATATGACACATATCAGATATCAAAGTTAGTCAATACATGCTTATAATGGTAAAACATATGGCACGTATCAGATATCAAAGTTAGTAGACAAACTAATCTACCCCTTTATTGCTATGAGGATGCTTAACCCATTCACACTCAAGAGTTCCTCTAGAAGTATCGTCTGCTACTTTCATACTTTTGGAAACAACTTGGGAATAAAGCGAAAGTTTGCGAAATATTTCAAGGAGAATTGTTGTTTATCTTCTGATCAACATTTCTCCTTCAAATGTTTTCAAAAAAATGCTTTTGTAAGGAAAGTATTTCCAAAATTGTCAGGCCTCTTTTGGCCGCTCTGAGTGTAAATGGGTTAATATGGGGTTTTCATAAATTTTCAATTGAAAAGGTCCAACACCAAAGTGACAAACAGACCATCATCAGATACTCTACGATACTACTTTGCATGTTGGTTCATGCCTTAACCCTTCCAATGCTGAGACTACATTCGTCCAAAGCACAAGAACGCTAAAATCTTTGAAAACCATCGAAACCCTGTCATGTTGGTATTCATTTGAAAGCTCTCGCTGAGTACTCTCAGATGAGTACCCATTTGCCAGGGTTTCAGTCATTTTTCAGGATTTTTGCATAATTTTGTGTTGGCTGAATTAGTCATCAGCGAAAAGGGTTAAGGACAATAATCTCTATGAGTTTCCTTTGAAGACAAAAACTGACTCTGATAGAACATAGAAAATGATATTGCAAACTCTCTACGAGTTCAATGGTTCTGACCAGAGATCTCTGCAAGGTCCTACAATCTCCAAACAGGGTATTTTAATTTCATGAAGTCGGTTCATAGAATTAGATTATTAGCATTAGAGCATGTATAGAATGGTAGGTATCGACCCATTAACCCTTATGCAGCTGCTGGCTAATTTTGCCAGTAAATTAGTGACACAAAAAAGCTGAACAATGACTGAAACCCTGACATATGGATACTCATCTGAGAGTACCCAGCGAAAGCTATCTAATGAATACCAACATGACAGGGTTAAGATGTTTTTCAAAAATCTTCGCATCCTTGTGCTCTGTAGCCTTATCATTGGAAGGGTTAGTGCTGAGAGCTCAAATAGTACATTTGGATCTATGATACTTTGGAAGGTAACTTCTGAATAGATTATGAATTCACAAAATGTTTAAAAGTCAGGTGTAGTGGGAGCCCTGATCATCATTTCTCCTTCAAAGGTTTTCCAGAAGGTTCTTTTTTAGAATTTTTATTTTACCAATATAGGCCTTTTTGCCCCCACAGGTACAAATGGTTTAATACAGTATCAAGGACAGAACCGCTGGGCTAGCCAGCACTGCAGATCAAAAGCAGTAGGTGCCAAAATCAAATTTGAGCTGCTACTTGTTCACAGTAACCATTATGCTACCCTCATGATACTAACTATGGATAGGATTTTAATTGTGGATGTTACTTATTGACACTTTTAAGCTATCACAACCAGTATCTAATTGAGGAGGAAACTACGACCCAGGGGAAACTACAGTCCAATTAACTCCAGGTCACTGGCAACTTTCTCACATTCTTTAAAGCAGGACATGAACAGCAGACCATGTGCAGTGGTGAGACACAGTTATCAGTTGGTGTGCAATATACAAGACAGCTTGGCCATGGAGGCAGTCCCCCATCATGGTCATGACAGACGTGAAAATTAACAGATACCCCATGAAAATTCATTGTTAATCATCTGAGATTGCCATGCTTAGTTCAAATGGTTTTGGATAAGTGGTCATATTTTCAAAGTATATACTATTTTAGTAAGTTGTTAGGATATCAAAATCCCTCCTCTCTAATGAACAACCCCACCTCCCATTCTCCCAATCTCATCAGTACTACATTTCACTCATTCACACCAGACGCACATGAAAAGAAAGATACAGTATTGTGTCCTTGACTTAATTTGAATAATGATAAGAATGAAAAATTGTACTACTTACTATTCAACAGGCCAGCCTGAAAACCACCTTATCTGCAAATAGACAAAATACAAACATTAAAAGAAAAGAAAATGGTAAAAGCATAACCAAATAAATGGTCTTTTTTATCTTTATCCTTCAAGATACATCCCAAGAATCTTAGAATGGCCTGACAAAAAAAGTCAAAGCTCGGCTACCAGGTTAACGATCATTTGAAATATTAGCCAATAAAAGTGACAAGCTGAGAAAAGGACTTTTATCAGCAACCAGTCATCTCAGCGACATGCATCTTGAGCCGTTAGCGATCTCGCCATTTCCCACTAGGGGGCACCACTGAATGGGGAATAAATCTTGGCAAGCACACAATTACCATGTGTGTAGGTGTGTACCTGTGTGTTTACAGCTCCCATGTCAGTGTTTAAGTAGAAACTATTTTCTTGTTTGCATTCTATAATGTACGCTTCTTGTCTGTCACCAGTAGGACCATGCCGGCCATTGATAAGCGTCTCATTGACTTGCTTTTCTTCCTGATCTAAAAGGAGGCATCTGCCGATAGTGGTACAAACCTCCACGGGGAATCCTTATCTTCCACAAGACAGATGCTTACAAAGGAATTCTTCATACCTGCGCACTGTTTCACAATACCTGTCCCAAAACGCACATCATTTTTATAGCAGATAACATTGGATATTGATTTAAGCCTGATTTTCACCTGAAATATCTTCCCTTGGTCCCACTAGCTGCCAGCGGACCTCAGCACAGCTATGAAATAGTGTAAATAGTGGAGACTCTTGAAGGATGTTAATAAGCCACAGGTGAGTGGAATTGGTTAGTTTGGTTTTATGGGACGTTTCGTTCCAGTGAGATAACTTGATTAATGTCTCACCTCATTAGGACATCAATAAATTGTAATCACAACCACTTTTTTCGTAAACCAATAATTGCAAAGTTTCCCTTGTAATGACGCGACCTTTGTTCAGTGAAACCTATGAAATATTTGGAATTTGGAATTTCGTTTTTCGCCATATTTTTGCCATATTGTGGCTAATTTGTGACTAGCCAGTAGTAAGTAGTGGAGGAAAGCGGGGTACCCGGCGAAAACCACCGCCTAACCCCAAGTCACTGGCAACTTTCTCACATGTCCAGACCGGGATTCGAACCCAGTCAGTGGTGAGAGACAGCGTACAGTCAGCCGCGTCGCCTTAGACCACATGGCCATCAGAGCAGGTTCCCTATGAAATAAGCCTGGGATATAGAGGTTCACCAATTAGTGGGTAAGAGGAGTGAAATTTCTGACATGAGTTGTACCGTCGGGCGAAAATAATATACCAATTGTCAGAAACTTCATTTCTATGGCTCATAAAGTCAGGAACCTATTTCTGCCACTTGTACATTTTATATAGATAATGAAAAGCAAAAGCAATCACTTAGTTTCTAACACAAATATTAAGCAAATATCAAAGCATATAAACTATAGGTCTCAACTATAAGGTAATATGTTCAATAGAAATATTCCAATTTTTATTCAACAATTAAATAATCAACAATAATTATTTCCAAATTGACGGATATAATTTTTAGTGAATTAGAACATAAAGGTTCTGAATTATTCAACTGCCTTGTTTTTGTCATATCTGCACACTAGATGCACTGTTTCATTAAGAGTCTAATAGTAGGTACATAACCCATTCATGCTTAAAAGTTCTGCTTGAAATTGACATCTGGATCTATTATACTTTTGACAATAACTTGGAAAATAAAAATCATTCACAAAATGTAAGGAACTATATTGGCACTGTTCTCATTAACATTTCTCTCTCATTTTTTTTTCCAAAATATGCTTCGATCCCCCAGAAAAATATCACTAAAATTATAAGGTTTATTTTTGCCATAGGAAGTATTTAACCCATTCACACTCAAAGCAAAAGTTCCTCTCGAAATATCATCTGCTACTTTTATACTTTTGAAAATAACTTGGGAATGAAGCGAAATTTCACAAAATATTTGAAGGAGATTTTTTATTTGTTTTCTGATCAACATTTCTCATTCAAATGATTTCAAAAAAATGCTTTTGTGAGGGAAATATTTCCAAAATCGTCAGGCCTCTTTTGGCTGCTCTAAGTGTTAATGGGTTAAGGGTTAATGTTGTCAATAATGGGAGAGTCTGCGAGTGACGTCTGTTAATGTGGGCGGGGGGGTTGGGGCATGATGGTGACAGCCTGCAGCCCTAGAGAGAGCTTGCCAAACGGAGGGGATTAACCCATTCACACTTAGAGTTTCTCAAGAAAGAGTTGTCTGCTACTCTCGTACTTTTGAAAATATCTTTTGAATAAAGCAATAATTCACAAAATATTTGAAGAAGAGTTCTTGTTTGACTTGTGATCAACATTTCTCCTTCGATTGTTTTCAAGAAAATGTGTTTGTAAGTTTAATATTTCCAAAATCGTCAGGTCTCTTTTGGCTGCATGCTCTGAATGTTAATGGGTTAAATTAGCCGGGGCATTGTTTGTGTGCGGGCTGTGGCTGCCTGAGACTGCTGTACAGTGTAGGCGTTGGCACCTGTTACCTTAGGTGTGGTCCGACTGACAGTAGAGGTGATCTATCAATTAGACATCTTAACCTGGTCAAGCCCTAGTCCGTGGGCGCCTCATAGACTGATCGCATAAAAATTATAGACCTACAATAGAACCTGTCAACTTGAATACCTCTGTAAGCTGATCACCATAAGTCTTTATGCCACTTCAATTCAGTCTCATGACCCATAGGAATATTCTATTTTTTTGAAATGTAATGTAATGTTATGGTACAATTGTTTTAAAAATGTGAAAAAGTATTATCCAAAAGAATATGTTTTGTTGCAATAATGTTACCATACTTTTTCTTCAAGTATAGAATTTTTGATCGCAAACATCCCAAAATGGCCATTATGATGAATCAAAGATCAACAAAATCTAATCAGTTCATGGGAATGCCACAAGAGGGCAAACAATTTCATTGAAAGGTTTTTGAGATATCTTTCTGACAGGTCAGACACAGGCGCGAGTGCTAACACTGTCATGCACAGGAACGCTCACAAAAAGTATCACCCCTATTAAGGGGGAAACAAAATTTGAAGGAAGAGTAGGCTCACAAAAGTAGAATGAGAATAAAAGGATACTGTGAGTCCCTTATGAAATTACCTCACGATACTTAAAAAATCCTAAAGTTATCCTAGGAAAATCCCTGAATTTGTCTTGGGAAGTCTAAGCTATATGTTTTGAAAGGGAGTTGTTCGAGAATAAATCCCTTTCTTTTGGTGTAAGGGTCTGGGTATTAGATATTCTTTGTTTATTCCAGCTTGTCTTGTCATTCAGTACAGAGCCGGAAGATGAGAAGAAAATCAATAAGTCAGAGATGAGATATCTCTTCTGTAACGCAGTTACCAATGAAGTGGTTTGATCTGTTATGACGTAAGTACAAGAGTATCTTGTTCAGTAAACATTGCATTCTGCACAGACAGATAATTGTACCTCGATCATCTCTTATGGCAAATCATATCAAAACTGTGGACATGGTTAAGATTTTTATCTCTAAAAAAATATGCACTCAAGTAAGTGCACTGCCCACTCTTCATTCTGGCCTTAATCTGAGAGATTTAAAAGAAAATTACCCTGCAATGATTTTTAAAAGTGAGCACAACTGTTATACAAATACATTGATAATAAGTGAGAGCTCTGACTTAAAATACCATATTTTGCATTAAGGATAGAGAAAATAGTCAATGATCTCTTTATATTTCAATGAAAAATTGGTTTTCACATATTTTTTATTTAATTTCACACTTTTATTTGAAATCATTCCATAACTTAGAATGCAGATAGGCAGAAATAAAGCGCTGATTTTATGAAGTACCGTAATTTCGCGTGTATAAGACGCACTTTTTTACACTAAATTTTACACTCAAATAGGGGGTGCGTCTTATACACAAAGCTAGAAATCTGGGGTGTTTTACATCGAGTTACCAGGCCACTCGGAGATCGCCAATTACAATTATAATGCGGCGGCCAAGACAATGCCCATCGATGCTTGCCTCGTCATTGATGAATTGTAATTAACAAACCACTCTCCGCTAGGATTTACTGATTACAATCCATGTGACATGCCTAGGACAATGAGTAGTGAGTACCGACACAGGGGGATACGCATTGATGTCACGGTGATGTCACATTTCACTCATCTCAATATGCGTTTTACTGGGTTTCTAGCGTTATTCATGAGGAGTTGATATCCTACAATAATTCCCAAAAGGGGGTGCGCACTATACACAAAGCTAAGGTCTATACATCATTTTAAAGGCCTGGACAAGGGCTGCGTCTTATATACGGGTGCGTCTTATACACGCGAAATTACGGTATGTTTAAATGAAGATATTGGCTTTATTTGTACCTCATCTCTTATGGCAAATCATATCAAAATTGTGGACATGGTTAAGATTTTTATCTCTAAAAAAATATGCACTCAAGTAAGTGCACTGCCGACTCTTAATAATTCTCGCCTTAATCTGAGAGATTTAAAAGAAAATTACCCTGCAATGATTTTTAAAAGTGAGCACAACTGTTATACAAATACATTGATAATAAGTGAGTGCTCTGACTAAAAATAACATATTTTGCATAAAAGCATAGAAAAAATAGTAAATGATCTTTTTACATTTCTACGAAAAATTTGTTTTCACATATTTTCTTTAATTTCACACTTTTATTCGAAATCATTCCATAACTTAGAATGCAGATAGGCAGAAATACAGCGCTGATTTTATGAAGTATGTTTAAATGAAGATATTCGCTTTATGAATTCCACTGAAAAAATCTCTCTTAATCTCTCTCTCACTCAGTCTGTCTGTCTGTCTGGTCTTCCTTTCTGTCTGTCTGTCTGTCTGTCTGTCTCTCTCTCTCTCTCTCTTACTCTCTCTCTTACTCTCTCTTTCTCTGTCTTTGTCTCTCTCTGCCTGTCTCTCTGTCACTATATGTCTCTGTCTGTCTCTGTCTGTCTGTCTCTCTCTCTCTGTCTGTCTGACTCTCTCTCTCTCTCTCTCTCTCTCTCTCTCTCTCTCTCTCTCTCTCTCTCTCTCTCTCTCTCTCTCTCATTTTCCTACTTTGACTCCTTAGTGAAGGTGATATACTATCTTCAGTAAGTTACCATATTTCTTTTAAGTGTTGAGAGAGCAGATGTCTTTTGACACATAGACATGTCCTCAGAGATTCACCAGAGTCATTCCAAGTGGGGGCAAGGTAAGTTAGGAAGGTGGGGGGGGGGGGGGGGGGATTTCTCTTGGATATAAAGGTAAAATATAGCACTACCAATCTCCACAAAACTGACGTCCACCCCATCAAATATGCAACTCCTTTCAAACTTGCCAATCTATTTAACCAACAGAAGCAACAAGGGCTATGATGAATATCAAATTGATGTTCTTATACGTCTATTTCGGGATGCTCAAAAGGCTTTTAACTGCATACTTATAATTGCTTGTCTTACATCATTAGATGTGCAAGAGGTAATTATTCATACTTTAAAGGTATGATGGATGGTGTCTAAATATAGGTTTAATTTGGCTATTTCCCGATCTTGGCAGGCGGGCCAGGCAGGCTAGGCGACAGGTAGCCTAGATACTAGGCTTTCTTTCATATGGATTTTTTTACTGTCTCCAAGTTTTTCTGTTACCAGGCACCAAATGGTCAGGGTGGTTAGATTACTTGACATTTATCTCACCAAGTGAATAAAGGATCCTGTTTGAGTGTAAAATGACTAAAGATAGCTACAGTAGAACCTGTACAACTTCTGGCCACTTGTTTGAAGGCGTAAAAGGGGAGAGTATTTGAATTCTACACGAGGAAAAAAAATACACTGGTCTTCCTATATAATATGATTATCTAAACATGAATAATTAGGTCTGACCAAGCACTTTCAAGTTCTCTGACCCTTGCATTGCTGTCAGATTAACCCTTATGCTGCTGGTGTCTAATTTGGCCAATACAAAATGATACCAAAAACCGTGAAAATGACTGAAACCATGGCAAATGGGTACTTATCTGAAAGTACTCAGCGAGAGCTTTCCAATGAATACCAACATGGCATGGTTTAGATGGTTTTCAGAAATCTTTGTGTCCTTGTGACTTGGACGTAAGGAGTCTCAGCATTGTAAGGATTAACATTTTCCATATCTGGAGTTTACACCACATGCAGTCTTACAAATCTGAACATAGCATTGAGTATCGTTTGTTTTAATGGTTTAAAATGCTTCAAAATATGGATTGTAAGAATCAACAGGAAGGACAATATTTTTTTTCAAATATTTCTCAAAATACTACTTTGTCATCTACACTTCAGGTGAAAATGAACCTCAATTGAAGTTCCAATCCAAGTTAGTACACCATCTTTGTTACACCTGTTTGAATTTAAATGACACAAAAATAATTTTGAATTGAAACCTCGGTTGGAAAATAGCACTCTTCTCATTCCTTAATATACTGGAAATCTGTATTTTCCCCTTTGTCTGTAATGTTGAGCTCTGGAGTGAGTGGGAGTACTGAGTAGACTACAGGCGCAATTCAGAGAGCACTATAGGTATAGATGAATGCACATGCCCTAACAGTGTGATAATTTTATAACATTTCATTTAAAACCAATTAGAACATGGTTCTGGCATGTGAAAGCATATTTTCTAGGACAAGCTTGGATGGCAGACCACAAAACATCCTCAAAAGTAAATCTGAAATATACACAATGTTCTTTCCCAATGGGGCAAGCAAGATGCAGTTTTCACTTGCCCCACAGCTATAATTTACAAATTCTACTTGCCCGGGGCAATGGGGCAAGCACTAATGTCGAGCCCTGTGTGAGCACTTACTCTCTACCAGAACAAAACGTAAACCCTTCCGCTAATGGTAGCTAACCATTCACAATAGAGACATGCAGAAAAAGCTGAAAAAATAACAGAAACCCTGGCATTTGGTATTCGTCTGATAGTACTCAGCAAGAACTTTCAGATGAATACCAATATGATAGGGTTTAGAGAGTTGTTAAATATTTTGCGGTCTTGAGACTTGAACAAATATAGCCTCAGCATCACAAGGGTTAATGGAGGAGGTAGATGGACAAGGCAGGGATAGTGACACAATGAATTTCCTTGCCCTTTCTGATTGCCACATGCCCTATCTTGTAAAAGAAAATGTTTGACTAACAAATAATGTAAAAAATAATTTAACGTGAGTCAGAGGCATGGCACTAATAGGATAGTCAGCACCCATTGGCCATAGTTTGACTTTATACTCTACAGCTGGTTGGACTACAAGCTAAGACAAAATTACGCTAATCCCCTTTTCCTTAACGTGAAGTCCTGGCATATCTAGATCACTGCTTATATTAGACTCTTTCTTTGATCTCATCTGCTCTTTTTATCTGATGAGTGTACAATGCTACAATTGTATCACTCTATTTGTTGGAACAACATTCATTTCCTAATTAGAAAGGTTAGAAAGGAGCTTTGTTGATAAAATCAACAAGTCAATTTTTGCTAGCAAATTAAGATAGAATCATTTCAGTTTTTGCAGTGGATCTGTGTATCAAAACAAAAGGTAAGATGTTGAGCTTTTGTCCTATGATCCAAAACTTATTATGAAGATTGACTTTTTTATGCTCAAAGTTCCCCTTGAAAGATTTATGAAACAATGGTAAAACATACATTTGAGAATAACTTACAGTTTGACTATGACAAAACAGCAAACCCATCGATGGATACTGTTTAGTATAAATTCAATATTTTATTAAATGTTCTGGAGCATCAAATATTTACAAAAGAATACTTCAATCAGAATGATATTTCCAAAATTGACTGGCTTAATTCTGGGCTGAAGGGAAGAACTGGATTATCAATGCTTTCATCTTAAGGATCTCTGATACACTATAGTAAACCAACACCTTGAAATGATCCTAGTAGAGCCCCCCCCCCCCCCCCCCCCCCCCCTGCTGAGTGAGGTATTCTCTGTACCACATAGGGCTCCACCTATAGGGACCCCTTAAAGGTTATCTGGTCGCAGCCAGGGGCAGCAGCAGGACCCCTGCCTGCCAGACACTTTAACCACCCACTTCATCACACAGTGAACAAACAGAGGCAATTAAACTGCAATCAAGGGCCCATTGTTGCCCAGTGAGTAGCGATAATGATGATGGTAATGGCCTTTCAGCCCGGCCCAATCTTGATGGGATCTCATATCTGATCACACACCTAGAAGAAAGCCTACCTGTCTTAATGAACACCTTTGATCTACTTGTGTTACCTGTGTGGGTGTCAGATTACCTGCCTTTAGGGAGCCCTGCTCTGTCTGGTGAGACAAGGGTTGAGGAAGATGTACCTTTCAGAGAGGAATGTCTAAGGTACTGTGTTGTTTTGAGAGAGGAATGTCTGAAGCGTTGAGCAGGTATCAAATATATTCATTATCATTCCACATATTATCTGTGATCTGTGTTGGGTGCAATATTGTTCCTAATATACATCATACCTCTGGCACAGCTAATCCGATCCTACGGTCTGAACAATCATGGCTATGCTGATGACACCCAGCTCTGCTTATCATTCAAAAAGACAAGTGATAACGCAATAGTCAAACGTGAAATCCTAAATCTTGAGAAATGTTTGTGTGACATTAGTGTCTGGATGTCTCAGAACAAACTGAAACTCAACAATGACAAGACTGAAATCATTCTATTCGGCTCTAAGAATCACCTAGCTGAACTGAACATTAAGTCACTCTCTGTAGCGGGGACTGATGTGTCTGTTGCATCTGAGCCTGTGCGGAATCTGGGAGCTATGTTTGACTCTCAACTGATCATGGCACCCCATGTCAAAAGTGTTGTCAAAAAATCTAGCTTTCACCTGAGAAATATTGGAAAAGCGAGACGTGTGTTAACAGAAGATGCCACAAAAACAGTGATGCAGTCACTGGTGATGTCTCGCTTGGATTACTGCAATGCTCTCCTAATTGGAATACAACAGGATTTGATTGCAAAGCTGCAGCGACTACAAAACAGTGCAGCAAGGATAGTATCGAGAACCAGGAAGTATGAACATATCACACCTGTTCTCATCAAGCTTCACTGGCTACCAATCAAATTCCGCATCCAATTTAAGGTCCTACTGCTGGTATACAAGGCGCTAAACGGACTTGCACCTAAGTACATCAAGGAGCTGCTCGTGCCTTATAAACCCAGACGCCATCTACGATCAGAAGCAAAGGGCCTTCTGGACGAGCCTCGGACTAGACTCAAATTTGGAGATCGCGCTTTCTCCATTAGTGCACCGAGATTATGGAATGCGCTTCCACAACACCTGAAGGATTCTACATCGTGTCAGGCCTTCAAGAAGTGTCTTAAAACACACCTTTTCAGGCTCGCCCATTGAGGCGTTGTGGACTATTACTCAAACTATGACTGTGCAGCGCTTTTGAACATTTTATGAATGGAAAAGGCGCTATATAAATTTCAATTATTATTATTATTATATTAAATCAGTTATTAGATAGCTCTTATCAATTAATCTAGGATAACTTAGAAAATATGAGGAAATCACTAAATTTCAGAAACTTCTGAACAAAAATGAAAGTATTTTGCATGTACTGTACAATCATTTTTGTTGTTCATCTTTGAAACTATTACATTTGACTACGTGAGGACTGATACTCAGAGTAAGTACAGTTCTATGTTCTAAAATGGTCTTGGCCTCTTCAGTAATATCTCTGTGACTAGAGAATCTTTTGGAAGATATTTAAGGAGTAAGATAAGTAATTAGAACCAATCTAGCAATAACTCTCCTAATAAAAGTCAATCAATTCTTTAGTCTCAAGTTATGATCCCGAAGCTTCCCAACTTAACCACACAGCAATTTCCAGCGTGACTTTTAACCTTTTAATATCTGTAGTGCACTCCATGATTTAGCATCTTTAAATACATCTCATAAGCTAGAGAAAAGTTTGAAAAGCAATTTCAGATACTGTTGGATCAAACTGGAACGTAAATTTTCAGTGAAATATTTTTCAAAAAATACTTTTTGGTAAAATTTTCCTGTGTGTCAGACCATTTGTGTATATGTGATGTGCACCCTGGAAGACATGTAAGCTGGAGGTATGAATGGGTTAATCCTTCTTATGCTGAGGTCCAAAGCAAAAGAACGCAAAGATCTTTTGAAATCTAAATCCTATCATGTTGGTATTCATAGGATAGCTACCACCGAGTACTCTCAGATGAGTACCCATGTGACAGGGTTTCAATCATTGTTCAGGTTCTTTGCATCATTTTGAAATGGGCAAATCAGCAGCATAAAGGTTAAGCAGAATGGTCTAAGAAGCACCAGTGTGTAACAGGTAAGATTATATGTGACCACTCATGATCCTCTCTATACCCCACAGGTACTAATTAAAGGTCAGCAGGTGTAAGTACCCATAATCCTGACTCCCACCCCAGGTACTAATGAAGGGTCACACATAGGAGCTGCTACTGTGACAAAGAGGTTTAGGGGGCGCCACGTATATGCTACCTTTAAAACTCTATTAAAACCTAAACAAACATAATGCCCTCTAATCTGCGCAAGAGCATTAGAGGGCGTTTAGGTGACCTAATATTATATTTTCCAGGATCGCTCAAGCAAGAAACATATATTGCATACTTAAAATTGCTGACCCATTCTGCCTTAGAGGGTGCCTTGTGGGCAGGTACACATGCATAAGCCAGATTGACACTTTTAACCCTCTTCTACACCTTTTTATAATTAACCCATTAATGCTTGGGAGGAAATATGTAAGCTAGAGTTGTTGGTAGTTTTCTGATAAACATTTCTTCATAACCCTTCCAATGCTAAGGCTACTAAATTTGTCCAAAGCACAAGGATGCAAAGATATTCTAATTTAAACCATCTAAACCCTATCATGTTGGTATTCAATGGAAAGCTCTCACTGAGTAAAGGTAAAGGTATTCGGTTTAGAGTCTTGTATCCACCGAAGCGCTCACACGACCTTCCTCCCCTAGCAGGCCTGTACACACGGAAACCATTTCAATCCCCCGGGGGACATTCCAGAGCAACTGGCAGCATATAGCGCACACTCTCCAAGCACTGCCTTATTTATGCTAGGTACCCATTTTGCAGCTGGGTAGACTGAAGCAATATGGAATAAACTGTCTTACCCAAGGACAGACCAAAGTGCCTAGGCCGGGAATTGAGTACTCTCGGATAGGTTTCAGTTTGTATTAGCAAAATTAGAAACCAGCAGCATAAGGGTAAAGATATTTTCCCAACTTTGTTTTCACCTGAAACATTTAACCAAACTTGTCACAGGTTTTAATTTGTGAGGAATGAAACTTTTATCTAAATGATGGTTTTGATTAAATTATTTTTACATTTTGAAATCAATTCTTAGGTCAATAAAACAACCAGTCAGCATGAACCAACACATTTTTTTGGCTTCATGCATGTAAGTTATGTCAGGCACTGAACTGCTACTCACATGATTAACTGATGCCTGAATATTAAATGAGTGCTGAAAGGATTATAGCTGTACATGTCCCCGGTTACTGGGATGAGGCTTCGATCAGTGCCTGATAATGTGTACGTTTTCATGTGTCACACAAGATTTATATAAGGAAATAAGGTAGGTCGATTGAGGTGGTTAAAAGTCACTGTCTCAGCAGCAAGGCATCTGGCACTAGTCCTCCTTAAACCACAGGTCACCAGCAGGCACTTTGATCAAACCTCTCAGACTAGATGGTATCATCAAACATTGTCTCACCAGTTTTACCTTTTTGGTAACCCCTAGTTTTGTAGCACCTACCGGTACACCTTTACCTGAGCTTCAACAATTAGTGAATCTATTGCCACAATACCTAAAAGTGCCAGTCAATATCTGGACTGTCAATTCTTGCACCGCAATTCGCTGAGACTCAGCCCAGCACCTGTGATTTGTCCGCTCTGGACGGACATATCCCGGGGGCTTGGTGTGTTATGCCACCACATGAATGACTTTGATGTCGTATTAGATTATTAGGTTTGACTGCAAATAAAGATACATCTTAATAGTCCAGCGGATTTGTGAAAAAATCTTTATTTTTTTGGCAAAAGTGCCAAAATTTGCACATGAATAGCCCTTCATGTACTCATCAAAATAAGATGAAGACCCACTTTTTGATTGGTTGCCATGGTAACAGGGCATTTTGGCGGGAAAAAGCCAAAAAAAGGTTATTTTTGTAATATTGAGTTTTAAACATTAACCCATTAACAATCAAGAGTTCCTCCAGAAATTGACATCTGGATCTATGATACTTAAGACAAGACCTTTTAATTGAAAATGATTTTATAAAATAGTTGAAGGAAAGTTTTGGTAATATTCTGATTAACATTTCTCCATCAAATCTTATTTATGCTTTTGCCTGTAAGATTAAAAAAAAAATTATCATGCTACTTTTGGCTACTGTGAGGATTAATGGGTCAATATTATTCAAAACTGTGCAAAAATTATTAGAAACCTATTGAAAGTTTAGATTTCACCAGGGGATCTAGTGTAACATGACTTTTTTGTCCAATTACGTCATAGTATTTTGTTATTGTGGATTGCTGGTATTCTATTTCTTGCTGCATTCTCTCATGACAGCGTATCGTCCCCAGGTAGTGTTACAGACAGGATATGGCATCCCCTATCCTCACTCCTACGTAGCCCAACTCTATGTATATTTCATGAGACTTTTTTCATACAGTTCAATTCTGATCAGGCCGCCAGTTCAGACCATTCCCAGTGCAACCTCTAGGTAACTCATCATAAAAGAGACAGGGAACCAGATCATAGTGATACTGTCAACCTGATTCACTTCTTTTGCTATACTTGAAAAGTGAACAAAGAACCAGCTTGAACACTTCCTAGCTATAGAATTGTGTACGAAGCAGAGGAATTATATTTGTGACAATGCAAGTACTCACCTATTTAATACCAACTTGAGGGCATGGCTAACTATCTGGTTGTTTGGTTCCTACTACTGCCACATGAGGGAGCTGTTTCATCGGTTTACCACACAAGCAAAACTGGGGTTGACTGTGACTTTTTGAGCAAGGGTCCACTGGTGTGCCATGTAAACATGGGTCTCCAAGAGTTATCCATATTCGGGTTTCATGAGTGTTTTTCATTCTACAGAATAGATAGAATAATAAAATTCTGAGAATCACCATTCCTGATAACTGCGAAGACTGAATCTGGCAGCCACCAACCTTCCTTTCTCTTTAAGAATAGTCCCAAGGGGACTTTCAGTTGCAGAAGCACCATGGACAGACCTCCACAACGCCACACATTTGTATAGTGACCAGGTAACCCTGCCATGGGAATGCAGCAAAACTCCAACCTGTGACCTCAAGACTGAGAGCCAGCTGGGCTACTACCACTAGGCCACAGCAAATCTCTTGCTGTAATTGTTGGCTGGGGAAGGTATAAGCAAGACATAAAGGTCTCACAGCAGGATATGTCATATCCTCATAATGCCAAAGCTAATACTATTAGCTAACAAAACAAACAGATCCCCCATCAATGTGATCTGAGGGGCTTGCTGCATAATCCTTTTTTGTTTCTTTTTCCTAAAATTTACTTTATAGTCAAAGAGTTTTGTCAAAGCCATCTTTTAAACACATTTTCCACACTCCATATACATTTAGGTATGTCAAAAGGGCAATATCAAGTCCAGCTTCTTATGAAGCAATACATATTTCTTACACTATATAGCATCTTGCTAACAACTACTTCATCATTCTGGATATATATCCAAAGGTTGTGGATCAGTTAATGTGACATTTACTCATTACAATCAAAACCTTGATCAAATATCTGCAGAAGGACACATAAAAAGGGTAATTTTAATAATGGTATTTTGTTTTGTACTAAGTTATGGCTTGACTCTGAGAAGTTGAAAGAATTGGATAAACTTTAGCTGTGTTAAAGATTACATTATAACAAATACACATGACACTTTAATTCTGGTCCTTTTTCGACAAATAGTTGCTTGTGACCCTTCACAGCATTTTCTAACTTGAATTCCCCATAAGTCTACACGATTAAACCATTCTATAATGGGCAGTTTCAGACCTAATAGAAACATATGCTCATGAATTTCTTTCAGATAAAGCCCTATACAAAGAAAACATATCATTTAAGTCTGTCTATGGGATAGAACTCTTTTGCGGTATTTGCATCTTTTACATTGTAGGTCACAAATGTTGACTTACACTATTGAACTCCTATTTAATGAATTTAGCTACTTGGATAGAAAGTAATGAGAAAATGTCTGCCTATAACTAACAAAGGTGTTGATTGAAAGCCTAGCCCATGACTCAGGGATGCGTAAAGTAGCTATTGAACTTTTTATTCTATTAAAAATAAATTGGCACAGATTGCATTATTAAAGACTGGCTTAGAGTCTGCATCCGTATTATAATGGGTGGGGGGGTCCTTTGGGAGCTGTCATAGTTCTTATAGCACTCATTCATCAACATCGACCTTGCTAGACTTATAAGGCGGGCTAAGTGCTCCACATGAAGTTAAATAGACTGCTGATGTCAACATGACAGCTTCCTTGCATATTCTAATTATGGATTGTACTATCTAAACTGGCATTGCTGGCTTATAGGAGAAAGCATGGAGGTTCCTAGACAAAAGAAGTTGTGTGCCGAGGAGGTACATGTATGGCTCCTAATCTTTAAGTGGCCCTTTTAAGTTAAAACTAAAGATATGGCTAAAAGATAATGTAACAGATAATACCGTCAGGAATCCCTGACAGAGAGAGAGAGAGAGAGAGAGAGAGAGAGAGAGAGAGAGAGAGAGAGAGAGAGAGAGAGAGAGAGAGAGAGAGAGAGAGAGAGAGAGAGAGAGAGAGAGAGAGAGAGAGAGAGAGAGCGATCGAGAGAGAGAGAGAGAGCGATCGAGAGAGAGAGAGAGAGAGAGAGAGAGAGAGAGAGAGAGAGAGAGAGAGAGAGAGAGAGAGAGAGAGAGAGAGAGAGAGAGAGAGAGAGAGAGAGAGAGAGAGAGAGAGAGAGAGAGAGATGACTGTATTCTTTCCACGATGCAAAGCCAATGAATCTTCATATATCATTCAAACCTTTCTATATATTTTCACCTAAAATGAGTAAGCTTGAGCATATTTCTGAGACCACCTAGGCAGTCTGTGTGTAAACATCTCAGATCAACTTTCTCCTGTTACAAGTTGTAAAATTATACCCACATTTCTACTTGACTTGATCCACAGAGGGCACTTTCTAATCAAATTAGTCACAATCCCAAAATCCTATTACTCAAATCATTCTCAATGATTCTTCTTTTAGGGTGAATTTGTTTTAAATTGATTAAAAATAAATATCCAAGTGATGAAAAAACACCCTATTCCCTATGGGGAGTGGAGAGCATTATCATGAAGCAGATCCGGTTTGTTATCATACCTTTTATGTCACGCTTGCCCGGAGGACCCGGGGCGGGTGCCTGTGAGGATATCATGGCTCGATCTTTATTGGTGCGGGGTGATAACAGAAAACTTTTGTGTAATTCTATCGGTTGATTTCTGCTCGCGGAGTAGATAGCTGATGCAACGCGGCGATAACAAGTGTCAGTTCTATCGGCAGCGCCTATAGAAAGGAAAGTTGTTTTTGGCAATCAATTGACATGGACGCCTCTAAGGGGTAGCTTTGATGCCTGCACAGGGGTAGGTCAGATTACTATCATATCGTGTGAATTACCGGGTGCATATTTAGTGGGTCCTTAAGGCATAAAGGCATCCTATATAAGATTGCCACCCTAGCTAGCAGGTCTCCTTTAGATAATGCCATCATAAGTATACCGAGTGATGGACCAGAAATTGTTAACCATTATGCTGGTGGTGGCTAATTTGGCCAATACAAAATGATGCAAATTATTATTTTTAAATGACTAAATCTCTGGCTATCCAATGAATACCAACATGGCAGGCTTTAGATGGTTTTCAAAAATCTTTGCATACTTGTGCTTTGGATAAAAGTAGCCTAAATAGCATTGGAAGTAGAAGAGTTAAGATATTCACATTGGCACACAAGAATAACTTTACAGTAGGACTTGTGAACGTGAACACCTATATGCGTTGAACACTTTCTGGAGAGCCAGGCTGTTACCTTTTTCTACTGTTTGAACGCATATGGAAACTTTTGTTTCAGTTGAACTAGAGAAATACATCCCCTTGATCTGCAACCCCATAGGTACTGCATGCTAGCCTCTACGGCATCTGCGCCTCGAGTTACGCGCTGTAGCCTGGGGTTGTATTGGTCTCGTGATCTGTGCACTGCTGGCTGACTGGCTGGCTGGGGGATGTTATCCTATCTAGGTCAGATAGTGAGAGGCAGCGAAATTTGATGATTCATGACCAGCGCCCACTCCCTGTCTACTTCTCTCAGGTTGAACACCAGATGAACAGTTTCATTGCACTATCTATTACAAACACCAGCTCTACTGTGCACCAGCTAGTATACATGGTGAACCAGTTGCTGAGGTTCACTTAAATAGTCACCATAAGGTCCTGCTACAACCAAACATTTTCTATATGATTTAAAAACCAAATTAGGTAACTCCCCTATATCCATTAGTGTTCGGAATCGGTCACAATTTTTCATGATCGATCATCTGTCCATCTGAACAACCGATGATCGATTAATAATCAAAGTTGTATATGCGCAGTTTTCCGTTGGTAGTCTTGGCTTGTTCAAGGGTACTTTGCTCCATCTTTGTAAAGGAGCTAATCTAACTCTTTAAATACCCCTTGAACCCCTTGGTTTTACTTGTTACAGTACTGCTTGATATTAATTAAGATTGTGCAGGCTTTAGTGGAGTCTCTCAGTTGATCAATTGGCTATTTCTAGATAAAAAAAATTTTTAAAACACTTAGAAAATAATCGATCTTATGAAATTGCAATCGATCATAAAAATCAGAGGTTGAATGAGCGATTAATCGGCATGTCCGATTAATTGAACAATCCCTGCTATCCATTATTTCAAAACATGAAACCACCTCTCTTTAAGCCAACTATATATATCTATATTTGCCAACATCAAATATTATAGCATTTAAAAGCCAAATTAGGTAACTCCCCCATCAATTATTTCAAAACATAAAACCTCCTTTCTTTAAGCCAAATATATATAAAGCTATATTTGCCAACATTAAATATCATAGCATTTTCTTGACCATAAAAACTATGATCTCTCTTTATATATCAGGGAGATATTTCCATGCATAAACAGAGTGGTTGTAGTTTCTAAGAATGTATAGCAGCATAAGTTTATCCGGCCCTAAGTTGTTAGGGATTTGGCAGCAGTTACCTAACTCTTTCAACATAGTGATAATTGCCTTAATTGTTATTAATTACGTGTCTAGGGAATTCATTCCTCCTAATGACAGCCATACTCCTTTGGGGTTTTTTGAATATGGATGAGTTAGAGACAGTCTGTTCAACCATGAGAGTTGCCTCAGGCATAGAGTTCACACTGCCTATACTGCCTATATCTTGCATGTTCAATGAATATATGTATAGGTGTGAAGATCGAGTCATTACAAAACCACAACAAAGATTGCCACCTAGTGGTTGATATAGGAACTAATGCATACTGAAGCAGAAGTTTTTGTGCTAAACACTCCATCTACTTGCCTCATGTATATATGAATGACAGGGACATACAGTTCCCTGATAATATGTAAAAATTGTATAAAACAAACTATGTAATACACACTGCCACCTTAAGGTTAATTTTGAAACTTTACTGGGTGCCATATTGAAGGACTAGCTATGTTCTTTCAATCTCTAAGTCTCATGTAGAGTGAGTAATGATGAGTGCTGAAGATACAGCACACACAGCATGCACCTGGTGGTCAATACAAGAACTACTGGGTACTATTCTGAAACAATGTGATTAATTCCATTTATGCTTTAAGTGAAAAAAATGTGAACAATAGATAATTAAGAGCCGCAAAACAAATTTCCACCTTGTGGTCAATACAGGTACTAATGGGAACTACCTAAGGCTGAAGCAAAAGTACTAATTCACCTTGTATGCTTTGCCTTAATGTTCAATAATATAGATGTATGCTATAAATGTAACTACATAGCGCCGTGAGACAAATTGCCACCCAGTAATTAATATTGAAACACTGTGGGCAGGTATTGTATAATTTTCATTTTTTTGGATGTTAGCTGGAGCTGTACTTATCCCCCCTTGCCTAATTGCCTCAAATCAACATGAGAAAATATAGATACTTTTTACCATACATTTTTGCACCCCTACTGACCTATCGAACTGATTTCTATGAATTTCTCCTACAAAATGAAGTTTGGAATAAAAAGAAAACCCAAGGATTTCCCACCAAAAAACTGATGATTCCCTAGAAAGTCTATAGATAAGTTACATACATCAAGGGAAATTTCCAAGAAATTTTCCATGGAAAATCTGAGGAATCACTAGAAAGTCTGTTACATTAGATAAGGGAAATTTTCAAGGAAATCCTAAGACTTTCCAAGAAAAATCTGCAGATTACCTAGAAGTCTCAGCTACATTTGGTAAGGATGTGTATCAAAATGTTCCCTAATTGAAAAAGT
This sequence comes from Maea johnstoni, assembly GCA_963942565.1. Classification (NCBI taxonomy): domain Eukaryota; kingdom Metazoa; phylum Annelida; class Polychaeta; order Spionida; family Magelonidae; genus Maea; species Maea johnstoni. The sequence goes on along the minus strand of OZ012692.1, from coordinate 9,433,417 downwards.
CTATGACAATATTTTTGGATGCTAAAACTGATTTCCCTTTTGATAAACACAAATAAAAAAGTGAGTCATGTATTTCCCGCAGCAGCCACAGTTTACATGTACCGTGTGCCGCCATGTTTATCAGGCGAAGTGTTGAATTTCCAATAATCCATTGTATTGGGCCTGCAGGAGTTATGACAACAGTAACCTTGTGTATTGTCTTCCCTGAGAACGCTATGGATTGATCAAACAAAACACCTCACCCTTGTCTCTCTCTTTGTTTCAGTCTGTGGATAACCGCTAGGGAAATATTGACACCTACATACACCTACAAATAGACCAGTCTTCTCTGATAGGCAAATCAAATAGTCGAAATTACTGAACTAAAATGTATTTGTATGTGCACTGGTTTCTATATGTTATGGGATATTTTGCTGAGTGCATTTTCCATGTGTTTTAGTGTGAGCTGCTTCATGTTTTCAATTTATTTCAGCATGTGTTGCTATGTGTTTTTCATGTGTTCAGCTTGTATTTCTGAGTGTTTTCCATGAGTTTCAGCATGTGTTGCTAATTGTTTTCCATGTGTTCAGTGTGTATTTCTGAATATTTTCCATGTTTCAGCATGTTTTGCTAGGTGTTTTTCATGTGTTCAGCTTATATTTCTGAATATTTTCCCTGTGTTTCAGCATGTGTTGCTAAGTGTTTTTCATGTGTTCAGCTCGTATTACTGAATATTTTCCATGTGTTTCAGCATGTGTTGCTGAGTGTTTTTGCATGTGTTCAGCGTGTATTTCTGAGTGTTTCCCATGTGTTTCAGCACGTGTTGCTAAGAGTTTTCCATGTGTTTCAGTATGTGTTGCTAAGAGTTTTCCATGTGTTTCAGTGTGTGTTGCTAAGAGTTTTCCATGTGTTTCAGTATGTGTTGCTAAGAGTTTTCCATGTGTTTCAGTGTGTGTTGCTAAGTGTTGTTCATGTGTTCATTCCATGTGTTTCAGTATGTGTTGCTAAGAGTTTTCCATGTGTTTCAGTATGTGTTGCTAAGAGTTTTCCATGCGTTTCAGTGTGTGTTGCTGAGTTTTCCATGCGTTTCAGTGTGTGTTATAATGCTAAATGTTCAGCATGTGTTTCTCGGTATTTTCCCTGTGTTTCAGCGTGTGTTGCTGACTGGGAGGGGAGGGTGTTTTCCAGGCCATTCATTGCCCATGCAGCAGTACTAAGTAGCGTCTTGTCTGGCTAGGTGTTTTCCCTGTGTTTCAGCGTGTGTTGCTGACTGGAGGGGAGGGTGTTTTCCAGGCCATTCATTGCCCATGCAGCAGTACTAAGTAGCGTCTTGTCTGGCTAGGTGTTTTCCCTGTGTTTCAGCGTGTGTTGCTGACTGGGGGGGAGGGTGTTTTCCAGGCCATTCATTGCCCATGCAGCAGTACTAAGTAGCGTCTTGTCTGGCTAGGTGTTTTCCCTGTGTTTCAGCGTGTGTTGCTGACTGGGGGGAGGGTGTTTTCCAGGCCATTCATTGCCCATGCAGCAGTACTAAGTAGCGTCTTGTCTGGCTAGGTGTTTTCCCTGTGTTTCAGCGTGTGTTGCTGACTGGGGCGGGGGGGAGGGTGTTTTCCAGGCCATTCATTGCCAATGCAGCAGTACTAAGTAGCGCCTTGTCTGGCTAGGTGTTTTCCCTGTGTTTCAGCGTGTGTTGCTGACTGGGGCGGGGGGGAGGGTGTTTTCCAGGCCATTCATTGCCCATGCAGCAGTACTAAGTAGCGTCTTGTCTGGCTAGGTGTTTTCCCTGTGTTTCAGCGTGTGTTGCTGACTGGGGCGGGGGGGGAGGGTGTTTTCCAGGCCATTCATTGCCCATGCAGCAGTACTAAGTAGCGTCTTGTCTGGCTAGGTGTTTTCCCTGTGTTTCAGCGTGTGTTGCTGACTGGGGGGGAGGGTGTTTTCCAGGCCATTCATTGCCCATGCAGCAGTACTAAGTAGCGTCTTGTCTGGCTAGATGTTTTCCCTGTGTTTCAGCATGTGTTTCTGACTGGGGGAGGGTGTTTTCCAGGCCATTCATTGCCCATGCAGCAGTACTAAGTAGCGTCTTGTCTGGCTAGATGTTTTCCCTGTGTTTCAGTGTGTGTTGCTGACTGGGGGGGGGAGGGTGTTTTCCAGGCCATTCATTGCCCATGCAGCAGTACTAAGTAGCGTCTTGTCTGTCTAGGTGTTTTCCCTGTGTTTCAGCGTGTGTTGTTGACTGGGGGGGGGGGGGGGGGGGGGGAGGGTGTTTTCCAGGCCATTCATTGCCCATGCAGCAGTACTAAGTAGCGTCTTGTCTGGCTAGGTATTTTACCTGTGTTTCAGCATGTGTTGCTGACTGGGGGGGAGGGTGTTTTCCAGGCCATTCATTGCCCATGCAGCAGTACTAAGTAGCGTCTTGTCTGGCTAGGTGTTTTCCCTGTGTTTCAGCGTGTGTTGCTGATTGGGGGGGGGAGGGTGTTTTCCAGGCCATTCATTGCCCATGCAGCAGTACTAAGTAGCGTCTTGTCTGTCTAGGTGTTTTCCCTGTGTTTCAGCATGTGTTGCTGACTGGGGGGGGAGGGTGTTTTCCAGGCCATTCATTGCCCATGCAGCAGTACTAAGTAGCGTCTTGTCTGTCTAGGTGTTTTCCCTGTGTTTCAGCGTGTGTTGCTGACTGGGGGGGAGGGTGTTTTCCAGGCCATTCATTGCCCATGCAGCAGTACTAAGTAGCGTCTTGTCTGGCTAGGTGTTTTCCCTGTGTTTCAGCGTGTGTTGCTGAATCGGGGGGAGGGTGTTTTCCAGGCCATTCATTGCCCATGCAGCAGTACTAAGTAGCGTCTTGTCTGGCTAGGTGTTTTCCCTGTGTTTTAGCGTGTGTTTTGCTGACTGGGGGGGAGGGTGTTTTCCAGGCCATTCATTGCCAATGCAGCAGTACTAAGTAGCGTCTTGTCTGGCTAGGTGTTTTCCCTGTGTTTCAGCGTGTGTTGCTGAATCGGGGGGAGGGTGTTTTCCAGGCCATTCATTGCCCATGCAGCAGTACTAAGTAGCGTCTTGTCTGGCTAGGTGTTTTCCCTGTGTTTTAGCGTGTGTTTTGCTGACTGGGGGGGAGGGTGTTTTCCAGGCCATTCATTGCCAATGCAGCAGTACTAAGTAGCGTCTTGTCTGGCTAGGTGTTTTCCCTGTGTTTCAGCGTGTGTTGCTGACTGGGGGGGGGGGGGGGGGGGAGGGTGTTTTCCAGGCCATTCATTGCCCATGCAGCAGTACTAAGTAGCGTCTTGTCTGGCTAGGTGTTTTCCCTGTGTTTTAGCGTGTGTTTTGCTGACTGGGGGGGAGGGTGTTTTCCAGGCCATTCATTGCCAATGCAGCAGTACTAAGTAGCGTCTTGTCTGGCTAGGTGTTTTCCCTGTGTTTCAGCGTGTGTTGCTGAATCGGGAGGGAGTGTTTTCCAGGCCATTCATTGCCCATGCAGCAGTACTAAGTAGCGTCTTGTCTGGCTAGGTGTTTTCCCTGTGTTTTAGCGTGTGTTTTGCTGACTGGGGGGGAGGGTGTTTTCCAGGCCATTCATTGCCAATGCAGCAGTTCTAAGTAGCGTCTTGTCTGGCTAGATGTTTTCCCTGTGTTTCCGCATGTGTTTCTGACTGTAGGGGAGGGTGTTTTTCAGGCCATTCATTGCCAATGCAGCAGTACTATATAAGTAGCGTCTTGTCTGGCTAGGTGTTTTCCCTGTGTTTCAGCGTGTGTTGCTGACTGGAGGGGAGGGTGTTTTCCAGGCCATTCATTGCCAATGCAGCAGTACTAAGTAGCGTCTTGTCTGTCTAATGAAGCCTGAAGCGTGTGACTGCGGGACTACATGCCGCGACTGCCTGATCTCCACTTAGCCCCCTCCTCGCTGGGACTACTTTCACTATCTACGCCCTCGCCTCCCGCTGCACGGACAAGATAAATTAACACATACCTCATGTGTTTCTTTCACTCTCTCCCCAGCCTTGTTTTCGATCATGAACTGTTGCACTGACCGCGGTCGTCAATCACACCACTACTGGCACTTTCACATCAATTTCATTACTTTCGAAATTTTTACAAAAGGGAAAGTGAAGTGTTGCATGATGGGTAAAGCCTAGAGGAGTAAAATGATAAACTGTTCCTAGTGAGCGTAATAAATAACAGGTTGATCTGCGTTCAAGATCATGAACACAGCCTCAGTGACCTATATCAAATTGAAACATATTTCTTAAGTGAAGAGAGTAGCGTTTAAAAGGCATGAAGAAAGGTTGGTTAAAAAGAGAAAAAATCAATCAATAATTTCAAACATCCAGTTTCAAATTAAGTATTCATTGAAGCCTACTTGATTTAAAGAACCAACAAACTAAACGAACAAAGAAAACACCTCAACTTAAATAACTTTTGACTAATGTTTAATTTTGGATGATATGAAACATTGAGAAATATACTTTAATACTAAAATAAGGTGGGTTGATAGTTTTTAACACACCGATGTCAATTCATTCTGAATTCCCAATTCAGTTCTCAAAAGTATCAATCTATAAAGCACTCAGACAATAATGCATGAATGGGTTAATCCTCAACACAGAAACATCACCAGCATTTCTATTTTTTTTTAATTTCTTCATCTCTAGATCAAGTAACATTGTATGTGTAGCAGTACTGAGTAGATTTGTTTAACCCATTCACACTTAGAGCGGCCAAAACAGGCCAGACAATTTTGGCCATATCTTTCTAGTAAAAGCATCTTATGAAAAATATTTGAAGGAGAAGTGTTAATCAGAACCCAATCTTCAACTCTCCTTCAAATAGTTTGTGAACTTATGCTGTATTAAAAAGTAATTTACAAAAGTATGAAAGAAGCAGACAACATTTTCCCAGGAAACTCCGAGTGTGAATGGGTTAATCCACGGCCGCAGCAGAGTCTTGACCCGTAGGCCAGTATTGAGAGGTACGTCGCAGCCTCCTCTCAGGTTTCCTATTGTGTAAACACGAGCAGGTAATATTGCATTTTTGCCACAATCAGCGGGTGACCAATGAAGCCTGGAAAGTCAATACACAGACAGTTCTTGCCCCGCAGAGTCAGTCCCACAACAAGAGACGGAGCAATAGCTATGTATTGATTAGATGTTGATAATATCTGGGGCAAAGAACACATTTGTTACCAGTATACTTGAGTGTGGTATGGTGCATTACTGGATATAGAATGTAAAATTTAGTTATCTTGCTTCTAACAAGATATTTGATTAAAAATTATTTTGCACGGAAAGTTTGCCCTTGTAGGATTTCAAGTTAAACTGCATATGCACTTTAAGTATTTTCAGAATATAATAATACATGATATTAAAATTTTGCTTCACACACTTTAAGATTTTAAGATATGGATATTGGAATATGGAATTCTTCAGTCTTAAATTGTAACATTAGATACTGAAGCAACCAAATACATGTGAACCAGAGCAGTTAAGGAAACTCCATGACAAAAAAGCAAAGATTTTCCAGACATTTAGTCCAGACCAATTTGTTAATGATTCAACACCTTACTGAAAGCATTATGGGATAAAACCTCATTACGATACATTTGCCTTTTGGGACACCAGCTTTGTAAATTTCACAATAATATCATTCCATTAGCTAAAGAGATTTATTCTTATCAGGAAAATAAAGCAAATGACTTCATCAATATTAATACACTGATTAAATTGAAGAAATGTCACATCTTGTGATATCAAATCCAAGAGTTGATTATTTAGCATGATGTAACACTGTGTATTTGTGCGTAATTCTGCGTAACTCACACCAGCTTACTGGGGCCCAATGTTATTCCCTGTACACCTGGAGGGTCTTTCATAAACTAATCAATATTTATGGGCTGTATGGAGGAGGTTGAGTGATGTTATGTAATGTCTATATGTAGAGTAGATATGAATCAAGCCACTGAGAGGGGAGGGGGGAGGGGGGGGGGGGGGGGGGGCTAGACTGATGAATGCCCCTTCCACTTGTCTGGGATTTCAATCAAATGACTTTTACTTTTTGAGAAATGGCAAATGATCAATACTTAGGTTGGTTCTTGCCAATGTATGAAATTATTATCATTATACTATCATTATCTTTATTATTATTATTATTATTATTAATATTAATATTATTATTATTATTATTATTATTATTATTATTATCATTGTTATTATTTTTATTACTATATTGTTATCATCATCATTATTGTTATTATTATTATAATTATTATTATTATTAGCCTATTAGTAGCATTATGCCTGAGGACATGATAGCACAGTTTCATTTGATTCTTGACTTCATCTTTCACCATTTGTAGGAATCACATACTTAATAACCCCCCCCCCCCCCCCCCCCCCCCCCTGCAAAGAAATAAGTAAAAATCTTACATAGGAAAGTTAAGATAAGAATAGCATGTTACTAAAGGGAGGTCCGTAAGTGTAAATGGAACATTTTGTGCCACACATATGGCTGAAACTATTCTGATGTTCTGACCATGCATTATGGTAGACACATGCCTGACCAGTGGTGAAATAGGGGTAATGGTCAACCAGGGTTCTGCCACAGGCCTACATGAGTGACCAGTTGTGAAATAGGGGTAATGGTCAACCAGGGTTCTGCCAAAAGCCTACATGAGTGACCAGTTGTGAAATAGGGGTAATGGTCAACCAGGGTTCTGCCACAGGCCTACATGAGTGACCAGTTGGGAAATAGGGGTAATGGTCAAGCAGGGTTCTGCCACAGGCCTACATGAGTGACCAGTGGTGAAATAGGGGTAATGGTCATCCAGGGTTCTGCCACAGGCCTACAAGAGTGACCAGTTGTGAAATAGGGGTAATGGTCAAGCAGGGTTCTGCCACAGGCCTACATGAGTGACCAGTTGTGAAATAGGGGTTATGGTCAAGCAGGGTTCTGCCACAATCCTACATGAGTGACCAGTTGTGAAATAGGGGTAATGGTCAACCAGGGTTCTGCCACAGGCGTACATGAGTGACCAGTTGTGAAATAGGGGTAATGGTCAACTACGGTTCTGCCACAAGCCTACATGAGTGACCAGTTATGAAATAGGGGTAATGGTCAACCAGGGTTCTGCCACAGGCCTACATGAGTGACCAGTTGTGAAATAGGGGTAATGGTCAACCAGGGTTCTGCCACAATCCTACATGAGTGAGCAGTTGTGAAATAGGGGTAATGGTCAACCAGGGTTCTGCCACAGGCCTACATGAGTGACCAGTTGTGAAATAGGGGTAATGGTCAACCAGGGTTCTGCCACAAGCTTACATGAGTGACTAGTTGTGAAATAGGGGTAATGGTCAACCAGGGTTCTGCCACAGGCCTACATGAGTGACCAGTTGTAAAATAGGGGTAATGGTCAACCAGGGTTCTGCCACAACCCTACATGAGTGACCAGTTGTGAAATAGGGGTAATGGTCAACCAGGGTTCTGCCACAACCCTACATGAGTGACCAGTTGTGAAATAGGGTAATGGTCAACCAGGGTTCTGCCACAAGCCTACATGAGTGACCAGTTGTGAAATAGGGGTAATGGTCAACCAGGGTTCTGCCACAAGCCTACATGAGTGACCAGTTGTGAAATAGGGGTAATGGTCAACCAGGGTTCTGCCACAAGCCTACATGAGTGACCAGTTGTGAAATAGGGGTAATGGTCAACCAGGGTTCTGCCACAAGCCTACATGAGTGACCAGTTGTGAAATAGGGGTAATGGTCAACCAGGGTTCTGCCACAAGCCTACATGAGTGACCAGTTGTGAAATAGGGGTAATGGTCAACCAGGGTTCTGCCACAAGCCTACATGAGTGACCAGTTGTGAAATAGGGGTAATGGTCAACCAGGGTTCTGCCACAGGCCTACATGAGTGACCAGTTGTGAAATAGGGGTAATGGTCAACCAGGGTTCTGCCACAGGCCTACATGAGTGACCACTGGTCAGATCATGGATATTGAAACATCAACCTGTTTCTGTCATGGGTCTAGTGGGGCAGTTGTGGTATACCCGTAGATTTATAATTAGGTGATCACCTAAGCAGGTGGAACTCTGAAACTCAGAAAACCAAATGGCTAACCACAACCTTAAAATAGTGCATGTATAAGCCAATTGGACATTCCTTCATCTTTTCCAAGAACATTAATAATTATACGCATCACAAAACAAGTGAAAAAATAAATAAAAGATATGTTAATTAAACAAAATTTACTCTTTCATTAATGAGCAGCCTATCAGTTTCAATACACTGAGATAATATCCAGGTGAGACTAGCAATACATTTCAGAAAGTTATTTAACATAACCCTAACTATTCCAAACCTTCACTTAAAACAGTTCACTTCTATGTGGTAATCGTACCGAGGTCGCACTACTTAAAGCATATATATATATATATATATATATATATATATATATATATATATATATATATATATATATATATATATATATATACATATATATATATATATATATATATATATATATATATATATATATATACATATATATATATATATATATATATATATATATATATATATATATATATATATATATATATATATATATATATAAATATATAATTATATAAATTTATAATTATATATATATATATATATATATATATATATATATATATACATATACATATATATATATATATATATATATATATATATATATATATATATATATATATACATTTATATATATATATATATATATATATATCATAACACACGCCCAGCCACGGGTCTCACGTATCTAATTGAAGGTCACTCACCTTTCTCTATCCTCCATCTTCCAGTAAGACAACCTCCTATTAATGCTGAGCACTCAGTTAGGCTAGTAGTAGTAGTAGCGTGTGCTACATGTGTATGTCTATATATTTAGCAATATCCACATGTCAAGCTGGCATCTGCTCAGGTAGAGAATCTCTAATCCCCCAGGTAAAACAACCTGAGCACAGTACCTGTGTTGAAGTGACAGCAGCAGCAGTAGCAACAACAGCGGTACTACACTATAGATTTTCTGCCCCAGGCGTACAGGCCTAGCCTAATACTGCTATATCCCATCCAAGTTAATATGCTCCAAAAACTATTGTACGCTAATCTGCAGAAATCTATAAAGCCCTATGTGGAGACCCCCAGGGGGTCCTGTGGACCCGTTATTGGAAACAGTCATCTGGGAAAAAGATTTCCTTAAGAGGCTGGATGTCTTCTGGGGGCGGCAATGCAGAGAGTGTTTCATTAGTGAACGCTGGTTAGAGGCAGTTCATTTGGGAGCTATAGATTTATGTGGGCGTTTTACAGTGGGGGAACAATATTTTTATTAATGATTTTTCAGGTTTTTGCATTAAGTGTTTTTTTGTGATTTGTAGAACACATATCTCATTGTCAAGGTAGGAGACACATGGCATGCCATAGTTGATACTTTAGAACAGGTAGGTCACCGGCAAGAAATAAAATAGAGGCGGCCTTGATAAGAGTTCCCTACTGATGCTATTAACCTTTGAAGTAACTTTGGAGTTAAGAATTTAAAAAAAATTATCAACTCCAAAAAAAAAAAAAGAATCAGAACTTTTTATCAAGTTTTTAATAAATGTCTTTTCTTCAAAGATTCTCCATAGATGCTTTTGCCAGAATGACTTCCCAAAATGGTCTGGCCTTTTTAGGCCACACAGGTATGAATGGGCCAAAAATGTAGGTGTCACAACATCTATCACTCAGTTCATCAAATTTACATGGTGTACTCACTGACTGTGACATCATCAATCCAAAGACTAAAAACAAAGTTATAATTGAAACCTAAATGATGATGACAATTCAACTGTTCAGGGCTGGACATTGGTGCTTGCCCCATTGCCCCGGGCAAGTAGAATTTGTAAATTATAGCTGTGGGGCAAGTGAAAACTGCATTATGCTTGCCCCACTGGGAAAGTACGCTTTATATATTTCAGGTTTACTTTTGAGAATGTGTGCGAGTTTCGTGGTCTGCCATTCAAGCTTGTCCTTAAGAAAATGTGCTTTCACATGCCAGAACCATGTTCTACTTGGTTTTAAATGAAATATTATAAAATTATTATATACAATTTTTCAAGGGCAAGTGAAAGTTGAAGTAGGGCAAGTGAAAATTGAATCTCACTTGCCCTACGGGGCAAGTCGCTGCAAAAGTTAACGTCGTGCCCTGCTGTTTAAAGATATTATCATTTATATTTTAATAATAAACATTGTTCAACATGGTGGCTGCGTGGAGTTTCAGTTGAACATACATATTCCATAAGCACAAAAGAGGCATGACCCAGAACTTATGATTACAAGTTATAAGCTGATAACTCCAGAATGTCCCCACTGTAACTACTACTGCAGCCACATTATGAGCAAGGAGAGATTTGTGGGGTAGAAGATTAACCCATTCATGCCTGGAGACCTACTTGACTAGTGTCGTCTGGACCTTTCAAACTTTTGAAAATAACTTTGGAGTGGAGCATGAATTCTCAAAATATTTGAAGGAGAGTTTTAGATAGAGTTCTGATGAACAATTCTCCTTCAAATATTTTCTGAATTTTGCTTTTGATAGAGAGATATGAGAGCTATCACCCAAATTATCAGGAGGTTTTGGCTGCTACAGGCATGAATGGGTTAAAAAGAAACACCTAAAACCAGGATCCTAGTCAGGATATAAACAATGCCTCTCTAATTAAAACAGCAATCAAAACAATTTTGCCCGTCCAAAATTGAGCTACTCAGCTACTTAAAATTCACATACCAACTACATTTAATGTGCCAAAAAGGGTAATTTACACTTCAGCAGTGTCTTAGAAGATGATTTGTTAGGAAAAGATTTAGTCATTACCCACAAAAAGTCATAAGTGAAAACTCTTCATAGAAACTTTTGCCAGTCTGATAAGTAGTATTTCATGGAACTGCCTGTACACAATATATTCTAGACAGGTCCTGACTTAGTCACTGCCTTCAATATGCTTTAATTTCATGATTTCTAAAAAATAAAATCAATACTCTATAATGATATTAACCCATTCACACCCAAGAGTTCCTCTCGAAATATTGTCTGCTACTTTCATACTTTTGAAAATAACTTGGGAATGAAGCGAAATTTCACAAAATATTTGAAGGAGATTTGTTGTTTGTCTTCTGATCAACATTTCTCATTCAAATGTTTTCAAGAAAATGCTTTCATAAGGGAAATATTTCCAAAATCGTCAGGCCTCTTACGGCCGCTCTGAGTGTAAATGGGTTAACAAAAGACTTTCAATAAAATCCTCCCCTCTCAAATACTGCATCTAACTCTACCTGTCTGGCCGCCCATAAGCCTATAGCAACTCAACAACAATCACTTAACTGACTTTGTTTTTTCGCTTGCAGTTAATTAGCCAGCAAGCCAAGAGTCGGTTAAGCTCATTAGGCTAATTAGCTGTTCTTTATGAGATTAGCCACTCTGGCTCTGAGATTTACAAACTCGCAGCACGTGGCTATAAGGTTTCAACTAATCAGCTAAGAAAAAGGACCTTCAGAGCTGCTCCTGGCTATGTGGTAGTTACTGAGAGAAGTAGACAGGGAGTGGGCACTGTGCATGCATCATCAAATTTCGCTGCCTCCCACTATATGAGTCATAGATAACCTGTGTACCCCAGGATTGGCTGCCTGCTGCCTGCTGAAAAAAATCACGTGACCAATACTTCCCCAGGCTACACTGCGTAACCCGAGGCGCACATACCCTAGGTACTAGCATGCTGTGCCTATGGGGTTGCGGATCAAGGGGATATATCTCTCTGGTTGTAGTTAGCAGATAAACACACCCTGTCCCAAAGCAGCCTCCAGGAACAGCACTTGTAAAACCTTTAAATATAGTCTCACGATACCAGAAAAGTATGGCAAATTAATAGAACACTTAAATGGATATCTTCAAAGGATAAGGAGACCAATGCCAACTTTAAACAGATCTAGAATTAGGCACCAGTGTCAACACTCAGACAATGGGAGGCAGCTAGACCTCATCTTCATGCTGTTCGTTCAAAAGATGCTGCAATTCTTCACATCAGAACTCAAGCAATATCTTTCTACTTCTGTTAATGGTTGTAGATATTAAGATTTGAACCCAAGATGGTGCATCAGCTTTTGGAGTTTGTTTTATTTGTTTTATCGTCATTTTTTCCCATATTGTGACCATTAATTAAGTCTTGCCTAGTGGTAAATGGTGGAGGAAACCTGAGTTACCAGGGGAAAATCCCTGCCTAACCCCAAGTCTCTGACAACTTCGTAACATACCCTTGCCACGATTGGAACCTGAACTGTGTTGAGATAGTGAGCAAAGCAGTCAAGGCCTTAGACCAATCAGCTACTCGGGGAAGGCCTTCATCATTGAGCCATTCATGCAGAAGAAATATGACCTAAAATGAATTAGTTGTGTATCCTTTCAGCATAAATAACTTAATTAACCCAATTAAAATATTAATTAACTTAACTAAGTATGATAAATACAGGCTCCACTTACTTGACTAGCTAAGTATTAATTCAACCTGCATGTACAATAGGTCAAAGTCTCCTCCTCCCTTCAGACTTATGGTCAACAGCAAGCACTTTGATCTAAGCTCTCACGTAGGTAAAACATCCCAACTCAACGTGGAAACTTGTACTTTTATATAATCCCTGTTATTGTAACATCTATGATGTAACAGAGACATAGTATTTGAGCAGCAAAAGCTGCAGTGTTACGCGGGCCTGGCCACCTACCTTTAAGCAGTACAAGATATTATGCAGCTGAGGTATTAGGCCCACAGGTGTTGCACAGAGAGGAGTGGTCAGCGCTCAACTCACCTGCATGAATCATCAAATAATCGTTTAACAAGAGCATAAGAATTGTCTTTTTGTATAGCGATAATTTTATTGTAAAATATTTTTAAAACGCTCTAGAAGCTTTGACGAAAATCTTAGGATGAATTGATGGACAGTGTAGCTTTCAAACAAGTCAACATACAAGGCAGCTTTAACTCATTAATGCTTAGGAGTTCCTCCAGCAATTGTCGTCTGGATCTATGATACTTTTTACAATAACTTCAGAATTGAGAATGATTTTACAAAATATCTGAAGGAGATTTGTTGATGATGTTCTGATGAACATTTCTCCTTCAAATATTTTTCTAAGTGTGCACACTCCTGCAAGATTTCATCAAAATTTTCAGGCTGTTTTTGGCCGCTGTGAGCATTAATGGGTTAAAGAGATACAGCTTAGAATCCTTAAGTAGCTCTGGCATATCCCATAAAATACCGGTGTATTCCCAGATTAATCCTAGGAATTCCTGGGTACTCCCAGCTTCATTTGGTAAGGAATTCCAGATGATTGACTACCACAGAACATGAGATGTTGTTGGCTGAAACACAAGAAAAAATTATGTTTTTAAACTAATCCCCTCCCCCCCCCCCCCAAAAAAAAATATAAAAATAAAAATAAAAATAACAACAAACAGCAGTAACAAAAACGTACAGATCAGTGATAATAGAAATAATCACAACAACAACAACAACAACAACGATGGTGCCACAGAGTCTTGGCACCACCTATTAGTCTGCTGACAAAAAAGCGTTACTTTATTAATTGTGTTTTCCCAGGTATTTCAAAAAGGAAATACATCAGTGATGAATCAGGTGAGTTATACCATATATCTCTATATCCTTTTTGTACAATTATCTTCTATTGTCTTATGACATGGTAGAGTCATGATGTGTGGTGGTGGCTTGAAGTGCTGTGTAAGGGAGTGATGAGTGGCCGGCATGCCAGGAGTGTGTATTTCACCCCCTATCAGATGCTGAGAACACCTGCTTAATGACAAGATAACAATGGCCGACGAGGCACAATCCACATGGATTAACCGTTACACCTATAATTCACACTGAACAGATCAATAAGGGATCAATGGTGTTTGGCAAGTACAGATCAAGTTATCATTTCCTTTATTGCTATCAATCATTAATCAATAGTTTCTGGCAGCAAACCAGCAGCATGATGTTGACATCTGTGTACACGGGAACATTTAGACCGGTGGAGAAATCCATGTTCTGGGCTGTTACACGGGCCATTTACAGGGTCCAGAGAAGGTGGCCTTTAATATTTCAGGATCACTGAAGGGGAATTACTAAAATGTCCTGCAGCACTGCATGTTTATAGCTCAATCAGATATTATATTAGATTATTTACAATCACTTGAAGTTAACAATTCAAAATCCTATTTCTCACTGGTTGTCTTCATCAACAAAGTCCAAAGGTCAACACTTTAGAGTCTTGGTTCGGTATAATAAAACAAATATGTCATCCCTGTGGGGTTGCTAACACGATTGTCTACCCCAAGTGTGCATTGTCAACCAAGGGGTGACAATGCTCAATGACCAACAAGACATTTTACTTCAACAATAATTCTAACTTTTGCTTTTTTAGAAATATGAAAGGTTCTCCTTTCTTAAGCCAAATTATACAAATTGAACACTACAATGTATATGTACAGTAGATTAAACCTCTGAGATGTGAAAACTTCCTATTATGAACACTTTCCAAGTCCACCATATTCTTTACCCATTGGGAAAAATCTATGTGAGATGTAAAAATGAGTGCCTAATTTATGTAAACACTACATAATCCGCCCCGGTGTCAGGATAAACACATCTCAGAACGGTCTGTTGCATTATTTCAACATTCTCATGAAAACAGCATGATTGATTCAGTCGTTTCTAGAGATAGGGTACGGTACTCGATACAATACCAAATGCAAATATGGAATGGGAAAAATATTGTATCGAAAAAGTCAACTATTGTATTGCTTAAGATTTAAACTACATAAAACATCTACCTAACTGCTACCTGGATGTCTCCGCACAAAGCCAGTTCACAATCTATTAGTGAAATTTCAGAAGCTGACAGTGCTGAATTTAAAAAAATTAAGTCCACGGGAGGCAGTCAGTATTGTTAGATATATTATCAAAGGATCTAATCCATAGGAAATATCGATTTCGAATCTTAAAACTTTATAAGTGCCAATCCCTAATGATTTTGGGGGGTCAGGCATGTGTTCGCCAACACCATGCAGTTAAATGCATGGACATGCAGATTTCATCCCTTTATCATGTACATAATAGTATATTATAGGAGCTGTAAACATACTATCAGGATTGAGTGTACTGAAGTACAAGAAATTAGCCCCGCTGATCGACATGTCCATATGGGGAGTTAATATGATCACAAAGTCCTAACTTCAATAGTATATGCATGGGCTCCTTCACTGGGTGGCATTTTAGCTATGAAATATTATGATTCAAGGCAGAGGTTAACGTAGGAATTTGGAATTGGGAGTTAAACCTCCTTTTACACAAGCCCAACAATTCTGAATAAAAGCGCACCTAAGCTACTGTTATCTCAGCTATAAAGACCAGTTTTATGTGAGATGGTGCACTCCAAGAGGTGACTTCAGTCCTGATTACAATTCAAATTCCATTTATGGTTGAATAGACATGCACTTTATAAGAGGCACCTCTCCAAGTGAGCAACACTAAGATACTGAATACCCTATGATACAGTATTTGATTCCTCCGAGTTATGGCCACAAATGAAAAACCATGCAGTAGAAACCTGAGAGAAGTAGACAGGGAGTGGGCACTGGTCATGAATCATCAAATTTCGCTGCCTCTCACTATCTGACCTAGATAGGATGACATCCCCCAGCCAGCCAGTGCATGCTTACTGCACAGATCACGTGACCAATACAACCCAAGGCTACAGCGTATGACCCGAGGCGCAGATGCCGTAGAGGCTAGCATGCAGTACCTATGGGGTTGCGGATCAAGGGGATGTATTTCTCTGTAGAAACATACAGAATTCCTTTCTGATCTGTAACTCTTCCCTAGGAATCAAACCTGGTTTACTAATTATAATGTTATCAGAGCTTACATTTACAAGCCATTTAGCACGTCCAGGCAAAGCTCATCACTCGGCTATGGAAACAATTAAAATTAATCTTGTGTGCAGCAGCAGGCCGATATTGGTCACTGATTGATGGAGATGGGATGTGATCAATGTCTAGCTTGGCCAGCTAGCCCAGAGCAGCTGGGAACATTGGAAGTGGGATTTCCATCACACATTAGATTGCCAATTCATTATAAGGCTACTACTCTCAGTGCAGACATTTAATTCTTGGACATGTTGACCGATCGCTACCCTAATTAATTGTGGCTCGGACTTCCAAGGAAATCCTGGGATTTCCCTAATTTAATCCTGGGAATTTGAAGGTATCCTAGCTTTATTTGTCAAGGGCAGTATACTCCTGGTTGGCACGTTAAGAATCCTTTAGATACCTGTGTCATAAAGATATCTTTAGCTATGATGCGAAAGATGTGTGGATATTTCTGCTCTCATACAACTAAGTTCAAGATCTTGCACGGGATTGGAAACAGGGCTTGTGGGAGTAACAAAAATTGACAGGTAGTGAACCAATTTTTTTTAAAAGTAAGCTCAGGTTCATCATGATATTACTTTCCTAAGGGGGTGAAAATTTTGAATTATTAATATCTTCCTTGATATGACATGGCCTGAGCTAATCAAACTCCTCCTGTCAATGCTGACATCCCTGAGGATGGTGCATGCTATGATGAAAATTCACCACAAGACCATCGTCCATGTCACCCTGTTTGTTGATTGCTAATATCCTAATATCTCATGCCCCCTAATTAACGGCTCTCACTGGCCCACGTATACCCTCTCCCCTAAAATGATTGGATTATTACCCTGCATGACAGCTGGTCTCATCCCCTTAATTCACTCCACCTGGACCTCATGCTCAAGACCACACCTACTGATAAAAGAGACTACTTTCTCCTTTTTAATAAACTCTTATCTATACCTTTTTTGTCATAAAAAAACCCTGCTGAACCTTAATGTTTTGTCACACCAATAGCTGTTACAGACAAGACATGACCTAATAATGTCTTGATGATTAAGTCCAGGTACTTTCATTCTGAACCTCAAATCAAGAACTGTAAGGGGGGGGGGGGGGGGGGGTGGGGGGGGGGGGTAGTTGAGGGAAGAACACACAATAAAAATGTTATCCTAAAGGTACTTTTTAACAGCAACCAATATTTTTTGAGAGATAAGAGAGGTTCTTTAAATCAAATTCCAAGAAAATAGGCATATTCATAATATAAAAGATTGAAGCGTCAAAGACCTTTTTACCCCCCTCCTCTTCAACCCATCATATATTTTCTTGATTATATCATTCTAATATGAACAGTACAGAGGCAATTGTTGCCAGTTCTGATTCAGATCAGTTGGAACTTAGTTGCCGGGTTAACCCTTTCATGCCTGGAGATCTAATTGACGAGTGTCATCTGGATCTCTCATACTTTTGAAAATAACTTTGGAATAAAGCATGAATTTGAAAAATGTTTGAAGGAGAGTTGAAGATATAGTTGAGATGAACAACTCTCCTTCAAATATTTTTAAAATTTTGCTTCAGTTAGAGAGATAATCACCAAAATAGTAAGGCGGTTTTTGCTGCTACAGGTATGAATGGGTTAATGAACTTCACCAGAATGTAATCAAGAGAGCTTCACCCTGTAGATAATTGATGAGTGATGATTGATTGATTATTGATAATAGATCACACAGGTGATATATGAGCAACAATAAAGCACATACCAGGAGATTGGTGAATGGACATTTCTAGTGACTTACAGCAGCAACGGGAAATGTACATCATCTTGGTTGGGAGCACAGGATAATGCCAGCAATACCACATATAGGCAGGTTAACCCTTATGCTGCTGGTGGCTACTTTGGTCTATAAAAAATGATGCAAAAATCCTGAAAAATGACCAAAACCCTGGCAAATATGTACTCATTTGACAGTACTCATCAAGAGCTTTCCAATGAATACCAACATGACAGGGTTTTGATGATTTTGAAAATAATTTGCATTCTTATACTTTGGACGAAAGTAGCCTCAGCATTGGAAGGGTTAATAGGAAAACAAAGGCAATAAGTCTAAACGTATCTTAAAACAAGTAAATACATCATCCAACCAGGAAAAATAACTTCTCACGTTTAGGATATTATGGGTGTATATCATTGGTGTTGCAATGGAAGCTGTGGAGGTTTTCCGATATACTGACTACGGCAAATGATTGGTGAACATTATGGCAAATATGAGGACTACAAGGCATTTATTAACTACATGGAAAGTATGAGGCAACTTCATTGTAAGTAATAAACAAATACATTTTAGATAAAAAAAAAGAATCCTCTTTGAGCATGAGACAAATACATTTTGAATATGAAACAAATACATTCTCAATATGAGGCAAAGAAACGGTTAAATGTGATATGTACAAATACATTGAAATACGAGACAGATACATTGTTTATGTAAAGCTTGTAGATACATTGTAAAGCAGATACATTGTAAATTTTAAGCAAATACATAGTAAATTTGAAGCAAAACTATGGTAAATATAAGACATATATGAGTCAAACTTTATGAGGAGAAATTGGGCAAGTATACCATATTCCTCCAAATAAGCACACAGACCCCAAATAAGCGCTCCCCCCCTCCCCCTCACCTCATTTTTTTCTAGAAAATGTTGGAAGGGGCAACCCAACAGACATTATTTTCTGGCCTTTTGAACCTACCATTAATCCTCACCTTCCAGCGCTTGAACACTTTGCGCTATAGGTTTGCCACTATTTCAGTCAGTCTTTGGTGCGCCATGGCTCAAGCGTCCAATTAGACATTGCGTAACAAAAGAAAAAAAAGCCCTATGCGTTCAAGCTCGTAGCGGACATGGATTTTAGCCACAATAGGCACCACATGTAAGGGGCAGCTAAACGGAGGATTGCCAATACTCCTTCCAGCGATGTTTTTCCTAACTTGCTTATTGCACACAAGTTCCTATTTGGAGGAATATGATAATGCAAGTACTCATAAATGCAATGCAAAAAGACTGCAAATTATTGATTTGTGAGAATGAATATCAGCATGATGGTGATTTGCAGAATCAGGGAGTACATCTCCTACACTTGCTATATAACCTGAATAGTGCAATGTCATTCATTAACAGTTCAGGACTTAATTCCCCTCAATAAATGTTGGGTGTTAAAGCATTTGCTTTGAAACTGATTAATAAGATATTCATGTTGGGTAATGCTTAACATTTCATCTTCAAATATTCTTTTTAAAACATGCTTTTATAATATGTATGCCATCTGCAAAAATGGTTAATCTTTTATAGGAATTGTCTGGAGTGGATTCAGTGATGATGCACATAGTATTGGAGGACAAACAAGTGTGATACAACATATATGCTATATACAAATCAGCTATTAAAAATCTCAAATATTTCGTAGATTTTCGTACATCCCCTAACCTAACGGTAAACCCCACCATCTATACAACAAACAAATGATAAATCATATTTTGCCTTAAATGATTTTTCCTCTATTGGCTGTCCTCCCACGGTGGTTGCACTAGCCAGTTTCTGATTGGACTGCAGAGCAGAGCGCTGTCGGCTTGGCATATTTGATATTGCTACGGGGGACATACATCAAGGACGCCAAATGAATAATACAAACTTTACCTTAAAGCACAGGCCTTCACACCCCTCAATATTGCTTCTTGACGTCCTCAAAGTCTCTCTGCACAATTAACCAGATTAGGCTAGCTTTAAGTTGATTTGGTAAGCAGCAAATATGACCAGAGACTGAGCGTCTGATTGGCCAGGTATGTGCACATCAGCAGCAGGGAATACACTTTATAAGGTGTTTTCTCTCTGTGTGAAGCTCAAGGGCTGAGCAAAGCTATGTAGGGAATTCAAAGTCAAGGCATTTGAGGCATCATGCTGCATGTATTGAACACACTGGTGCCATTCACTGCCTCCAAGGAACTGAGAGATAGATCCAGAGAGCAGATGTCATTCATAAATAATGTGTACCCTTATGTAGGGAGTTTAAGTCAAGGAAGGTATGGTATCATCATCATCATCATTATCATCATCATCATCATCACTGTGGTCAGTAGTCAATCTTGCCATCATTAATACCATCTTAAATACAGGGATCCGACTTACCAGTCGGGCTATAATAATATTTGCCCTACAGTGTAGCCCAGGTGGCTATAACAAAAGTGACATTTTAAGATTACGCTCAGAGGAATAACAGTAATATGATCCGTTAAAGAACACCATTTGTCCTTTAGTACAGTTCCAAGATGAATTATAATATTAGTGAAAAAGTAGCTTACAACTTTCCAATTATTTTTCTTTTGAAACGGACTGCATGATTAGATGTACAAAGCTAGGGCTCTGAGATCTTGGTCTCCCGAAGCCTGACCCCTAAACTATCCTCCTTTCTGGGCATTATTATTATCATCATCATCATCATCATCACCATCATCATCACCACCATCATCATCATCAGCATCATCATCATCATCACCAGCATCATCATCATCATCATCATCACCATCATCATCATCATCATCATCACCATCATCATCAGCAGCAGCAGCAGCATAATTGTGATCATCCTTGCCATCATCACTCATAGCATCACCAGTATCCTCCTCCTCTATATCATCATCTTCATTATTGTTATCATCCTCGTCATCGTCATCGTCATCTTCTCCACCTCTCTCCCCTTCCCATTATGTGTGTCTGATCAGCCTCATTATCTGCCGAGCCCAGCTCGCTGCACGCCTGTTGCCAAGCCCACACAGCTGAGGGCCAATTCTCAAGATCCTAATAAAATTTGCTCTCCAGTAATTCTAAATCTAATCAGAGAGTATTAAGTTAGCTCCGCAGATCTGCTACCAATTAGCAGACTTTGCTCTCGGCCTTTTGCAGGGCTGCTTGTCCACACGACAAAATTTTGATTTTTCAGAGTTGGGATTCTCCGTCTCCGTTCTATTTGTATCTCACCTAATGAGGCTAAATTGCCCCTTACACTTACCAGAGGCTTCCAGAACAATCACACGTCCACATTGGCATTCAATGAGCTGATAATCAAGTGACACCCTGGGATAAAACGCTGGGCTAAGATGAATAATTCAACTTCACATAAGTTCCATACCACTGCTTGCATAGGTGGTAGCAGAGAATTAGCTAAGAGAACTGACGTCACAGCAATACAGCTTAGGAATTGAACATATTGATGCATTAGACCTCATAGCAATATTGCTAATATAAGTACTACACAGCAGCATCCCCAGGATATCAAAAAGACCTGAAAGCAATAATGACAGAGTGCTAAATAATATACTAAAGAATATACCTTGCAGAATTTAACGATACTGCTGGAATATCATTGTATCAAATTCAAAGCAATAATGTTAGTAGATTGAAGAACAGAATAAGGCAAAAATGGAATTAAAAGGAAAATTATAAGAAATATTCTTTTATTTCTTCAAAGAAGCATTGTTATTCCTTGTCAACACATTCTTACTGAATTGTCATATGGCATATAGGATGGCACCGGGGAAATATCAGGGTGCAACATAGGTTCTGAAACATTTTTTTGCAGAGTGGGGCAAGCTGCCCCTAAAGTTTACTTGCCCCGCCTGCACTTTCACTTGCCCCACCACTCTGTTGCAACGAGGGTGAGTAAAATTCTGCCCAAAGCATTAGTTGCCAAGTGGGGCAAGTTAGGGTCTTATTCTGCTTGCCCGATTGCCATTTTTTGCCAAATTCATTTGCAACTTGCGAAGGGGCAAATGGTTATGTTGCACGCTGAATATGTTCTCTTCTAATCTCACAGAGCATTTGTAATAAGCTCAAATCGTTTATATGGCAAAATTGTTATAACAAAGCATTATCTTGGGAATTATTAGCTAAATTTCAATCATTTTTGTTTTTACCTATTTACACATTGAATACACACATTACGTGACAATTTTGCACATATAACTCTTCGAAATGAGGGATATCTGAAAATATCTCTTGAAGGAGGATTGTTTATTTTCCTAACAAGAAAACAACTTTTAGCCAAATACTTCTCAAAATTTTGCTTTTTCATCCATATATTCTCATATCTTATAAACCATGTTGTCCATATGTATGCCAATATGTACGTTTTACCCTTGTCATTCCAAATTGTTATTTTCCCTACAAATACCTATTTTTACCCCAGTACTAGGTTGTTCATGTTTGATGGTCTAATTAATCTTTGGTCCACCACCGAAGTCATGTGACTTGTCCAAATGAACCTTGAATTGTGCACAACATTGTGACAGATTAATGCTTAACCCATTCACACTCAGAGATCCTCTAGAAAGTATCTTCTGCTACTTTCATACTTTTCCAAATAACTTGGGAATTAAGCAAAAGTTCACAAAGTAGTTGAAGGAGAGTTGATGTTTAGCTTCTTATCAACATTTCTCCTTCAAAAGTTTTCCAAAAATTGCTTTTGTAAGAAAAAAAATATTTCCAAAATTGTCAGGCCTGTTTTGGCCGCTCTGAGTGTAAATGGGTTAATTTTCAAGCTCTATAGATAGAACTGGGTCAACAGACTGGAGCTGAGTTTACAGTGAAAATGCTTCAAATATTGCAGCAAGTGAAAAAGTCTCACATAATCTTCCACTTGACTTTCTATTTAGCAAAATGGGTGGCATTGCATTGACCCGATACAGCAATCATTCATCATCCTTCAGATTAAACCCGCCCCGCCCAAACGCCGCCTGAATATTTCAGTCATTTTTCTTTTGAAAAAGGGGAAATGACATTCTGAACCCTATTAACTTCTAACATTCAAAACGGTTATGATTTTATGCTTCAATTCCAAAGTATTTTTGAAAGTATCAACTATCAAAGCATCAAAAGAAATTTCAAAGGGATTTAAGTGTGGGCATGAATGGGTTAAGATAGAGTTAATATACAGAGTGCACTGAACTTCTGCTGCTGCGTCCAAAAGGTTAAAATTTGCGGCAGAAAAGTTAAGCCCTGGCTCAGGATGCATGATTGATAAAGTGATATATTCGCCGTGTGGAGGCTAAAAATGATCAATTTTGCTGCTCAAAGTTTTGCGGGATTAGACGCTCGATTTCTCCCGTCTGACAGGCCGCATGTAACATCTCTCATCTTTATGGAGGGACAAAAATCAATGTGAGGTCCGCTGCTTGAAAAAGGCGGCCATCTGCAGGGAGCCAGCACTTGGCGGGGATTACGACTATCGACCCCCCCCCCCCTCCGCCCCGCGTGCGAGCGAGAACTCGTGTTTGTGGGGGGCAAGATGCTAGGTCACCCGCAGACTGAGGGGCCCCCAGCGCTAAAGGTCAGTGCCAACCTTGACACATCTCAAAGGGAATGGCCATTAATAGAGTGACTTATCGGCTGTGCGTAAATGCAGGAATCGCAAGTAGGATTAGTACGTTGTGGAATGGTATGACCCAAAATATTTTATGGAGTTGCCCCATTTCAATAGACCTGGAGGCTGAAGAGCCACCTAAATTACCAGGTAGTCTAGCCGGGCAAGTTTGACCAGATCACGTTGCCCACCAAAAAATCACTTTGCCACACCAATACGAGAAAAAAAGTTAATTAACCCTGTCAAGTATATTTTTTATCAGGGATATTGTGCACTTCGTGCCTATTATAGTGTAATTGCAGATTCCTCTCTCTCTCTCTCTCTCTCTCTCTCTCTCTCTCTCTCTCTCTCTCTCTCTCTCTTTCTCTCTCTCTCTCTCATTGTCTAATTTTGTCCCCCACACCCTCAGAGCCAGGTCGTCCAGCAGCCCGGCCAGGGCAGGTTCACTAGCCTAGCATTGGTCCAGGATAGTTTGTGCTATTAGGCAACGGCTATGTCGAGCCCTGTGGAATACCACACAGACATGATTTACCAAACCATCTCCCATGTAGTGAATAAATATGAGCTTGAGTTTGATGTATCAAAATCTCTATCAGGAGAGCCTTAAATTTACATAATAATGACATACTGTGTATCTTAATAGATACAAATGGCCTACTCTTTTGTTCTGAAGGCAAAGTGCTTTATCATTTGATCAGAACCTACACACAGGGTTTTCAGGTAGTTGAAAGGAATACTTTCCAGACTTCCAAAGCATTTATCACAATTTAAAAGAAAATTAGCTCATTTAGCCGCCATATGCTTTAAATTCCTTTCTTAAACTCAATTTCATGCCTGGCTGAGCAGGTCCCACTGGATTTTAATTTTGAATAACCATAATGACTCTTCTGTTTAGGGTCTCGTGCATTAAATCTTCTGAAAGGAATTCTGTGGTCAACTACAGGGATATGAGTTTGAAATAAAGGCAATTTGCCACAAAGTAGACTTAGATAGCAATGAATTTCAAAAGGCAAATGTCTTCATTGCTGTGATTAAAGCCAAAATAATAGGAATGTAAATCTTTACCTGCCAACCCTAAAATGCTTCTCATTGAATGTGTCTTATAATTTACCCATTTCTTATTCTAAAAAACTTCGTCAAATGACCTTAAAAATTAGGTCAAGGTCACAAAAAGCATTTAATCCTAAAGCACATCTCAAAAGAGGAAAAGATCTGATCTTGATACCACACCCCACAAGGTATAACCAATATGTAGAATCTCTCTGTGAATGACAAGAAAAACAACAAAATATCCTGCACATAGAATATCACCCTTAATTTGAGCATACATGACAATAAATAATTACATGACACTTTCCATGTAGTGTTAGGCCACTGACCAGATCAACCCTTTGCATTAAATGTCCAAAATAACTGGAAAATCATGGCTGCAATTTAAGGGAAACAATATTTGTAAATTTGAATAAAAACAGAATGTTGGACAGTTTTTGAGTCATCTATAAATTTTAGCCCTACTATAAACAATCAAAATAAAAGGAAAAACATCCCCCAAATGATCCTGATGATTAGGCTAGGATACAAAAAAAGATAAGAAAATACATTTAAGTATGAAGTATGATATTAATGTATCTGATAATCATATCTGGTAAGCACGGATCCATTTCAATAGTTCTCAAGCCGGTCATGCAGATCAAGCTTGCATTTTTGACAGTGCCATATACAATACTTAAGGTATCTGAGGGGAGATACGATGAAGATAACTAATGAAATATAAGTAATAATAACAACAACAACATAACTTATGATAATAATGATAATAATAATAATAAAGATAATGATGATGATAATGATAATAGTAATAATGATAATAATAATAATGATATTAATAATAATAATGAAAATTACAATAACAATAATAATAATAATGATAAAGATAATAATAATATCAATAATAATATTAATGATAATAATAATAATAATAATAACAATAATAATAATAATAATAATAATAATAATAATAATAATAATAATAATAATAATAATGATAATAAAAGTAATAATAACAATAATACTAATGATAATAATAATAACAATAATAATAATAATAATAATAATAACAATTATAATAATAATAATAAAAATAATGATAATAATAACAATACTAATAATACTAATAATACTAATAATAATGATAATAATGATAACAATAATAATAATAATAATAATAATAATAATAATTTTAATATAAATTTGCATATTTTCCAGACTATCTGGGTCTTTTGTGGCTGACTAGAGGATATATAAGTTTCTCTCAGGCAAGTAATTAGATGAGAGAAGCCAGGCCTATAGGAGTGAAGGCCAGTGGAAATGCAGGCTGTCGTTTTTCAAGGAACCTCTGTGAATTCCAAGCCCCTTCTCTGCTGCCATCTGAAGCCTTTCCTTAATCTTGGCATCTCCAAGAGCTACACCAGATCCCACAGAAGCCGGCTAATTTCCCAACATCGCCAAATCTCACATGACTTTAATTCCTGCAACGAATGCAAGTCCACACGTAAGGGGAGGTGAAGTATTCATCATGGCGCAGAAATAATCCCATTATCTCCGCAGACAAATCCTGCTAAATGTTATCATCATCCAGGCCCCGGCAACAATCTAACCACAAATGACTCCTTGAGAACTCTTCATCAGGTTTTCAGCAGAAGAACATGGATACCTGCACGAATCTGCTCTTTGTGTTACAAAATTAGCAGGGAATTGTACATATCTATATGTCTCTCTCTCTCTCTCTCTCTCTCTAACACACACACACACTCACGCACAAACATATATATATATATATATATATATATATATATATATATATATATATATATATATATATATATATATATACATGTATATATATATATATATATATATATATATATATATATATATATATATATATATATATATATATATATATATATATATACATATATATATATATATATACATATATATATATATATATATATATATATATATATATATATATATATGATAAAATGATATCACCTATAAAAGTGCACAATCTGGCACAACATCCATGACTTTTCTGAGGTCATCATACAAGTTCCAAAAAATATACATCCTTCCTGAGCTATATGATATATTTCTAAAAGTTGCGCCCTATTTTGAAAGTTGCACGATATATTCAACCAAGTTGAACAATATTTTGAGAGTTGCAACATGCATGATATTTTGTGAAGTTGAATTGATATCATAAGAGCATGTATGTATGTGTAACAAATGTAGTGAAAACATTAATAGGACAAGACAGATGGCAATGAAAAAATATTATTTTAATGATGGGTTATTTCTTACTGAGTCACAAATGACTAGTTAGTTTTGAAATGATTGCCTATTGTGAAGACAGTTTGACAGCAGCTCAACATTTCATTCTGTAAAGTGACGCATCATAATTAAGTTGGCAACCATATCATCATGATCTAATTATCAAGATCACCTGAAAGCATATCGGCATGATCTGACCATCAAGCTGGTCTGAAAGATGCATTATTGAAATGTTTTCCCCGATAAATTACGGATTAATTGACAATGCATAAGCTGTAAGTATTGACAAGGTAAATGGCTCTTGCAATATTTCCATGTAATAACATTAATAAATCAGACTTTAACAACACAGATGAATGTGGGAGGAAGATATTTTTACTCCAACATGTCAAAACTCGAGGAGAGGTTTTATTTATTGGGAACATATCGCAATAAATAAGTGATAGACATATTAAGAACACCCACATGCACAGCAAGGAGAGGTATGTAGATTGGTGTAAATTTTCAGGTGCATAATTGTACTGTATACATAACTAATTATCATTACTTATCAGCAGTATGTCTTTAAATTAAGGGAAGATACCTTCAGGGTCAAACAGCCCATGATCTGAGTGACCATTTTTGTCAAGATGCTTATTAAAATGCTTCTTTTGAAAGTTATTCACTTATAATACATGTATTCATTTTTCATAATATTTTGGTTGAGGTATTTTGACTAGATTCTGAAAAAAGTAAAAAGTGCCTTTAAAAATATATACTGGAAGGAAAAAAAAGCCATGTATTAATGTATTTATATGCAATAGTTAAGAACGAGTAGAAACCTTCCTTGATGCTTGCAGCGGCCAAAACAGCCTGACAATTACTACAGCAATGATAGCTTCCTGTAGTTGATTGAATCACACTTACAAAGAATATTCTTAAAATTTGCACTTTTTTTTTTTTTTTTTGGAGTCTGACAGAAAATTTCAAAACCACTTTCGTCCGTAAGACACCAAAGATGACTTTTTTTTTCTTTTTTTTTTGGAGTCTGACAGGATTTTTTTCCCAAAAAAAGCTCGTAAGACAAGTAATTAAATTGGAGTGGCCTTATTCACTTATAATACATGTATTCATTTTTCATAATATTTTGGTTGAGGTATTTTGACTAGATTTTGAAAAAAGTAAAAAGTGCCTTTAAAAATATATACTGGAAGGAAAAAAAGTCATGTATTAAATTAATGTATTTATATGCAATAGTTAAGAACGAGTAAAAACCTTCCTCCATGACAATTTACTTACCAGAAAAACTTTTGATGGGTTGCATGTTGCTGCAGTGATAAATGTGTTATCCAACTACTAGACAGACTAGTAACTCTGAGGTAAAACATAACGTGCGTTGGAGGGAAAAACTACTTTAACCCATTAATGCTTGCAGCTAGTGTTGGGATGATCATCGATTATAATCGATAATCAATCGTTTACCTCTCTGATTCTGATTTATCGATTACAAAACTGGCAATCAATAATAATCAGAAAAGGTGACACCTAGTGGCAAAATATAGAACTAAATGACAGACATGTTGTCAGCTTTCTTGCTATGAAACTAAGCCCCAAAAACACTTCAAAACGAAGTTAAGGTAGGTGCTAATAACAAGTAATTGTCATAGACTATCACTTATTATTATGCTCTAGACCTCTAGTACCCAATTACTGCAAAAGTGCGATGAACTGGTTATGATCGATAATCGATTGGTTGGCTGTAACTGATTATTGATCATGAAATTGCAACCGATTCCCAACCCTACTTGCAGCGGCCAAAACAGCCTGACAATTATGGTGAAATCTTGACATAGCCAACAACTCTACTTTGAATATTTGTAAAAGCAATTTCTCAATTCTGCAGATATTGTCAAAAGTATTGTAGATCCAGACAATAATTTTGAATAGAACCATACATACTAGGGAAAGAGTTGAAGTAAAACTCTCTTTTAGGTAGGTAGTGAGTTTTTGCTTTACTGTCAATATGTATATATATATATATATATATATATATATATATATATATATATATATATATATATATATATATATATATATATACATACATACATACATATATATATATATATATATATATATATAATCATGTGCAAAGTAATATTCAGGTCATTCAAAGGCACTTTTTATTCAGGTCATTAAAGAATAACTGTTGGCTGCATGTAAGTTTAAGGTTTAAGGGTTGTTTGAATCGGCATTTTTCAGATAGTCAATGCAGCAAACTTAGAACTTCACAGATGGTTAGAAGTATTTCGTTCCTAACAAACATTTCTGATTGTAAGCACCTTTCCGTGGGGCCGATGCGGTGATCGTATTTAGCCACCTGACGCAATGAAGAATTACACAAAATCAATTTCCTCACGGCTTACGGCCCCCCTGACAAATCACCGCGCCACCAAATGCCGTCCTGCCCCAGTCCCTGAGCCTTCAAACTGCGCAGCACTTAGATAAATAATCCCACAACTATTATGGTCCAGCAGCAACTGATAAACATTTCATGAAGAAAACAATTCTCGGCGGGCCGGGAAAACCAATAGAAGCGTTACTATAGGCATGAGATCAGAGTTAATGTGCCAGATAGGGTCCCTCAGCTGTGAAGCACTTGTATTTTAATTGCCTGTAGATCTTATTGGTCGGAGTTGGTATTGTATTAGAAGATCCCCTGGATACCCTGCATGAATGGTTTTGTGCGATTAATTTGCAATAAATATGGCAGCATTCCGAGGCCCGCGGGTGTATCATATGATTAAGAAGTAGAAGGGTCACCGTCAGGAAAGGATAATCTAGAACCATGTATGATAAAGTACAGGGATCTCCTAAAGCATAGAGAAAATATTGGCGTCACTTTTGTTCACTCTGACTATATGTGCAACAACGTTGATATGATTTATATTAAAGTCTTTGTCATGTCCTTTTTGTGTCTTGTTATCAGTAAAGCTTGAAATCCTGATCCTGGATATCACTAATGTCCCCCGATATTTCCTTATCATGGCACAGGAGTGGCCAAGTGTAAAGGTTCTGGAGTACACTGACAATTTGTTTTATCCTACCTCACTTGAAGATCGTAAGCCGTGATTGGCTGACTTAACAGTTGGCAATCATCATGTCCACTGATCGGCGTAATGTCCAGCGTTGTCACTAGCGACGCCTAGCGGGGAATGTGTGAATCACCAGTCATCTGTGATTTGACATTTTAGCAGACGCTCTTTTCCACCGCACCAGCGGATCTAGTACCCGCTGCCATTGGTGTTTTCATTGATATTTTACCTAATTGGGGTTTGTTCGCTATGATAAAACAAATATGCCATGCCAGTGTGGGTATTCTGATGGAATGTCTCCCCGAGGGAGGATGGTTTTCCCCGAGGGTGGAGCCCGAGGGAAAACCATCCTCCCGAGGGGAGACATTCCATCATAGTACCCACACTGGCATGGCATATTTGTATACTGGAGCGCAGCAGTCTTTGGTGGCCACTGCCATTTTCAATTCGTTGAAAAAATGTGACACCTGTAGCACTGCCCTATCAGCCACATTACAAATACTGTAGATTCACAAAAGATTGTGTAGAGTAAATTTTGCAAATTTACAGAAAATCGATTTTGCATTTTTTAACTTTGCGAATTGGCTGCAACATGGAGTGCCAGATATACACTTAAAGTGGCAGCACTAATCATTTTGAATTTTAATTTTGCATCAGAGGCAAAATGCAAAAAACGCAAAAATTAAACTAACACAATCTTTTCCGAATTTACAGTACTAAAGATGGGGATAAATCAGGAGTCGAGCATTTTGGAATAATATCTGTAGTCTAAAAATGCATGTAGGTAAAAAATCTGGTACGCTCAACGAACCATACTTCTGTAGAAACTTCTAAGTCAAATATTGCTTTAAGGTTGGCCTGTTGCAAGTTTTCAAGCCTCAGTCGAAAGCTGGTGTGGCAATGTAGCAGCTGGATATCCCTGATGGCAAAGACAAATTGTATCATAAAAGAGATGAAGTGAGGGGGTTTGGCCTAAGATCCCCCAAAATACTGTAAACTACTGAAATATTCCTTTAGTTAAAACTGTTACAATAAGAATGCCAATCTTCTTCATTAATTCTGAAAATGCATTTTGTCTGCATTTTCATAAAACAGTAGAAAGCCTCTGAGAAATGTTGTCTAAACTTGGAATAGATATTGAAAGAAATAAAATTACATAATTTTTTCCATTATATCTAAGGGTAAATTATAATAAGCTAGAAGTAACTTTCTGAGTGCCCAGAAATGTATCACAAACTTGCACCCCCATGTCACTGAGAATGTTCTCCTGAAAGGGGGTCCTACAGCAGACCTTCATTCTGCACTGTGCAATACGCTATACTGCCTGGCCATTGAGGACACCCTGCTGTGATGACTCACCAATTTGAGGACATTCATCATGTTGAATGAGAAAAAGTGTGAAATAAAAACATTTAACACAAAGGATAGAATACCAAGCAATTCCCAGGTCTTCTTGGGAAACCCCCAGGATTTTCTAGGGAGTGTCAGTTTAATATTTGGTGAGGGAACTGAATGGAAAAACTTAAGAAACATATTGATAGATCTGTAACAAGTACCTACTGACTAGTGGAGGAATTTCACAGTTAACAAAATCAAGAATGCCACATTAAGTGGCAGTATATGTTTCATTTCAAAAAGAACATTTTTGCCAAGGGTCAACCTTAAGTTTCATCTGGGAGCATTCAAGGAGTTTTGCCCCTTAACCCATAAACACTCACAGCAGCCAAAAGCGGCCTGACAATTTTGATCAAATCTTTCAACCGACATCATACTTGGGAAAATATTTGAAGGGGAAATGTAGATTAGAGCACTAGTAACAACTCTCCTTCAAATATTTTGTAAAATTATTTTCAATTCTTAAGTTATTGTCAAAAGTAATTTAGATGCAGACGACAATTTCTGGAGGAACACTCAAGCATTAATGGGTTAACCTATCATATAATATGACTGCAAAGATTTCAGGAGGCTCAATGGTTGTTAATGCCTTGCTACACACATACCCATATGATTGGATAATCCAGTGTCTGGCCTTCTGAACCTTCTGAACTCTGAATGGGTTAAGGTTTTCAGAGATTGTGAGAAGGATGATTTTCAACTTTAACTCGCTTTGACACATTGTGGGCTGGGTTTTAATGGGATAAAATATTGCAGATATGTCAGATTATGTTTAAAGCACAAGGGATTCCCAGGATGAGAGGGGATTCACCCAAGGAATAAAAATGCTTTGAATAACATCATAACTCCCTGTGACTGGCCAATGTGTTAGAGGAGATAGAAAGGCCGAGTGACATCCAAGCCACATGTGACGGGTCAAATTCCATTTCACGTTTAACTCCGCAATCACAATTCAAGCTGAACAAAGATGCAATTTGTATAAGGATTAGGAATGCTACAATGTGGTATTGGAGAACCACCCTCTGCAATCCCACATGAGCAGCAGCCCGGGCCAAGGGGAGCGTGATTCAGAGTCAATGAGAATCATATTAACCTCTTCTCGGCAGAGTTTCCACTTACACAACACTCAATAAGATATATGTGCATTTATTCCAAAAATGAAATGTGAATATATTATATGATAGTTAATTGTTCTTTTTGTTTCACGAAATAAACTTATCCATTTAACAGTTCTTCAATTTCTATTTTAGTTAGGACCTTAATTCTCTTCTCTCTTATTATCAGAGGGGCTTGGCTGTTGGGTTCTTATGCATGCCACCTGAATTATTAAGGTCTTTAAAGCCTACGGGAAATTTAAACGGGATGGGAAGATGACAGTCTCGTCCGAAGGCAGCTGGCAGAGTCAAGTGATATATATCCGGCATCAGAATCTTAGACATCATGAATTAAATGCTGACTTCTGCTCCTACAGACGGTAATCTATAGGTAGCTGTCCTTGACTTAACCCTTTTAATGCTGAGGCTACTTTTGTCCAAAGCACAAGGATGCAAAGATTTTTGAAAAACATCTAAACCCTGTCATATTGGTACTCATTGAATAGGTCTCACTGAGCACTTTCAGATGAGTACCCATTTGCCAGGGTTTCAATAATTTTTGAGATTTTTTGCATCATTTTGTATTGGACAAATTCATCGCCAGCAGCATATTTAGGTTAACCTTTTCCTGCCCACATATTGTGGTGATATAGAAAAGTTATGAAGTAAGGCGACGGTTACTTGATTTATTGGTTTCCGGATCCTTCCCAGACCAATTTTACAGGGTCGGGAGGGAGGCAATTAAAACTAACGTTGATTTTTTTCATATTTTTTTGAACACTCGGAAATCTAAGTAAGCCAACAGTCGGGAGAGAGGTAAAAAAATAAAGTGATTTTTTGGCCAGTACTAAAAAACATACTTAAACCATATTTTGAATATTAAAAGGATGATATTTTAATAAGGTGATGCATTTCAATAACACTGCATTGCATTGCTCTGGTATTAATATTCTTGTAGTTTTGTAGTTTTATTACCATTTATGGTAAATTCATAGTAGGTTTGGTTAATACCTACTTGCGGCTCAATGGCAGAGCACAAAATAAAGTGGGGGGATCACATTTATTTTCCTGTCGGCTCTATTCCACTTTGATTGGCGGATCCAGGAACCTATAAAGCAAACAACCGTTGCCTAAAGAACTACATCAATCGTAAAATTCAACTGAAAAGATTAATAGTAACAATATTTTTAGTAGAGCTGCACTCACAGAGGGAGATCAACTCATGAGCTCACCACCATTTTGACTCATGAGCTCATGAGCGCGTGGATGCATGGCTTTTAAAATAAATATTCATTATTCAGCCCACCAATTAAGAAAGAAATACATACTGATGGAGAATTGCTAACATTTACATGTTTTTTTCATTTTGCCTGCATGGAAGAATACATATCTATATTTACATATTGCTTTCTATAGAGTGGTTGTAACACAGGTCAGTATAACACTCAGTGCTGCCTTTATACATTGGGGATTGTAAACGAAACATGACTGCAATAAGCAGTAATACAAAAGTTTGTGTTGGATGTTCTGTGTGACAAGTTCGCGAGTTGACGACTTTGGCGCAAGCTCGGCTCCCCTGCCCTAGTGCTCAAACCACTAGAGTTTGTGAGTGGTGAGTTCAGCTCTAATTTTTAGGTACTATATATGTTATATCTATTCATATACTGTAGAACAGGCAAAGTTCGGGAGTGCGTATATTTCCCGAATACGCGATCTGGTATCACACTCGCGATCTTATCGCACGCGATCTATTGGGTGCTTAGTTACGCTATCCACCACTGGAGGTGATGGCGCGTCGGTCGGCGAATTTCAGTCTAGACGGTCGAGGCTGAAATGAAGAAAAATACGTTCAATAACTTCACAAAACCATTATAGTATGATACATTGGTAACTCATGAATAAGTTACCAATGTATCATATCATAATTCGCATACTTACCTGTCGAATTTTAGGAATACCTATGCCGAGTATAAATTTCTTACGAGAAGCAAGATGGCCGCCGTGATTGTACAATACAAATGGAGACGGCTGTTGTGATAGAAACAATTGATCAGTTATCAATATACACATATGTGTATGTTGATACTTTTCGAATAATATACATGATGAAACGATAGTGATATTGTTCCTGTTGCAAATTGAATGTTTGCAAATTTACGGGTTTGCAAGTTCAATTTGCAGTTGGCGAGTAAACGGTAACATACCGGCATAACGTGATTCTCACTCGTAGCCGATCCGAGGCTGAACGAAGACAAACACATGCAATAACTTCACAAAATTATTATAATATGAATACATTGGTAACTTATGAATAAGTCACCAAGGTATCATATTATAATTCGCATATTTACCTGTCCATATTTTGAGGAAACTTGTGCCAAGTTATGGCTGCGAGATGGCCGGCAAATTTCTACATTTTTTTTATTATTGTTTGATTCAATAGGTGGCGCTGTAGAACTCGCTCGCTCGCGAAATAAAGTACACGCAAAAAAACGAAAAATCAGCTTTTCGCGAAATTTTTGTAGCGCGATATATACCTATTCTACAGTATTACATCACAGTTAATAGCACTATTGTTTATGTTGGTATCAACCTGTTAAATAGTGCGTTATATAACTCTGCCATCAAAAGTTTGCATGCCAATAACTTATGTCATATATGTTATGCATATATGACAACCAATAAATCTACTTTGATGTATTGCATTGTTTGCTATGCAAAAAAACACACACTTTTTTAAACCTAATAAACAAACAAAAAAACAGTACACTGTAACATTAACCCTTAAACAATACAATGGTTGCTGGAAGTGATGACAATAGGAAACTATTGTGCAATGCTGAATGGCAAGTGATGAGGGAGAGGAAACATGCTGGACATTAACTTCATATATCTTAGCAATATGGGACACGTTTTTCTTCACCTGCTGTGTTTTCCTCATAGGAAACATCTTTTCATTATATATTTCAGATCTTTAAATTACTTTCCTTTGTACTCATTTTCATTTTAGTGAAAACCTTATTATTTTTATTTCATTTCTTTGGAAAATCCATCTTGTTTCTTGGAATCATCAAGCTTGTTTTCATTGTACAATCTGGCAATGTCCTTCTTGTCTTTTTTATCACTTGGCAATGTTGTTTCTTCATACAATATTGCCTCCTTCAGACTTTCCAGTAATATAAATCATGATTTCTTAATATATTACAGCATTATTGTTTCTGTTTTTATTCATTCTGACAATACATGTATAATTTTTTTCTTTCTGTATTCTTGAAATATCATCTTGTTTCATCACATCAATTTCATAGACATACTTTATTATACGGCTACAAGCACAAGATTACAAATTGTTAGTGCTATTTTCGTGACCGTATCTTGTAACAGGGTTGCTGACCTGGTATCCATCTAGCGTTTGAAACGAGAGCTTACACAGAGTGGGTCAGTATTTTAGTAGTTATTTGCCCAGGTCATATTTCAGAATAACCGCCTTCTTATCATATCCTCTTTTTAACCTGTTCATGTTCAGATCTCTATCAGTAGATTTACACAAAAGCTACCACAAAAATTTAGGGAACATTTTGTATGAAAATGTGTACACCAAATTGATTGCTTTCATCTACGGTTACAAATTTCCCCGAGTATGTCAATATTGACTTCTTCGTGGGTGACATATGGATATTCCTAGAGTGGCCATGCATTCTGTGTTAGACTGACTAGGTTAAGGTGTTCGGTCCACCTTTGGCCAGAGCACATACATTGAATTGTGGTGATTTGAGTTATGGGCACATAAAACTGGCCATTCTACCTGTATCGCCCACTGCTAATGCACCGCATCCGCTCACCCCTGCCGCACAAAACCCCATTACTCTTAATCCCCGAGTCAATTAAGAGGGATTATTTCTCGCGCACACCTAGAGTCGCCGCTCAGGTGTGAAAAACACCTGTACTTGATTGCCAATCAAGCCCTGACCGCCGCAGCGGCCTGAACACGGAGCTCAATCGGTCAGCCAGTTTACCCTTCATCATGCACGCTTTGTCTTTACAGGGATGAGCCAGAAAATGATCACGCTCCTACATTCAGATAAAGTTGCAGATACAGAGGGGTTTTGAGGGGTTCAATCAACCCCCCTTTGTATTACAAAGTGTTGATTTTCTTGCTAAGAAATGTCACATTTTTCTAGTTTTGCTTAAAATCAATAAGGTAAATTTAACTTGCTGTTGAAACAAACCCACTCATGCAGATGGAATTAAGCCCTTCCACAAAAATCCTGGATCCACCCTTGCTTATTGCAGTAGAGTATCTTCGATCTATTCATGAATGCATTGGCCCGAAGGGTCTATTTCGGCAATTTAAGGGAAAGTGTCATTTGAAAAATATTTGTGAAAGGCATAGCATCTGCAATGCATCCAAAAGTTTACATTTTAATTAGGTATAGTCATGTATCATATCACAAAAATTACTTTCACAGCTGGCATATATAGAGCACCCAGTGGATCGATTTTAATGGATTTGACTATGAATGGGTGACAAATACCCAGCAATGATAAGATTTCAAGCATTTGTATTCACACTTTAAGTTACAGTAGCTTATAAAGACCAGCGACATCATTTGCTTGGCTCCTCTAGCAGCACACACACACAGATACTCACCTAAGGAAAATCAAACAATGTGAAAAAGCGGAATTTTACATGTTTGATAATTATTTCAATATAACACTGGATCCAAAGTTAAGAGATTAACTGGTATTTGTGAGTAAGAAAGTGTTAATTAATACCAATCCTATAGCATCTGCTGCTGTGACTTTTCATTAGGCAGATTAAAGACAATTAAAATGATTGCTAAATGCGTTTCAATTTACAAAGAGATAATAGCCATAGTCATAAGATTGATAGTAGAAAAGCAGATGTTTGAATGTAGAATAACATACTGCCTATTCCAACGAATAAAGAGAAAGTCAATTACTTGAGAATGAGAGAGAGAGAGAGAGAGAGAGAGAGAGAGAGAGAGAGAGAGAGAGAGAGAGAGAGAGAGAGAGAGAGAGAGAGAGAGAGAGAGAGAGAGA
The DNA here is from genome assembly GCA_963942565.1 of Maea johnstoni. Classification (NCBI taxonomy): domain Eukaryota; kingdom Metazoa; phylum Annelida; class Polychaeta; order Spionida; family Magelonidae; genus Maea; species Maea johnstoni. Next base: position 9,396,109 of record OZ012692.1, on the reverse strand, counting down.
GAGAGAGAGAGAGAGAGAGAGAGAGAGAGAGAGAGAGAGAGAGAGAGAGAGAGAGAGAGAGAGAGAGAGAGCGAGAGAGAGAGAGAGAGAGAGAGAGTCAGCAATAGGTGGCAGCAAGTCTACTGTGAACAGTGATCCGACCAGGTTCCAGTGTGTTCCCATCTCAGAGAATATACACTGCTTAAAGAAAAGTTAAGAGTTGTAAGTGTTAAATCATGCACCCCATAGGAAATGTGCACAGTTTGTTTGTGCAATTATTCCTTTTCAATTGCAGTAGGGTTCAAGGGATTCAATATAATTGCCCACTCCCCTGTACAATTCAAACTGTTAATTTCCTTGCTAAGAATTGTCTTCCTCTTTGTTAAAAGAACCCCCCCTGATGTAGAACGCACCCCCTACACAGAAATCCTGGTTCCCCTCCAGCACTCTGTCGTTGTGGTAAGGAAGTTGCAGTCTCTCACTGCCAGCACCGTGCCTCAGTGCCAAGCACAGCTGTGGCATGTTAGTACCGTCTTCAACCACTAGAGGGAAGCAGCTTACATTACAGCAGCATACGTAATATCCATTGTCACACACTTCTGATCATATAGGTACTCAGGCACCGACATAATTTTCAGAGCTAACTTGCCATGCCAGGCAATTAGTTAATGATGTTAACTTGCCCGACATCATTTTTGACTTGCTCGAAATAAGTTATAACATATGCTAGAAAGGCATGAATTATTTATCATGGATACAAAGATTTGAAAACCATTTTTTTAAAAGTTTTATTGTATTGTTTACATGTTTCTGGGTATTTGGGTCATTTACTATAAAAGATATGTGTTTAGTGTTAAGAAGATCAGCTTGCCCATTCGGGCAAGTGCAAGCCCTTTTTTCAAAAATTCACTTGCCGGGGCAAGCGGGCTAGTACTTATGTCGGTGCCTGGTACTATATGCATGTTCGCTCTCCATTCAATAGCAATGAGATATGTTCTACAGTAAACACCTCCATGATATGAAGATGTGAATAAGCATTAGTGGAACATTGTGACTATATATGAACGATTCCTGTTTGGGAAAACCCATGCACTTACGCATACAAATCTTCAGTAGCCCTTATACAAATTTAGTGAAAATGTATCAAGATTCTACACTGTACCTGCTTAAAACCAAATGCTCCCATGTTCATTCAGTGTCCAAATATTGCGGTGGCCTTTTTGTACACTATCATAATAGTTATTTACAAGTATTCATGGAAAAGACCACCCAGAGTCCATCAGCATATATTAAGAGCCCTCCAGCCCTAACTTGGTTGATTATATATGTTTCATGAATCCTTGGCCTACTAGCCTGTTCTCTCTCATCATGGCCTCAGTGTGTGCTAGAGCGCTAATTCTGTGTACTAGCTACAGATAAACATAGATAAATCCCCGGATTTCCTAGGAAGTCTCAGCTATAGAAAGGGTTAAGTCATCCCAAGGAACACAGATATGTCCATTTCTAAACAGACTTGCACCTAAGTACATCAAGGAGCTGCTCGTGCCTTATAAACCCAGACGCCATCTACGATCACAAGCAAAGGGCTAGCTTCTGGAAGAGCCTCAGACTAGACTCAAATTTGGAGATCGCGCTTTCTCCATTAGTGCACCGAGATTATGGAATGCGCTTCCACAACACCTGAAGGATTCTACATCGTGTCAGGCCTTCAAGAAGTGTCTCAAAACACACCTTTTCAGGCTCGCCCATTGAGGCGTTGTGGACTATGACTAAAACTATGACAATGTGCAGCGCTTTTGAATATTTTATGAATATATAAATTCCAATTATTATTATTATTATTATTCTTGTAAGGCCGGGCATGATATTACGATATTGGGCAGTCATTAACAGCGGAATCTTTCTAGATACCCTAAACAAATGCTCCTGGGAATACAAAGGAATTCCTAGGAATATCCTAGGAGAATCCCCGGATTTCCTAGGAAGTCTCAGCTATGGAAAGGGTTAAGTCATCCCAATGTTGTGAGATTTTGCCTAAGGAACACAGATATGTCCATTTCTATAGCTAATAATGTACTAGCTGCCTGAACTCTCCAGAGAGCAAAAATACTGCCAAACAAATCATTGGGAAATATTTACAATCATAAAGAACCAACCAACTACCATCTTCATTTTTTGAGATCACTTGATCTTGGGGGCAAGGAACCAGCGAGAATGATACTCTTTTACACGATCACTGAATGGCCCCTGCAAAAATATAGCAATGAGATTAGAAATATAGGAAGCCACATGTACAATTAAATAGCCTACCTATATGGTCTAAATACTATAATATACAAAGACCACCTTGGCCTACGTGGGATATTCATAACCATAACTAATCATAAAGTATGTGTATTCATGTGAAAGTGTTTATTTTTTTCATAAAGAATCCCCAATGCCCCTTCACTTGAAATTGAAATAATAATTTTTATCCAGAAAAGGCCGATTGGTGAATTATTGTAACTGAAAAACTCTGATACAGGGGTCCAGTTAGACACTAGCCCGATAGCCCGAGGCTACAGAAAATTGTTTTGGGCTATATGCTGATATCAACTGAAAGAAACATTCTAAGACGCACCTTCAGGTGGCTTATAGGATTAACCGTTTTTCTGTACCCTGATTTTGTTTAACCATTCAGCCAATATAAAGTATATATACTGCCTAAAAGGTCTTATACTGAGGAATACATTAATCATAAAAGTAACCTCCAAGCAGAAGTTGGAAGATGTAACAGTGTTTTAAAACAGATCGTCCTCCTAATGCAGACTGGGATCAATGAAAATACCCAAACATGTTAATTACTTATTAAAAGTTAATGTCATCCAGAGACATAATTAAAACATGAAAACGCAATCAATATGTTCCCTGGCATGTCCCTAGAGATTTAATTGACTGAAACACCAAACAGAGGTTACTGGGTTCACCTTCACTAACAGTAAAAGGTTAGTTTCAGGGTTGTTTTACTCATTTTATGATATAGATTTTCCCTGATCTATACTTGCCTGAAAGGGTTACTATTAATTAAGTTTTGTCATTTTAATAACTCTACTCTTACCCTATTTGAAACCTTACTTAAGTCTTCCTTAGTTGACCCAGACAGATGACTTGTACTTCACATGCAGGGTCTCCACAAGCAGGTTTTTAGGTGGTACATGTTTATGTAACCTACAGAATGCTCTGGTCCTCTCCTATCCTTATGGCATTTACTCATCAATAACATCTCAAAATTAAAGAAAATATCCTTAGGTGGTACATCTCCTATCCTTATGGCATTTACTCATCAAAAAATCTCAAAATGAAAGAAAATATCCTTAGGGCTATTCTTGAAAACAATATGAAATCATTATCACTCTTTTCTTTATGTATCTATACCCTTTGTTGACTTTATTCCAGTGCAGCTGGTTAAATGGTGGAGTACAAGGGTATTAATGATAAACCAGAGCTTGGTAATCACATTTTATCGATGCAGGATTAACTCTTATGCTGCTGGTGGCTAATTTGGCCAATACAAAATAATGCAAAAATCCTGAAAAATCACTGAAACCCTGGCAAATGGGTACCCATCTGAGAGTTCTCGTCGAGAGCTTTCCAATGAGTACCAACATGACAGGGTTTCGATGGTTTTCATAAATCTTTGCATCCTTGCGCATTGGGCGAATGTAGCCTCAGCATTGGAAGGATTAAGCTTTCTCTGATTTGCAGCAGTGTGCTGAGTCTTTGAAAGGCATCCATTTATTTATGCTATACTCAAAACGAGCCAGGCCATTTTTCTGATAAAGGTAATATATGAAGGAGAAATGTTTATCAGAAAACAACTGCCAATTTTATCTAAATATATTGTGCGCTGATAGGTTTTCTTCCATCCTAACAGACAGTAATTGTACTTACACATTTAACCTTTCTTGCATGATAGAGTGTACTGATAACTTTGAACATAACATGAGAAATAAATGATAAATGATTGAAGAGGGAATGTTTAACTGATCATGAACAACAACTTTCTAACAAATATTTCTCATAGTTATTCCTTTGGGATGAGGATATCTTGATACAGGTCTAGGGATGGGGATCGTTGAGAATTCTACGGTTCGGTTCGGTTCTCGGTTCTGCTTCTACGGTTCGGTTTTATCACGATTTCCTAAATGGTTTATTAATGGCATTTCAATGGAATGCGTGGCTGAACTTGCCTGAACTGGAAAGTTCTTGAAAGTTCCTATATACTAGCTCCCTGGGCACTTTCTCTACGCTCAGAAGGCTTCTGAGCATAGTGAAAGTGGGCAGGGTACCAGACTTGAGAGATTTTGAAATGGCTGTTTGATCGTCGCGCTTGGCAGACATTGTGAGGCCAGCGAGGAGGTAGGTGCTGACAGTTTTATTACGCCTCCAGGAACCCTGTGCATGCATAGAAAACCGAACCGTTTAGAGGGAGGTCCGGTTTTTGACTGGTTAACCACAATGCTCAGGCCGGTTTGAACCGGTTCCCATCCCTATACAGGTCAGACCATGAGTAGGGTCCGGGTGTGAAAGGGTTAATGACTTTCACTCATATCAGCTGCTGGACTTACCTTTGCCTCTCAAGCATCATCAGACAGCATCACCAGCTGTTTTCCAATGGATGAATTTTTCAGATATGTTTGATTCTAGAACCTGAAAAGAAAAGATAAATATATTTTGGACTAAACAATGCAAGTCCACAACTGACTTCCCCATCAAGGAAGAGCCCTCAGATTTTTCTTCACGGCCAAAATTGTATCTGTTTATAACAAAATGTTGTCTAATTGCTATATATTTCTTCTTCTCTTTTATATTGCAATGTGCAACAAGCATTTAATAATCTTTAAAATCTAAATGAGCCTCACCTTTCCCAGGAATGGTGCTATCCCATTAGTTCCCTGCTGTTAATTTAATTATTTAACACATGTATTAAACTTAAAAGGTACTTTTTGTCGCTTTAGCAAGTAGTAAATCTAAGATCAGCACTAACGGGCAAGTAACAACTTATTTTTAGCACCTTTTAATGTCCAATAGTTACTTTCCCTAGTCGCTGCATGCGCAGATGGCCTGGAAGGTAGCCGAGATTCGAACATGTCTAAGAATTAGGTTCTCAATACCTCCATGGTTGAGACTTCCTTCCTTCCTGCATTTCTCTAGTCACCTACCTTACAAACCGTTCAGGTGGGGGCCAATATTAATTGGGGCCTACATTTACAATTTCAATCAAATGCATAAGAAACAGCATTGCAAAAGTAGCTTGAAAGCCATTGAGTGTAATAACATTAGGGTTGGGAATCGGTTGCAATTTCATGATGGATAATCAGTTACAGCCAACTGATCGATTATTAATCATAATCAGTTCATCGCACTTTTGCAGTAATTGGGTACTTAAGAGGTCTAGAGCCTAATAATGAGTGATAGTCTATGAAAATTACTTGCTATTAGCACCTTCCTGGACTTCGTTTTGAAGTGTTTTTGGGGCTTAGTTTCACAGCAAGAAAGCTGACATCATGTCTGTCATTTAGTATTTTGCCACTAGGTGTCACCTTTTCCGATTATTATCGATTGCCAGTTTTGTAATCGATTAATCAGAAACAGAGTGGTAAACGATTGATTGTCGATTATAATCGATGATCGTCCCAACACTAAATAACATTGCTAGCTTTAAGGGAAAAGCTTGTTCAGTTCATTATGTACTTCTTCTATCTTTCCATCTGTAGAATATTATGATTCTAAAGAGCATATTGTATGTTGCTTACCATATTCATGAAATATTCTATCATACACAGTCTTGGGTGAGTCCCTTAATGCATAAACACCAAGAGAAATTACATGACTTGGAGAAGCAGTTACCCCAGTCATGAGAATTCCAGTTAAAAGGTAATATCTATAGTTGGGCCAGTGTGAAAATCTTCAACTCAAGTTATGATAGGCCCTACAAAATGCTGCAAACGTACCACTAGACCCAGAAACTTGTCAGTGGTAGACCCGTGGCAGACCCATGGTTAACAATTCTACCATAAGTCTGCCATGTGTCTACCATGATGCATGGTTAGAACATTGTAGTTTTGGGGTAGGTTATGTGGTTAGAATGTGGTAATTAAATAGTAAATCCTAGGTTATAAACCTATTCTCAAATTAATTCATCATTATAATGATTATCACAATTACTGTTATCAAATTGATACTACATCATTATCTCTCTTTGTTATAATCTTGTTCAGTTGTATGCAGTTCATTTCTCATACATACCTAAATGGTTAACAGAACAGGGGTAATATTGCTGTTTCAAAGAAAAGTCATCTTGGTTCATGCAAATGTAGGTTTTTACTTAATAACCCTGACAGCAAACAGCAATCAGGAAACTTCCTATCAGCTAGCCCTGTAGCACTAACAATACACTCATCATTATTGCAACATGAACTGACTGCTCTAATTGTACGCTCTTAACAGAACCGTCTATATATAAGACATTCATCTGATCTGATGTGAAATGCACACAGTTTCTCTAATGATGCATTGCTTGCCTATCTCAGTGCAAATGGTTCAAGCAGAGATGGTAATATTTTACTACAGTTGGGGTTTGAATATGCGGGTCTTACCGAGGCGGAAGCAAAACCTGACAATACATTAGCCCCTCCCTATATAATTCTTTAGTGAAAACGTGGCATATTTTCAGTTTGAGGTTTTTTGTCAAAGAGCTCATGCTGTTGTCTATTAGTATGCACCCCCTTTAAAGTCTCCCCACCCTGAATCCTCCCTTGTCTTCTATTCTCGAACCCCCCTCCATTCTTCCACCCCTATGGCAATATTAGCTCTTGCTCTAATGCAGTAATGGAGAAATAACGAGAGTACCCAGTTATAGTTAAAAATACCATAATCAAGATGGCCAACAGACATTGTAATAGTGTGCACGCCCCTCAGCCCCCCTTTCTTCCAATCCCCCTCCCCCCTTTTTGGTGAGCAATAAAATAAGGTCTGCATGCAGTTATGGAGAAACAACGAGAGCACCCACTTATAGTAATACCATAATCAAGATGGCCAACAGACACTTTAATAGCATGCACGCCCTTCAGCCCCCCTTTCTTCCAATCCCCCTCCCCCCTTTTTGGTGAGCAATAAAATGAGTTCTGCATGCAGTTATGGAGAAACAACGAGAGTACCCAGTTATAGTTAATAATACCATAATCAAGATGGCCAACATACACTGTAATAGCATGCACGCCTTCAGCCCTCCTTCCCATCCCCCTTCCCCTCTTTGGTGAGCAATAAAATGAGTTTTGCATGCAGTTATGGAGAAACAACGAGAGTACCCACTTATAGTCCACAATCAATCCCATAATTAAGATGGCCAACATACACTGTAATAGTGTGCACGCCCTTCAGCCCCCCTTGCCATCCCCCTTCCCCTTTTTGGTGAGCAATAAAATGAGGTCTGCATGCAGTTATGGAGAAACAACGAGAGTACCCACTTGTAGTAATACCATAATCAAGATGGCCTACAGACACTTTAATAGCATGCACGCCCTTCAGCCCCCCTTTCTTCCAATCCCCCTCCCCCCTTTTTGGTGAGCAATAAAATGAGGTCTGCATGCAGTTATGGAGAAACAACGAGAGTACCCACTTGTAGTAATACCATAATCAAGATGGCCAACAGACACTTTAATAGCATGCATGCCCCTCAGCCCCCCTTGCCATCCCCCTCCCCCCTTCTTGGTGAGCAATAAAATGAGATCTGCATGCAGTTATGGAGAAATAACGAGAGTACCCACTTATAGTCCACAATCCCATAATCAAGATGGCCAACATACACTGTAATAGTGTGCACGCCATAGCCCCACCCCCCCCCCCCCCCCTTCTTCCCATCCCCCTCCCCCCTTTTTGTCAGCAATAAAATGAGTTCTGCATGCAGTAACGAGAGTACCCACTTGTAGTAATACCATAATCATGATGGCCAACAGACACTTTCATAGCATGCACGTCCCTCAGCCCTTCCTTATTCCCATCCCCCCTCCCCTTTTTGGTGGGCAATAAAATGAGGTCCACATGCAGCAGTGATGGAGAAACAATGAGTATATATATATATATATATATATATATATATATATATATATATATATATATATATATATATATATATATATATATATATATACATACATACATACATACATACATACATACATACATACATACATACATACATACATACATACATACATACATACATACATACATACATACATACATACATACATACATACATACATACATACATACATACATATATATATATATATATATATATATATATATATATATATATATATATATATATATATATAATATACCCAGTTATAGTTCTCAATGCCATGAGACAGCTAGCAGACCCCCGCCCGCCTGACTATGGCAGAATTGATAGGAGCACTCGGCCGGCCGGCCAACGGGCGGGCGGGTCAACAAAGGAATATGACCATGCAGATCAATAGTGACTATCTGACAGCAACGCAGGATTCCACTGACCTCCCCTGCTCCGCCCTGGCCCGTTAAGTTCTAAGTGAGATGTACATATTCTCTAATGTATATTTGTAGAGGAAGATCCATCATATTCTTGTTCTCCTCAATTGCGCAGCTTTTACATCTCCATTTATCAGTCAATGGGGGCAATCGGCTTGATGGAACATGAGACAATGTTATTTACAGAGAACAAGATCAACTTCATGAACTTTCCCCATCTCTCTCTCTCTCCCTCTCTCTGTCTCTCTCTATCTCCCTCTCTCTCTCTGAGAGTGCATGCCCCTCTCTCTCTCTCTTTTTCTCTTTATCTCTC
>OZ012692.1:9377592-9387064 GCA_963942565.1 Maea johnstoni | reverse complement strand
TAAAAGAACCCCCCTGATGTAGAACGGACCCCCTACACAGAAATCCTGGTTCCCCTCCAGCACTCTGTCGTTGTGGTAAATTAAGGAAGTTGCAGTCTCTCACTGCCAGCACCGTGCCTCAGTGCCAAGCATGCACAGCTGTGGCATGTTAGTACCGTCTTCAACCACTAGAGGGAAGCAGCTTACATTACAGCAGCGTACATAATATCCATTGTCGCACACTTCTGATCATATAGGAACTAAATGCATGTTCACTCTCCATTCAATAGCAATGAGATATTTTCTACAGAAAACACCTCCATGATATGAAGATGTGAATAAGCTTTAGTGGAACATTGTGACTATATATGAACGATTCCTGTTTGAGGAAACCCACTTACGCATACAAATCTTCAGTTGCCCTTATACAAATTAAGTGAAACTGTATCAAGATTCTACACTGTATTATCATTTGTGTTCATTCAATAATTGCTTAATAGTGTACACTTCGTAGGTGATCTACAGCCAATAAAGTATAAATATATATTGGAAAAAAAAAAGAAAAAGATTCTACACTGTATTTGCTTTAAACCAAATGCTCCCATGTTCATTCAGTGTCCAAGTATTGCGGTGGCCTTTTTGTACACTATCATAATAGTTATTTACAAGTATTCATGGAAAAGACCACCCAGAGTCCATCAACATATATTAAGAGCCCTGAGACCAGCCCTAACTTGGTTGACTATATATGTTTCATGAATCCTTGGCCTACTAGCCTGTTCTCTCTCATCATTGATGACCTCAGTGTGTGCTAGATAGAGTGCTAATTCTGTGTACTAGCTACAGATAAACACAGTATTCTTGTAAGGCCGGGCATGATATTACGATATTGGGCAGTCAACAGCGGAATCTTTCTCTACCCTAAACAAATGCTCCTGGGAATTCAAAGGAATTCCTAGGAATATCCTAGGAGAACCCCCAGAATTCCTAGGAATATCCTAGGAGAATCCCCAGAATTCCTAGGAATATCCTAGGAGAATCCCCAGAATTCCTAGGAATATCCTAGGAGAATCCCCAGAATTCCTAGGAATATCCTAGGAGAATCCCCAGATTTCCTAGGAAGTCTCAGCTATAGAAAGGGTTAAGTTATCCCAATGTTGTGACACTTTGCCTAAGGAACACAGATATGTCCATTTCTATAGCTAATAATGTACTAGCTGCCTGAACTCTCCAGAGAGCAAATATACTGCCAAACAAATCATTGGGAAATATTAACAATCATAATCAAAGAACCAATCAACTACCATCTTCATCTTTTGACATCACTTGATTTTGGGGGCAAGGAACCAGCGAGAATGATTAACTCTTTTACACGATCACTGAGTGGCCCCTGCAAAAATAAAGCAATCAGATGAGAAATATAGGAAGCCACATGAACAATAGCCTACCTATTTGGTCTAGATACTATAATATACAAAGACCACCTTGGCCTACATGGGATATTCATAACCATAACTAATCATAAAGTATGTGTATTCATGTGAAAGTGTTTATTTTTTTCATAAAGAATCCCCAATGCCCCTTCACTTGAAATTGAAATAATATTTTTTATCCAGAAAAGACCGATTGGTGAATTATTGTAACTGAAAAACTCTGATACAGGGGTCCAGTTAGACACTAGCCCACTAGCCCGAGGCTACAGAAAATTGTTTTGGGCTATATGCTCATATCAACTGAAAGAAACATTCTAAGACGCACCTTCAGGTGGCTTATAGGATTAACCGATTTTCTGTACCCTAATTTTGTTTAACCATTCAGCCAATTAATACAAAGTATATACTGCCTAAAAGGTCTTATACTGAGGAATACATTAATCATAAAAGTAACCTCCAAGCAGAAGTTGGAAGATGTAACAGTGTTTTAAAACAGATCGTCCTCCTAATGCAGACTGGGATCAATGAAAATACACAGACATGTTAATTACTTAACTAAAAGTTATTGTTATCCTGAGACATAATTAAACCATGAAAACTCAATCAATATGTTCACTGGCATGTCCCTAGAGATTTAATTGAGTAAAACACCAAACAGAGGTTACTGGGTGCAGCTTCAATAACAGTAAAAGGTTAGTTTCAGGGTTATTTTACTCATTTTATGATATAGATTTTCCCTGATCTATTCTTGCCTGAAAGGGTTACTATTAAGTTTTGTCATTTTAATAACTCTACTCTTACTTAATTTTTTCTTAGTTGACCCAGACACATGCAGGGTCTCCACAAGCAGGTTTTTAGGTGGTATATGTTTATGTAACCTACATAATGCTCTGGTCCTCTCCTATCCTTTTGGCATTTACTCATCAAAAAATCTCAAAATTAAAGAAAATATCCTTAGGTGGTACATCTCCTATCCTTATGGCATTTACTCATCAAAAAATCTCAAAATGAAAGAAAATATCCTAAGGGATATTCTTGAAAACAACATGAAACCATTATCACTCTTTTCTATACGTACCCTTTGTTGGCTTTTATATTTAAGTGCAGCTGGCTAAATGGTGGATTTACTAGGGTTGGGAATCGGTTGCAATTTCATGATCGATAATCAGTTTCAGCCAACCGATCGATTATCGATCATAATCAGTTCATCGCACTTTTGCAGTAATTGGGTACTAGAGGTCTAGATGATAGTGATAGTGATAGTCTATGACAATTACTCGCTATTAGCACCTACCTTAACTTCGTTTTGAAGTGTTATGGGGGCTTAGTTTCATAGCAAGAAAGCTGACAACATGTCTGTCATTTAGTTCTATATCTTGCAACCTGGTGTCACCTTTTCCGATTATTATCGATTGCCAGTTTTGTAATCGATTAATCAGAATCAGAGAGGTAAACGATTGATTATCGATTATAATCGATGATCGTCCCAACACTAGGATTTACTGTACAAGGGTATTAATGATAAACCGGGGCTTGGTAATCACATTTTATCGATGCAGGATCAAGCTTCCGCTGATTTGCAGGAGTGTGCTGAGTCTTTGAAAGGCATCCACTTATTTCTGCTATACTCAAAACGAGCCAGGCCATTTTTCTGATAAAGGTAATATATGAAGGAGGAATGTTTATCAGAAAACAACTGCCAATTTTATCTAAATATATTGTGCGCTGATAGGTTTTCTTCCATCCTAACAGACAGTAATGGTACTTTTACACTTAACCTTTTTTGCATGATAGAGTGTACTGATAACTTTGAACATAACATGAGAAATAAATGATAAATGATTGAAGAGGGAATGTTTAACTGATCATGAACAACAACTTTCAAACACATATTTCTCATAGTTATTCCTTTGGGATGAGGATATCTTGATACAGGTCTAGGGATGGGGATCGTTGAGAATTCTACGGTTCGGTTCGGTTCTCGGTTCTGTTTCTACGGTTCGGTTTTATCACGATTTCCTAAATGGTTTATTAATGGCATTTCAATGGAATGCGTGGCTGAACTTGCCTGAACTGGAAAGTTCTTGAAAGTTCCTATATACTAGCTCCCTGGGCACTTTCTCTACGCTCAGAAGGCTTCTGAGCATAGTGAAAGTGGGCAGGGTACCAGACTTGAGAGATTTTGAAATGGCTGTTTGATCGTCGCGCTTGGCAGACATTGTGAGGCCAGCGAGGAGGTAGGTGCTGACAGTTTTATTACGCCTCCAGGAACCCTGTGCATGCATAGAAAACCAAACCGTTTAGAGGGAGGTCCGGTTTTTGACTGGTTAACCGCAATGCTCAGGCCGGTTTGAACCGGTTCCCGGTTCCCATCCCTATACAGGTCAGACCATGAGTAGGGTCCAGGTGTGAAAGGGTTAATGACTTTCACTCATATCAGCTGCTGGACTTACCTTTGCCTCTCAAGCATCATCAGACAGCATCACCAGCTGTTTTTCAATGGATGAATTTTTCAGATATGTTTGATTTTAGAACCTGCAAAAGTAAAGATAAATATATTTTGGACTAAACAATTCAAGTCCACAACTGACTTCCCCATCAAGGAAGAGCCCTCAGATTTTTCTTCACGGCCAAAATTGTATCTGTTTATAACAAAATGTGGTCTAATTGCTATATATTTCTTCTTCTCTTTTATATGGCAATGTGCAACAAGCATTTAATAATCTTTAAAATCTAAATGAGCCTCACCTTTCCCAGGAATGGTGCTATCCCATTAGTTCCCTGCTGTTAATCTAATTATTTAACACATGTATTAAACTTAAAAGGTACTTTTCCTAGCTTTAGCAAGTAGTAAATCTAAGATCAGCACTAACGGGCAAGTAACAACTTATTTTTAGCACCTTTTAATGTCCAATAGTTACTTTCCTTAGTCTCTGCATGCGCAGATGGCCAGGTGGAAGGTAGCCGAGATTCGAATATGTCTAAGATAGGTTCTCAATACCTCCATGGTTGAGACTTCCTTCCTTCCTGCATTTTATTAGTCACCTACCTTATACCTTTCAGGTGGGGCTAATATTACTTTGGGACTACCTTTACAATTTCAATGAAATGCATAAGAAACAGCCTTGCAAAAGTAGCTTGAAAGCCATTGAGTGTAATAACATTAGGGTTGGGAATCGGTTGCAATTTCATGATCGATTATTGATCATAATCAGTTCATCGCACTTTTGCAGTAATTGGATACTTAAGAGGTCTAGAGCCTAATAATGAGTGATAGTCTATGAAAATTACTTGCTATTAGCACCTTCCTTGACTTCATTTTGAAGTGTTTTTGGGGCTTAGTTTCACAGCAAGAAAGCTGACAACATGTCTGTCATTTAGTATTTTGCCACTATATAGGTGGCACCTTTTCCGATTATTATCGATTGCCAGTTTTGTAATCGATTAATCAGAATCAGAGAGGTAAACGATTGATTATTGATTATAATCGATGATCGTCCCAACACTAAATAACATTGCTAGCTTTAAGGGAAAAGCTTGTTCAGTTCATTATGTACTTCTTCTATCTTTCCGTCCGTAGAATATTATGATTCTAAAGAGCATATTGTATGTTGCTTGCCATATTCATGAAATATTCTATCATACAATCAGTCTTGGGTGAGTCCCTTAATGCATAAACACCAAGAGAAATTAGATGACTTGGAGAAGCAGTTACCCCAGTCATGAGAATTCCAGTTAAAAGGTAATATAGATCTATAGTTGGGCCAGTGTGAAAATCTTCAACTCAAGTTATGTTAGGCCCTACAAAATGCTGCAAACGTACCATTAGACCCAGAAATGGGTTGATGTTTAGATTTATTTGGTCTTACAACTTGTCAGTGGCAGACCCGTGGCAGACCCATGGTTAACAAAATTTCTACCATAAGTCTGCCATGTGTCTACCATGATGCATGGTTAGAACCTTGTAGTTTTGGGGTAGGTTATGTGGTTAGAATGTGGTAATTAAATAGTAAATCCTAGGTTATAAACCTATTCTTAAATTAATTCACCATTATAATGATTATCACAATTACTATTATCAAATTGATACTACATCATTATCATAATAATCTTTGTTATAATCTTGTTCAGTTGTATGCATTTCATTTCTCATACATACCTAAATGGTTAACAGAACAGGGGTAATAGATTGCCAGGGCACGACATTAACTTTTACAACAACTTGCCCCGTAGGGCAAGTGAGATTCAATTTTCACTTGCCCTACTCCAACCTTCACTTGCCCTTGAAAAATTGTATATAATAATATCATTTAAAACCAAGTAGAACATGCATGGTTCTGGCATGTGAAAGCCTATTTTCTAGGACAAGCTTGGATGGCAGACCACGAAACTTGCACACATTCTCAAAAGTAAACCTGAAATATACAAAACGTACTTTCCCAGTGGGGCAAGTAAGATGCATTTTTCACTTGCCCCACAGCTATAATTTACAAATTCTACTTGCCCGGGGCAATGGGGCAAGCACCAATGTCGAGCCCTGAAATTGCTGTTTCAAAGAAAAGTCATTTTGGTTCATGCAAATGTAGGTTTTTACTCAATAACCCTGACAGCAAACAGCAATCAGGAAACTTCCCATCAGCTAGCTGGCCTGTAGCACTAACAATACACTCATCATTATTGCAACATGAACTGACTGCTCTAATTGTACACTCTAAACAGAACCGTCTATATATAAGACATTCATCTGATCTGATGTGAAATGCACACAGTTTCTCTAATGATGCATAATGCTTGCCTATCTCAGTGCAAATGGTTCAAGCAGAGATGGTAATATTTTTCTACAGTAGGGGTTGGAATATGTGGGTCTTACCGAGGCGGAAGCAAAACCTGACAATACATTTAAGCCCCTCCCTATATAATTCTTTAGTGAAAACGTGGCATATTTTCAGTTTGAGGGTTTTTGTCAAAGAGCTCATGCTATTATCTATTAGTATGCGCCCCCTTTATAGTCTCCCCATCCTGAATCCTCCCTTGTCTTCTATTCTCGTACCCCCCTCCATCCTAGCTTCCACCCCTTTGGCAATATCAGCTCTTGCTCTAATGCAGAAATGGAGAAATAACAAGAGTACCCAGTTATAGTTAACAATACCATAATCAAGATGGCCAACAGACACTGTAATAGTGTGCACGCCCCTCAGCCCCCCTTCCCATCCCCTTCCCCCATTTTTGGTGAGCAATAAAATGAGGTCTGCATGCAGTTATGGAGAAACAACGAGAGTACCCATTAATAGTCCACATCCCATAATCAAGATGGCCAACAGACACTGCAATAGTGTGCACGCCCCTCAGTCCCCCTTTCTTCCAATCCCCCTCCCCCCTTTTTGGTGAGCAATAAAATGAGGTCTGCATGCAGTTATGGAGAAACAACGAGAGTACCCACTTATAGTTAACAATCCCATAATCAAGATGTTCAACATACACTGTTATAGTGTGCACGCCCTAGCCCCCCCCCCCCCTTTCTTCCCATCCCCCTCCCCCCTTTTTGGTCAGCAATAAAATGAGTTCTGCATGCAGTAACGAGAGTACCCAGTTACAGTAATACCATAATCAAGATGGCCAACAGACACTTTAATAGCATGCACGCCCCTCAGCCCCCCTCCTTATTCCCATTCCCCCTCCCCCCTTTTTGGTGAGCAATAAAATGAGGTCCACTGATGCAGCGATGGAGAAACAATGAGTATATATACCCAGTTATAGTTCTCAATGCCATGAGACAGCCAGCAGACCCCGCCCGCCTGACTGTGGCAGAATTGATAGGAGCACTCAGCCGGCCGGCCATCGGGCGGGAGGGTCAACAAAGGGATATGACCAGGCAGATCAATAGTGACTATCTGACAGCAACGCAGGATTCTACTGACCTCCCCTGCTCTGCCCTGGCCCGCTAAGTTCTAAGTGAGATGTACATATTCTCTAATGTATATTTGTAGAGGAAGATCCATCATATTCTTGTTCTCCTCAATTGCGCAGCTTTTACATCTCCATTTATCAGTCAATGGGGGCAATCGGCTTGATGGAACATGAGACAATGTTATTTACAGAGAACAAGATCAACTTCATGAACTTTCCCCATCTCTCTCTCTCTCTCTCTCTCTCTATCTATCTCTTTGTCTCTCTCTCTCTCTGCTCCCCCTCTCTCTCTCTGTCTCTCTATCTCTCTATCTCTTTGTCTCTCTCTCTCTGCCTCTCTTTCTCTCTCTCTCTCTGCCTCTCTCTCTTTCTCTGGCTCTCGATCCCTCTCTCTCTCTCCATCGCTCTCTCTCTTTGCCTCTCTCGCTCTCTCTAACTAACTCTCTGAATCTCTCTCTCTCTAACTCTCCCTCTCTCTCTCTCTCTTTCTGAGTGTGTGTCTCTCTCATTGAATATGTGAAACAAAATTCTTTTTAAACCTCCTCTCTGTTCCTCTGTGTTGTGATAGGCTTTGAGTAGAGTATGCACTGTCAGTTGTTTTCAATACAAAATAGTTAGTGGTTATATATTTTGTTTTAAAATATGTAAAATTTTCAAAATATATGAAAACAATTTTTGGTTTTAAAATTGTACTTTTCTAGATTTTTCGAAAATATCAATGACTCAAAAATGATTTTCCTTAAAAGTCTTATCTGCATGCATTTCCATTGTCTGTTATTTTAGTGAAATATTTGAATTCACAAATTTGATATAAAGCATAAAGATTTTTTCTGTCATTTTACTTCTTGATAAGGGTATTTCCGATATGATCCCTCAAAAATTTGTCCTCACTAAATTCCTTGTGGGGTGAATAACCGCCAATATATGCACACATAAATACCATTGAGCTCCGAATCTTGATTAAAATGGCAAATATCTAGATTTTCTGCCACTTCTCAGCTTTCAGGTGAAGTTGTGATCAGCCTTTGATTTCAAGAAAACCAATTAAGAATCCAAGGAAACTCACACACCAGCCAAATCTCAGGGGCAATATTTAGCAAGTTTGCCACATACAATATGCAGCACTGAGTTTGTGTCACACCCTGAACCTGATGGTGCCACCGATGCTGAGAAATGCCTAGGGATTTAGCACTATTGCTACAGGTGAACTTGAATATGACGGACTCAATGGGACCAGGAAAATTGGTCCGTCATATGCAAAATCCAACGAATACATATGACGAATACTTGATATGCATGGGACTCGGACCAAGTATATCGTCCGTCATATGCAAAAATCTGTCGTACAGTGGTCCGTCATATCCAAGTTCACCTGTATATTTAAGCTAAATCATGACAAGCCTGAGTTGTAAGTGGTGAGGGATAGTGGTATACCTGGCAACAACCATCAGCTGACTACAAGTCACTGGCCACTTTCTTACATGCCCTAGTCAGTGATCAAACCACGGCAGTCGTGAGAGTCTATACCAAAAAAAACACGATGAGGGTTTTCAAAGAATTATGCCAAGAGATTTTTCACTTGTGAGTGACAGTAAATGCCGAGGATTTACTGTAACTTTTTTGAAGCAAGAGGCAATTTAGCTGGTCCCCTCAGTTGTATGTGACTGACAGAAGAGAGATATTGTGGACAAATAATGTACCACTGGATGCCACCTAAAGGGGAGCTTAATCAATTCCTGTTTAAGAGTATAAATCCTTTAGAAATAGTTGTCCGGATCTACAAAACTTTTTACAATATCTTTTAAAAGTAAGAATAATTTCACAAAGTATTTGAAAGAGATTGGTGGTAGTGTTCTGATTAACACTCATTTAACTATTTGTTCAACTATATTTTTACATATAAGATTCTGACAACATTTCCGGCTCCTTTTGGCTGCTGTGAGCTGATCTATGTATTAACCCATTAATGCTCACAGCAGCCAGAACAGCCTGATAATTTTGATGAAACCTTTCAAACGAAAGCATAGTTGAGAAAATATTTGAAGGAGAAATGTTACTCAGAACATTACCTACAACTCTCCTTCAAATATTTTGCATGATCTCTTCCAATTCAAAAGTTATTGTCAAAAGTATTATAGATCCAGACAACAATT
>OZ012692.1:9352592-9372592 GCA_963942565.1 Maea johnstoni | reverse complement strand
ATGTCAAAGGCATGATAAATCGAGCATCACCTCACCTGCCATGTTACAGCCATTATCAGGCCCTGGCTAGAAATAGCCAGACAGCAATATTGAATTAAAATGTCATAGTTTCTAATTAGAAGTGTCAGTTGGGATGATTAATGATCGGCTGGACGTATTCCCTGGAATCCAACAGTGCTGGAATAATGCATGTCTTATCTTGTGTGGCCAGGAGCTGGTACTGGCCTCGGCAGAAAAATATGTCAGTGTTAACCTATTTACACTCAGAGTTCCCCAGGAAAGTATCGTCTGCTATTCTCATACTTTTAAAAATAACTTGGAAATAAAGCAAATTCTCACAAAATATTTGAAGGAGAGTTGTTGGTTATATTCTGATAAACATTTCTCCTTCAAATATTTTTGATAAAAACATATTTGTGAGGAAAATATCAACAAAATAGTCAGGCCTGTTTTGGCCGCTCTGAGTGCCAATGGGTTAATGTGTTGGCTGATCACTTGTGGAGAATTAGGCATGAGGGTCTGGGTAGTGTTCAGCATGACCCCAACCACTCGCAGGATTAAAACACAACACCCCTACGCACAAAAAACAAGGCAGGCCATCAACTACCTAACTGCCTATATACAGCCTGTTAGGCTCAGCAGCTTCTCTTGTTAGAATTATCACTATCTTCTTCCCCCTTCTTCTTCTTATCATCCTCATTTATACTGTTGATGGTATCATTATTATTTTATTATTATCATTATCATCATTATCATTATTATTATTATTATTATTATTATTATTATTATTATCATTGTTATTGTTATTATTATTATTTTCATTTGTATTATCATTATTATCATTATTATTATCATAATTAGTATTATCATTATTATTATTGTTGTAATTATCATTATTATTATATTATTATTGTTATTATCATTATTATTATTATTAATATCTTTATTATTATTATTATCATTATTATTATTATTATTATTACATTATTATCATCATTATTACTATCATTATTATTATTATCATCATTATTATCATTATCATTAATATTTTTATTATTATTATTATCATTATTATTAGTAGTAGTTTTGTTATTATCATTATTATTGTATTGTTATTATCATTACTTTGTTGATAATATCAAATAACTATCAATATTATCATTATTATTATTATTATTATTATTATTATCATTATTATTATTATTATTATCATTATTATTATTATTATTACTACAATTAACTGTTCTTCATTGTTTCTCTATAATAGAATAATACAATGTAAGTATGCCATGCTTTAACTAGTGTTTTGAAACAAAATGTGGTATCAGTATTCCACTACATTTTGGTAAATTATGAGACAGATTTGGAGCACATGTTATGTGATGGACTGAAGTCCATGCAGAGCCCCAGCCCCAATTCTGTGATATCAGTAGCCTATATAGAACAAATCTGAACACTGCTGCGGTCATCCCTAAGTGCCATTTAATTACCAATATCATTTCCAATTGTTCTTAATGCATGTGCATGTTGTGGTGGAGAAATTTGGCCACTACTAAGTAACATATTGGTGGTAATACCTCTATCCAGCAATAACAAATTCTCAATTGTTCCTTTGTATGGTTGCATTGAGCCTATTGTAAATCATGATTTTACTGGAGTGAGAAATATAGGAGAGCTCTCCAGACGCCATTAATAATCATTGCATTATTTTATGCAGTGTAGTTTGAGGGAGATAAAGCGAGGGAACGTGTGGGGTGCGGTAACCCTGGGAGGAACCACCTGGCCATTCCGCGCTGTCGGGACCTTCCCCACACACATTCACTTGTGACTTCATCCCGTCCCGATCGTAAAAGACGCACAAAATGTGTCACATAGGTAGTGCCGGCAGCAGGTAAGCAGGACGGATGGTTTCCGTGATGATCGTTTATGAGTGGTAGGGAAATAAGAGAGTCTCACCTAATTTACACACTGCTGAATTATTAAGAGGCGGCAGTATGTAAGCGGGATGAATCTCAGCTCCCCTGATGCCACTCGTCTTTTAGTGCTGCCACAATAATTGTCACTGCTGAGGATTAGTTAGGAAGGGACTGGAAGGCACACATTATATGAAGGTTTATGGACAATTACTAGAGAAAATATTACGGTATACAGGTGTTTACTGAAAAAATAAGTAATTCAAAAATATACTACCCTGACTAACTCTTTTAAATGCTGAGGCTATTTCTTTCTGAGTTACAAGATTGCATAAACGGTTGAGAAACTATTTAATCTTTTTCATGTTGGTATTCATCAGAAAGCTGTCTTTGTACAAGAGAAGAAATAACAATTTGCCTGAGTAGACTTTGTATATACAGGTGAACTTGGATATGACAGACTCAATGGGACCAGGAAAATTGGTCCGTCATATGCAAAATCCGTCGTATACATATGACGAATACTTGATATGCATCGGACTGGGACCAAGCATATTGTCCGTCATATGCAAAAATCCGTCATACAGTGGTCCGTCATATCCAAGTTCACCTGTATCTTGCAGCATATTGTTTTTGACCTGTTTTTATAAACCACCAATGAAAGGGTTAAGCATCTGAATTTGGAAGTTCAATTAGTTTAGTATTTTTTTCTCTATAAGGCCACTCCAATTTATTTACTTGTCTTACGAGCTCAGGAGGTAGGAAATGAGCCATTTTGGAATTTAAAAAAAAGTTGAAAAACGTGACTTTTTTAATTTATTTTATTTTTTTTAGAGTCTGCCGACTAGGACTGGTAGCGATACGTTTCTACCAGCCTATTCTCAACTATATAAAAATCAATCAATCAATTAATTCCTGTAACCTGAAGGGTGGGAGGTATACCTCCTCAAGTCTGAGGCTCTACTTCAGCAATGATAGCTTCCTGTAGTTGATTGAATCACCCTTACAAAGAATATTCTTAAAACTTGCACTTTTTTTTTTTTTTTTTGAGTCTGACAGAAAATTTCAAAACCACTTTTGTCTGTAAGACACCAAAGGTGACTTTTTTATTTTTTTTTTTGGAGTCTGACAGGATTTTCTTTTTCCAAAAAAAGCTCGTAAGACAAGTAATTGAATTGGAGTGGCCTAAGCATGGACAAATGACTACATCAATTAAATCACAGTGGAAGGATCAATTGGCAAAATGTAGATTTCTTAGGAAAGCAATTACTTATCAGATGAGACATAAAAAAAGGCCTCCTCAATACTTTCTAGCGGGTAAGGAATATGATCCAAAGTAGAAATACCCATTATTGCCTTTGCAACAATACAGAATAAATGATAGGACTGTCATTGACATCCATTTTTTTTCGATTCGATCATTGACATTTTATTTTTCGATTCCGATTATTTCGATGCGATTTTGAAGAACTGCACTAATGGAATATTTTCGCATGTTCCACACTATTTTTGTGGCTAGGATCCTAAGATTCTCACAATGCAAAGACAATGAAGGTTTTCTCGGCACCTTTTGATTGAATACTTGAGTTTCTCTTCAAAATTCTCATTAGCGTTGGCTAAAAATGGCAAAAAATGACGTAAAAGGATGAAAAAATGTGTTTCGATTAATTGACATAACAATTGACATAATGTTTTTTTCGATTAATTGGAAAAATTATTTCGATCGATCGATACTTGTCATATCAATGACAGTCCTAATAAATGATATGGTTCACATAGTGAAAAATAACTAGGAATAAATTGGTTTCTGGGAAAGTCTCATTTTGATAAGGTACAAGAGACTGGCAAAGGATGAATAGCAAAACAACTTTTGCTACGTTTTCTGTATTTCATTTGTCTTTGTCAATTTCCGTTGCTGATAAATCTGCCGCCAGATGGCAGCACATATGGTCATTGCAGATTGGTAGGCACAATCGCCCCCAATGTCAAACTCGCGTAAGCAAAACAATCTTAGATTAGCTGGCAAAGCATTCTGGGCAGGTAGCACTAGTAATCAGTGTAAACTAATTAGAGGGAGTCCCTGACGAGAGCAGGTGATTAGTTATGGTCCACGCAGACTGATTGTCTAGCTGCTGGGACATCAGACTCATGCACTCACAACTGTTACTCTATACCCCTCCTCCTCCTCCTCCTCTTCATTCCTCTGCACTATACCTCCCCTCCCCCCTGTTCTCTCCTTCTCTTCCTCCT
The DNA here is from genome assembly GCA_963942565.1 of Maea johnstoni. Classification (NCBI taxonomy): domain Eukaryota; kingdom Metazoa; phylum Annelida; class Polychaeta; order Spionida; family Magelonidae; genus Maea; species Maea johnstoni. The sequence continues at coordinate 9,368,429 of OZ012692.1, read as the reverse complement.
TACTTCTTCTTCTACAGCTACTCCTTCTCCAACTCTATTTCTACCCCTCCTTCTTTGATCCGCCTCCTGATCTTTGATTGTGCACAAAGAGATAGATATGACATTTACTCAATACATCCTCTGATCTCCTCTACTTCTCTATAGCTCCAAAGATAAGTTCCTCCTCTTACCCTGCTTCCACTTGAACTTGATAACTTTATTATCTGAAAAATACATTTCTTCTCCAACTTTACTTACTTACATTCCTTCTTCTACTGTACTTGTTGTCCATCTTTTACCCCTATATATTTCTTCCCCTCAGATATTCTCATCATTCTCTTCCTAATTTTCCTCTATTTCTTTTCTCCTCGATCTACTTCTTTCAGAGCCCCACAGATTTTCTGCTCCTTCTCTTCCACTCACCTTCCTTATTTCTTTTCCTCCTCAATCGACTCCTTCTCTCAAAGTCCCCCACATATTCTGCTCCTTCTCTCTCCTCCTCTAACTCTATTTCTTTTCCTCCTCAATCGACTCCTTCTCTCAAAGTCCCCCACATATTCTGCTCCCTCTCTTCCTCTCTCCTCCCCTATTTCTTTTCCTCCTCAATCGACTCCTTCTCTCAAAGTCCCCCACATATTCTGCTCCTTCTCTTCCTCTCTCCTCCCCTATTTCTTTTCCTCCTCAATCGACTCCTTCTCTCAAAGTCCCCCACATATTCTGCTCCTTCTCTTCCTCTCTCCTCCCCTATTTCTTTTCCTCCTCAATCGACTCCTTCTCTCAAAGTCCCCCACATATTCTGCTCCTTCTCTTCCACTCTCCTCCCCTATTTCTTTTCCTCCTCAATCGACTCCTTCTCTCAAAGTCCCCCACATATTCCGCTCCTTCTCTTCCTCTCTCCTCCCCTCTTTCTTTTCCTCCTCAATCGACTCCTTCTCTCAAAGTCCCCCACATATTCTGCTCCTTCTCTTCCACTCTCCTCCCCTATTTCTTTTCCTCCTCAATCGACTCCTTCTCTCAAAGTCCCCCACATATTCTGCTCCTTCTCTTCCTCTCTCCTCCCCTCTTTCTTTTCCTCCTCAATCGACTCCTTCTCTCAAAGTCCCCCACATATTCTGCTCCTTCTCTTCCTCTCTCCTCCCCTCTTTCTTTTCCTCCTCAATCGACTCCTTCTCTCAAAGTCCCCCACATATTCTGCTCCTTCTCTTCCACTCTCCTCCCCTATTTCTTTTCCTCCTCAATCGACTCCTTCTCTCAAAGTCCCCCACATATTCTGCTCCTTCTCTTCCTCTCTCCTCCCCTCTTTCTTTTCCTCCTCAATCGACTCCTTCCCTCAAAGTCCCCCACATATTATTCTCCTTCTCTTCCACTCTCCTCCCCTATTTCTTTTCCTCCTCAATCGACTCCTTCCCTCAAAGTCCCCCACATATTCTGCTCCTTCTCTTCCTCTCTCCTCCCCTCTTTCTTTTCCTCCTCAATCGACTCCTTCCCTCAAAGTCCCCCACATATTCTTCTCCTTCTCTTCCACTCTCCTCCCCTATTTCTTTTCCTCCTCAATCGACTCCTTCTCTCAAAGTCCCCCACATATTCTGCTCCTTCTCTTCCACTCTCCTCCCCTATTTCTTTTCCTCCTCAATCGACTCCTTCTCTCAAAGTCCCCCACATATTCTGCTCCATCTCTTCCTCTCTCCTCCCCTATTTCTTTTCCTCTTCAATCGACTCCATCTCTCAAAGTCCCCCACATATTCTGCTCCTCCTCTCTCCTCCCCTATTTCTTTTCCTCCTCAATCGACTCCATCTCTCAAAGTCCCCCACATATTCTGCTCCTCCTCTCTCCTCCCCTATTTCTTTTCCTCCTCAATCGACTCCATCTCTCAAAGTCCCCCACATATTCTGCTCCTCCTCTCTCCTCCCCTATTTCTTTTCCTCCTCAATCGACTCCATCTCTCAAAGTCCCCCACATATTCTGCTCCTCCTCTCTCCTCCCCTATTTCTTTTCCTCCTCAATCGACTCCATCTCTCAAAGTCCCCCACATATTCTGCTCCTCCTCTCTCCTCCCCTATTTCTTTTCCTCCTCAATCGACTCCATCTCTCAAAGTCCCCCACATATTCTGCTCCTCCTCTCTCCTCCCCTATTTCTTTTCCTCCTCAATCGACTCCATCTCTCAAAGTCCCCCACATATTCTGCTCCTCCTCTCTCCTCCCCTATTTCTTTTCCTCCTCAATCGACTCCATCTCTCAAAGTCCCCCACATATTCTGCTCCTCCTCTCTCCTCCCCTATTTCTTTTCCTCCTCAATCGACTCCTTCTCTCAAAGTCCCCCACATATTCTCCTCCTTATCTCTCCTCCTCTAACTCTATCGAGGGGCATAAAGAACATGTCATGTTGAGTTTTGTCTGAAGGCAGTTTCTGCCTCTATAAGTTAACCAATCAACTCAGGCCCAGTCCCATGAATTCCTCCAACTTGAGGAATCTTAGGCAGTTGACCCTCTCACACTTTGTTGACATGTAGGAAGGCCGTTCCTGCCTCCTGCAATACATCAATGGTGTCTGCAGCAACAGCAGCACACAGGAATACCAAGTTTCCTTTTCCTCATTGACTTGAGATCTATCCTGCGCGGCAGGGGCTCAGTGAGAGGCAGCTAGATCCTGCCATTGCTCTTTATTGTCATCTTTAATCCTCCTCCCCAGCTGCTGTTGCTGTTGCTACTTCCTCCGGGTCAATGTCCTTCAGGACAGGAATTGCGGAATTTCCATCATCACCATCACTTTTTCTGCTATATCAGTCAAGACTTAAGCCAGATTTAAGTGGTGGAGGAGTTTTTAACCAGATTGAGTGCCTGTTTAAAACCACTGGCTAACCTGAATTAATAATAATAATGTGACGGAATGACCCCAGGGCTAAGAAACAGGTCATGTTCCGTCACTTCTATTATTGTAAGCTGGGTCTCCGCCTTCGCAGAGCCTAGCATTAAGACGTGCGACAAAGTATCTAGTTATTTCGAGTGCTCTGTGACGTAGCGCTCGTGCGGCCTCAACGATTGATGTACCGCGCGTGCGATTGGAAGGAAGGGCGGGAAACTAGGTTAGGTTCAAATCACGTCAGTCTAGAATAGGTCGTTGAAGTGAGAAGTCTTAGATTAGAGTTAGAATAGAGTAGAAGTAGAGTTAACGACAGAGGTGTTTACAGACGGATTAAGGTGCTTGAGAGCTGGATTTAGACTACCCAGAGAGTAACGATTACAAGGTCAAGTAGCCAGAAAGAGACTGAAGCTGTTCACGGATTATTATGTGTGTATAGAGAGGATTATGATGACAGCATAGAGAAGAACTGTAGCTGAGCAGAGTGTGTGTATTTACATCCGGATTTACCAGACATTGAGACCAAATATTAGAGAGATCAAAAACTTTTTGTGGACTTGTGATGTCGTGATGGTCATTTACATAGAGCGGACTTATTGTGTTGATGCTGCTGTATAGAGAAAGAGTGCGGTGGTATGTATATTGTACTGTGATGATTAAACTGTATTGTTGATTTATACTTGCTCGTCCCGTCTTCTCTTCAACACCACATCCATCCCCAACCTTCGCTAAGCGTTATTGTAAGAGTCAGAAAACCCAACTGAGCTTTATTTCATTTCAAGAGAGAACTAAGAAACCTTTTATTTAAGTAAGGTGATTCTGTTTGTCAGTCGGATCATCCCTTCGGCCAGGGATCCATTCCGCTACATATAGCACACTCTTCTTTGGTGACAGCGGTGGGATAGTGTTTAACACTATCGGCGAAATTCTCGAAACTTTTTGTCGGAACGAACTCACAGTTGGTAGTAATAATCAGTGGGGATGGAAGGTGAAGCGGAACGAAAGCAAATTGTCGAGGTGGTGGAGGAGCAGGCGGACGGTGCGTTGCGGCTCGAGGGGTTAGACATCACGCAGCCGTGGCTGGCGGCGCAGTCACTGGCGATGGCGGCGGCCAACAGATCGGGATCGGAGTTTGGGCGAGAACATTCACCAAAGGTGGCACTGAGTCCACCTCAAGACACAGAATTATCGTCCAAACCACGCATAAAGCGAACCTTTCTTACGCCTGAGCGAACCGATTCCTTACGCATTGAGCGAACCTTTCTTACGCCTGAGCGAACCGTTAACACTTTCAGAGAACAGATCTCGGGTGCCCGTTTGGACGATTTTATATCAGCAGATCGTTCATTTGGTGCAACCCGAGCGACAGAGTGGCCGTCCGAGCGACCGGTAGCTGAGAGACAAGCGGTTCTTCAGAGAGATGGCAAGGTGGAGGCGGGAGATTCGTCGTCAGATGCAGAGTCGGTGGCGCCAGATCGACCGTGCCGTGACGTCACAGGGGAGCGGGTGACCTCCAGAGCCGAGCAGAGGACAGAAGCTGATTGCGGTACACGAGCACCACCAGGCCATCCCTTGGCGAGTGGAAGAGGAGCGGTCAACGCCTCGTTGGACACTACGGTGCCCCTGATGGAAGTGCCGTTGGCCAGTAGCAGCTCCGGGGTGATTGACTTTCCCAGGAAGGGAATTGTGGGGGCGGGGCGGACGACAGCCCCGACCCGAGGTACAGAGTCACCGCGAGAGAGAGAGCCGATTGGTATGGAACAGGTGATAGCAGACATGGCAGCCCTGATGGGAGGAACGTTGAAGACGATAGCGGAGACGCAGCGGGCCATGGCAGCACGGACAGAGGGAACGGGCGAGCCCCAACGGCCGAAGACATCCGAGCACTGGCGAAACGCCCGAGTGGACCGCTTTGACGGGGTGAGCGAGTCATGGGTGGATTATCGCATGCACTTCGAGGCGACAGCGAAGCTCAACAAGTGGAGCGAAAGCGAGAAAAGCCTGTGCCTTATCGCGGCTATGAAGGGAGGAGCCCAACGGGTGGTGCAGCACCTGTCCGACGCCGAGAGATCCTCGTACCGAAACATCGTCAGGGTTCTTGACCAGCGCTACGCATCGGATGACCAGGCCGAGAAACACGCCATGGAGTTAGCGCAGCGTCGCCAGAAGCCAGAAGAGAGTCTGCAGGAGTTGGGTGACGTGTGTCGACGGTTGTTCACCCTGGCCTACCCCGACGCAGAAGGGAAGTTGAAGGATCGTCTCATGAAGAAGGCGTTCATCGAGATGATTGCAGACGAGAAGATACAGCGTTTGACCGCCAGAGGGGATGCCCAGACCTTGGAGGAAGCAGTGCACCTAGCCATCAAGTACGAGGGCACCGAAAGTGGGCGTGGCGCGAAAGAGCTGAAGGGAAAACCCCTGCTGACCACGGTAGCCCGACAGGTGGGGACCGTGACACCCACTGCGGATAACACCATCCAAGCGAAATTAGAGGCCCTGGAAGAACTCGTCCTGAAGTTGCAGCCCAGAAGATGGGAGAGTGCTGGAGGACCACAGAGGCCGTTCCTGTGCTATAGCTGCCGACAGCCAGGCCACATGGCGAGAGACTGTCCCAACAAGGCCGGTTCGGGAAACGGACCGAGTGCCGCCCCCGGGGCAGGAGGGCCGGCACAGGAGGAGTAGAACAGACGCCCAAGAAAATACACTTCGACGGGGAAGATGAGGGGAGCCCCTACATGATTGGAAAGATAGGAGGAAAAGAGTACGAATGCTTGTTGGATACCGGCGCCACGAAGTCGATTATCTCGCCCGAGGTCTACCTGAACCACCCGAATAGAAACGACCTAGCCCTGAGAGAGTGCAGAGAGAGGCTAGTCTCCATCGACAAATCACCAGTGACAGTTCGGGGAGAAGTGGAACTAGAAGTGGATTTGTGTGGAACGATATTGGTAGGACACTTCATGATCGCCGAGATAGCCGATGACGTCGTGTTAGGTATAGGGCTACAGAGAGCGGGTGGAATCATGGTGAACCATCATACTCAACAAGTCGAGTTCGAGGGAGGAAAAACAGTCCCCTACATCAGCCAGAGAATATCAGGGCTGTCGAAGTGTTGCAAGGTGCTGGCGGACAGAACAGTGGTGATACCCCCCCGAATGGAAATCCTGACCACGGGGTATATCTGCGGCCGCACGAAAGAATTGGAGAGAGTGAGAGGATCAGGATTGGTGGAACCTAGTTCGAAGGGGAAGATGGGACAGAGGGGCGTCATGGTGGGGAAAGCACTGGTGGATGTGGGCAAAGATTATATACCCATCCGACTCCTCAATACCACCAGCGAACCTATCACGATCTACAAGGGCACGCCAGCAGGAGTAGTGACCCCGGTGGCCGGAGAGCCACCCGTCCCCGTGGAAACCAAGAAAGAACCAGAGCAGAAAAGAGGTACAGAAAAGATGCCCGACTTCCTGCGGCCATTGTGTAAAGAGGGAAGTGAAAACCTGTCGTCGGAAGGGAAGAAGAAACTGGCGGAGCTGCTGACCAAACACCAGAGTGCTTTTGCTAGTGGGCCAGACGACCTGGGGCGGACCCATTTGGTCCAGCACGAGATCAGGACACCCCCAGACCTGCGGCCATTGCGACAGCCGGCCAGAAGGTTCCCGTTTTGGAAACAAACAGAAGCCAAGGAAATAGTGGACGACCTGCTGAAGAGGGACCTGATAGAGCCGTCGGCGAGCCCGTGGGCGGCACCAGTGGTGATGGTGAAAAAGAAAGACAACACGACCCGTCTGTGCGTAGACTACCGACGTCTGAACAGCCACACCATCCAGGACGCCTACCCCTTACCCAGAATCGACGATTCACTAGACGCCTTGGGAGGAAGCAAGTGGTTTTGTACCCTTGACCTGGCCAGCGGCTACTGGCAGGTGGGAATGTCCAAGAGTGCACAAGAGAAGTCCGCGTTTATAACCAGCGGGGGGTTGTATTCCTGGAAGGTCATGCCCTTTGGCTTGAGTACAGCACCCGGTACTTTCGAGCGGCTGATGGAAACAGTGCTGTCGGGATTACAGTGGGAAACCTGCCTCATCTACCTGGATGACGTCATCATCTTCGGGAAAACAGAGCAGCAGACCCTGGACCGCCTGGATGCGATCCTGAGCAGAATAGGACAGGCGGGAATGAAGCTCAAGCCCAGCAAGTGTCGCTTATTCCAGAAGAGAGTACATTACCTGGGGCACGTGGTGACGGAGGAGGGAGTCATGACGGACCCTGAGAAGATCGAGACAGTGAGAGAGTGGCCAGTGCCCACCACGCAGACAGAGGTACGCAGCTTCCTGGGGACTGCGTCGTACTACAGGAGGTTTGTACAGAATTTCGGGACCATTGCCCGTCCCCTGCATAGGCTGACGGAGAAGAACAGACCCTTCTTGTGGACCACCGAATGCCAGGTTGCCTTCGAGACCCTGCGGAAGAAATTGGTGGAGGCCCCCATCCTAGCCTACCCTAGCAGTGAGGAAGACTTCATCTTAGATACCGACGCCAGTGCCACAGGAATCGGGGCGGTATTGTCGCAGGTGCAAGACGGCGTAGAGAGACCCATAGCATATGCAAGTCGGGGGCTGAGCAAGTCGGAGAGGAACTACAGCGTGACAAAGAGAGAGCTGTTGGCGGTGGTTTTCTACTGCAAGTATTTCCGGCACTACCTGATAGGAAGAAAGTTCAAGCTACGCACAGATCACGCCGCCTTGAGGTGGTTGCAAACCTTCAAAGACGCCACGGGAATGTGGGCCAGGTGGCAGAATACCCTGGCAGAGTTCAACAAGGAAATTGTGCACAGAGCTGGCAGGAGTCACGGTAACGCCGACGGCTTGAGCAGACGGCCAAACGAACAACCAGAGAGGGGGAGAAGCTCCGACAGTGGTGACCCCGAAATCAAGAGTACAGAGAGTGAATCGCCTGAAGAGGTGGAAGAGAACATCACCTGCCTTCGTCCAGAGGAAAACCACAGGGTGGCAGCGGTCACTATACAGCCGCTGTGGACGAATGCTGAGTGGAGAGAATTACAGAAAGAAGACCCCGACATCGCGCCAATCTGGACTAGGCTGGCCAGGGGAGAAGAAAGACCCAGGTGGAATGAGATATCCGAACACAGCTTGGCCACCAAGTCCTACTGGGGAGAATGGCAACGCCTGAAGATGAGAGAGGGTGTCATCTACAGAAAGTGGGAGAGTTCCGACGGAGCGAAAGTTCACACTCAAGTGCTGGTTCCAAGGAGTAAGCGGAAAGAGTTCCTACAGCAAGCCCACGGTGAGAGGTGGACAGCTCATCTGGGAGTGAAGCGAACAGTGGCACGTCTACATGAGAAGTACTTCTGGTATGACATGCGAGCTGACGTCAGGAGTTGGCTGGCCCAGTGCGGGGTCTGCGTCAGAGCCAAGGGACCGGGAGGCAGGACCAGGAAGAATCCTATGACCATTGTGAGATCGGGGACGCCCTTTGAGAGAATCACCATAGACATGTATGGACCGCTGCCTGAGACAGCCAGAGGGAACTCGAAAATCCTAGTCATCACTTGTTATTTTACCAAGTGGGTAGAAGCCTATGCCTTGCCGGACGAGACAGCCGAGACGGTGGCCGAGGCCCTGGTGAATGACTTCGTCAGCAGATATGGTACCCCTGTCTCCATCCACAGCGATCAGGGAAGAAACTTCGAGAGTACGCTGTTCCAGGAGGTGTGCAGATTACTGGGAATACGCAAGACAAGAACTACTGCCTATCACCCTGAGGGAAATGGAATGGTGGAGAGGTTCAACCGTACGATGGGAGCCATGATCAGAAGCCTGATAGGAGAAGAACACGACAATTGGGATAAAATCTTACCCCTCACCCTGATGGCTTACCGATCCAGTGTGCATGAGACCACTCAACAGACACCACACATGATGCTGTTTGGAAGAGAGATGACCGTCCCGTTGGCACTCACCATGTCCGAGTTGCCCACCAGCCTGGTGGAGCAGGACGAGCTGGAGCACACTTGGGACCTCCGAGAGAAATTGGCTAAAGTTCACCGACGGGCCAGAGAAGTCACCGGTCAAGCAATGCGACGACAGAAACTGCAGCATGATCGGGGGGCAATGGGCCACCGGAGAGACGTGGGAGACTTAGTCTGGCTGATCACCAAGGTTAGAAGACAGGGTAGAGCTGCCAAGTTTGAACACAAGTGCAAGGGACCCTATACCGTGATCGACGTGATGGCCGACGTGACGTACCGAATAGAAGACAAGAAAGGAAAGAGAACAGTGGTCAATGGAGAGAGGCTGATAACCTTTGTCAAGCCCGGGGATTGGTCTAGCACCGATGGAGCTGAGGATGAGCCGAGAGAACACGAGATTCCGACATCGGTAGACTCCGAAAGTGGTGATGACCAACCCGACGTGAGACCAGAGAAAGAAAATTCCCAGAGAACCTCGGGGCGGAGAGAAAGAAGAGCTCCGCAGCGCTATGGGTGTGAATAGAGAGTGAAGAAAACCAGGTGGTCTAAGGCAGAGAGAGATCGTATGGAAGTGTGAAAGATAGAGAAAGACAAGACACTGAAGTTCGAGCTACGAAATACGCGTGTATATGCTGTGCCGGCTGGTAGCAGGGGAAATGGCAAGACTAGCCAGCAACAAGGATAACTCCTACAACCCTGGATCATGCTGACATCAACTCAAAAGCTAATGCACCGTGAGGACTGAAGAATATTCGTCTAGCTGGAGGAGGAGTCATTCCGAAGAGTGAGAAGGACGCCAAGTAAATTACCAAATCCGAAATTGTGCACACACCCCCTAGATGTCTTTTAGTTCAAGAATGGTGATTTCGTCCGCTTAGAAAAGTGACAACCGCCTGAGTACCAGCAGGAAAAGACGATGGAGAGAAAATGTCCGACAGAAAGTCCTTAAGATGACACCTGGGGAGAAATGGTTGCCATGGAAACGAGAAAGGAAGGCATCCGGAAGAAAAATCCCAGAACAATCAGGAGATTGTAGCGTAAAAGAAGAGGGGGAGTAGGGTGAAGGCATCATCCAGACCACCAAGAACAGTGAAGACAAAAGAAATTTCTGAAGTGTGAAAACTGAAGAGAAGAAGATTCGCTCTGGCGTAGGAAATCGCTGGAGTAGAGAAGAAGATTCGCTCTGGCGTAGGAAATCGCTGGAGTAGAGAAGAAGATTCGCTCTGGCGTAGGAAGTTGCTGGAGAAGAGAAGAAGAGTCGCTCTGGCGTTAGAAAGTTGCTGGAGAGAAGACATAGAGACGCTCTGGCGTGAGAGACTGCAGGAGAATAGAGACTGTGGAGAGCGGCGAACTGTGCCTGTTGCTGCGTCGAGTGTTGGCGAGTCGAGTGAGAAGTCCCATCTGGAGACCAAGGGGTTTCCCCGCACGTGAGAGGGAGTCCCCGCATGACGTCACGGCAGTGGCTGAGTTTGACCTAGTTGGCGAAGCGAGGAATTTGCCGTGGGCGAAAGTACAGAAATAATCTCCGCGCGGCGAAATAGAAACCAACCGAGCTGATGGCAAGCAGTCAAGCAGTAACTGAATAGTATGCGGGAACGTGGAGGCTGGAGAACGGGGAGACTTGAGATATTTCGGCGGTGATGGTGGAGGATGGCGGCGGCGAAAGAGTCCGAGAAACAACAAGTGTCGCAGAGGTCACCTGAGAACCAATCAGATGTCTCCAAGGGGTGCCACACCCCCGGAACCGCATCACCAGATTGACCCAGTTAGCGGAAAGACGCCATTCTTCATCTCACGCCTGAGCGAACCAAACAGATCACGAATTAATCGCCGCTAATCCCATTGTCAACAAGTCATCCGATACAAAAGAAAGCAACATGAGCATGCAGCCGACACACTCGCTTCGAGAAGAGGGATACTGCGGCATCTGCAAGAGGAATTTTCGGGATATGGGCCGACACAACCTAGACTTGCACGATGGAAGGGGAATACACGCGTGGAGGTGCCTGAGCTACAAGGGAACGGGACATGGCGGACGGTGCACCTACGTAGACTGCAACTTTACCGAAATGAAGATGCACTACATGAAACATCATGCCGAAGAACTCGAGTGCATACAAGTCAAGTGGAAGAAGGGGTATTATGCAGTCGAAGACGGACACATCGTGCCTGGGGCTCCATTCTACCCATCGGAACACCCGTTTAGCGCCGTCGACGACCCGGATTTCCCTGCCCGACGTCTTGAGATCGACGAGGAGAGATACCAGCAAACAGAGAGGGGAGCGACGCCGTTCGATCCGATGGTGCGGCCTACTTCGGCGAGTGCGATGTATCGCATGGAGGCAAGAAGATGGGAAGGCGAGACTCCACCACCAAGGAAGCGAACGAGGACACCTTCACCACCTCGCACCCGCAGAAACTCCCGAGAAGAAAGCCGGCGAGATACCGACAGGCGCAGCTATGGGGGAGGCGATAACTGGCACCAAGGTAGCGAGCCCGGAGCAGCGGGAGGCTACCCTCGAGACGACCATCCCCGTGGAGTGCAACCGGCTCACGTGCGGTATGAAGCTAATACAGACAGGGCGAAGAGGGCCGAGGCAGAGCGGGACGAGCTGGCACAGCGAATCCAGAGCGTCGAAGCAGAACTTTTACAGTCCATGCAAGATGTGGAGGACCTCTGGAGGGAAAAGTACAGTGCCCTCGAAGAAAGCCACAAGGTATCGCTGAAGACGAAAGCCGAGATGGAGCAGAAAATCGACCTGATGACGCTACACGAAACCGAGTTAGAGCGGCAGTACAGAGAGCTGAGCGACAGGTGTCGAGCCCAGAAAGACTCGCTCCTGCTAGCCCACCAGTCCGAGCAGAGGGCCGTGGCGGGTCGACGAGACGATGGGCGAACCATCCAGCAGCTACGCCGGAAAGTGACCAGCATCCGACATGAAATGGCAGAGTGGGCTGGCGCAGAGACAGCGAAGGCAACAGAGAACTACAAGAGAAAGAAAGAGACCACCGAAAAGATGCTGGCCGAAACCCTGCTCAGCATGGAAGAAGCCGAAGAAGTCAAGAGGCAGCTTGACGTTCGCTTGAGGGCAGCAGAGCAGGATGCTGCGAACTACAGAGAGTGTTGCGAGACGGCGCTGGAAGATCTCCGGTTAGAGAAACACACCAACAAAGAGGCCACGAAGGTAGCCATGCAGGCTGCCCATTGCCAAGACCAAGAGAGGCTGACTCTACAGAAGCAGGTGACGGAGATCCGACTAGAGGCCAAAGAAGCGCAAGAACTGGTGCAGAGTTGCCGATTAGAGATCGACCATATGCAGCACCAGATAGAACGTCGAGATCGGCAGCTGACGGCGGCGGAGAATGAAATCCGACTTGTCCAGGAGCAGTCAGCCGGAAAGCAGGAAGAAATAGACGCCCTGACGACAAGCCTGGAAGACCTAAAACTACAGTGGAACGAACTGAGCGGAGGCCGAACTTCGAGACCGCGAACGATGGTGGGGAGTGAAGATACCATGGCCCGGTTCCCACCAGTAGAAGACCGAGAAACAGACCAAGTTGAAGTGAGGCGAACCCTGGCGGTAGCCTACGACATCAGAGCAGTCCAGCGAGGACAAGTTGTCGAGCAGTCTCGTCGTCTCACCTTTGATGCCAACGTGTTGAGCCCCATCGTGAGAACCAGCCCTGATGAACTGATGACATACATGGAGAAATTCACCAGGGCGCGCATCGATGAAATCCGAATGGACCTCGAGAGGAAGGCCTTTGATCGGGGGGTGTTGGAGGGGATGCGACGACAGCAGATGGCAGACCGGGATGCGGCTGACGGGATCATCCTTATCTCCGATTCGGACCCCTTCTCCGACTCGGAACCCCTGCCCGACTCTGATGCTTAAGTGAAGAAACTTGGGGCAAGAAAGAACAGACAACCTCGATCTCACGCATTAAGCGAACCAATTTATCTTACGCCTGAGCGAACCATTATTTATTTATTTATTATTTTTATTGTGATCATCATGAGACGTCTACTTTTATTTCCTGGCGCTGGAGTACCCAGCAGCAGCGGTCGAACCTTCGACCTGCCTGCCCTTCCTGATACAACCTATTTCCGTCCATCCTCTGTGGCGCTGGATTACCCAGTCACGAGGATTTGTGTCTCTTCCATGGATAATTACCCGAAGTGCCAACTTACTACGTCCATCGTCTGTGGCGACGGATTAACCAGTCACGACGATTTTTGTGCCTAATTATTGGATTATTATTGACTACTCTACGAACTACCGGACCTGTGTACCATTCATGACGTCCCAGGAAGAAATCGGCGACCAAGGAGAAGTTTTAACGAAGTGACACTTGAGAGATTTTGGACTATGCTGGTGTGTCGGAGTCGTTCACATTTTTAGTGAACTTAAAATAAGCGAACAATTTTGAGACCTTAGCGACACAACAGCTGGTAGCCGTAACGTGAGTAAACCACTATTGCATGATTTTGATTGTTTTTATCTTGCCATGTTTTATCAATGTTTTTATTGTTTTTAGAGTTAACTCAGAGTGCTATTTTCTAGTCAAAGATTTTCTATAAGTCGAGTATTTTAAGAATTAACGTTTAACGTTTAGGTAATAGAGATGCGTTTATTTTTAATTAGTAGTTATAGTAGTTCTTTTTAAGTATTCCGCTCCAGTGCAGGGTTTGTTGTCATGTAGATTTCGAGAGTTAAGAGTATTTCGCTGAGCGATATTGAAAGTAAACAAAGTGAGCGATAATTGGGAGAGTGGGACCGGAAGTCCAGGACTTGTCCACTCTCGGGAATTGTGTACATTAGAAGTTGGTATTTCTATACTGTGTTTAGTGACCTGTGTGTCACTGGGTTAGTCTGTTCATAACAGACGAGTTTAGAACTTGTTCGAGAGAATTGTTTGTTTAACGTTCGAGTTACGTTTAGAGTTCCCTTTTTGGAAATTTTTTTGAAATTTAAGAATCGAGGACGATTCAGAGCAAGTCGGGGGCTGTGTGACGGAATGACCCCAGGGCTAAGAAACAGGTCATGTTCCGTCACTTCTATTATTGTAAGCTGGGTCTCCGCCTTCGCAGAGCCTAGCATTTAGACGTGCGACAAAGTATCTAGTTATTTCGAGTGCTCTGTGACGTAGCGCTCGTGCGGCCTCAACGATTGATGTACCGCGCGTGCGATTGGAAGGAAGGGCGGGAAACTAGGTTAGGTTCAAATCACGTCAGTCTAGAATAGGTCGTTGAAGTGAGAAGTCTTAGATTAGAGTTAGAATAGAGTAGAAGTAGAGTTAACGACAGAGGTGTTTACAGACGGATTAAGGTGCTTGAGAGCTGGATTTAGACTACCCAGAGAGTAACGATTACAAGGTCAAGTAGCCAGAAAGAGACTGAAGCTGTTCACGGATTATTATGTGTGTATAGAGAGGATTATGATGACAGCATAGAGAAGAACTGTAGCTGAGCAGAGTGTGTGTATTTACATCCGGATTTACCAGACATTGAGACCAAATATTAGAGAGATCAAAAACTTTTTGTGGACTTGTGATGTCGTGATGGTCATTTACATAGAGCGGACTTATTGTGTTGATGCTGCTGTATAGAGAAAGAGTGCGGTGGTATGTATATTGTACTGTGATGATTAAACTGTATTGTTGATTTATACTTGCTCGTCCCGTCTTCTCTTCAACACCACATCCATCCCCAACCTTCGCTAAGCGTTATTGTAAGAGTCAGAAAACCCAACTGAGCTTTATTTCATTTCAAGAGAGAAGAACTAAGAAACCTTTTATTTAAGTAAGGTGATTCTATTTGTCAGTCGGATCATTCCTTCGGCCAGGGATCCATTCCGCTACAATATATACATATATATACACACACACATACAATAGAAAAAAAAGGAATTAAAGGCAAGTTTGGTGTACACACTTTCCACAATATTCACACACTAAAAACAGTAAAACATCACCATTTTGAAGAATGACACCTACCCGTACTCCATAACATACTCCTATAGATGGTGCCATATGGATAGTGGAGGGCTTACTTCTGTAGATATAGACTGGATTTTTATCATTTTTTTTAGACCATTCATCTGCACTGGACTTTTTATCATTCTTTTTGCGTAATTTATCTATAACTCCTGCCATATTTTACCCTGCAAAAAGAAAATGCAAAAAATGTTATATACAGAGTCCTCCTCCAATATCTTTTGTAAATAATCCATCAATGCCAGTGGAGAAAGGGGTAAGTGCCAGGTAACTAAAAATGTTATAGATAACCACCTAAAAATCAATATTTATAATTGAAACATTGAAACACAGCCTTTGAAACATACAGATCAGTATGTTACAAAATTCTAGATACTTTGTATCTGTATGCAGCCAGTGAATGAGACATATTTTGAAGTATTTGGTTGCCAGGGTGGTTAATTGGAAAAGCAAATATGGTCATCTAGACTTTGTTTACTTTTTCCTAGATAGAGCAGGCTAGCATTAAAGGAACTGCTTGGCATACTGATATTGCTACTAAGAAGGGTGTCATGAATATATATCAAAAGGGAGATATCCGAAATGCTCTTTTTCATAGAAAATCAAGAAATTTGGTTTGATGTTGTTGTTTTTAAAAAGAAATGCTATATCTTTTTTCTCCAATAAAGGTTGCTTATAAATCAATTCTCAAGCGTCAAGCCTACATATCTTACTCCGATCATATGTTTGGCCTAGGGGCTAGATAAGAAACCACAACTTGATACATGCATTAAAGACCAGACATGTGGTATGTGGTGAACATACGGCAGTGAATCACTGCCTCTTTTACGGTGTTGTCCACAACAAAAAGAATTCTAAATATCCCTACCATCCATTTCTTATCAATGTGCACAACTCGGGCAGATGAAGTTGTCAGTCGAATTCATCTTCTATCATTATGTCGTAAAATTGTTGTTATGCATGCAGATGCGGACTTAGTTCGAGCAACTCTAACATTGGCACCGGCCG
>OZ012692.1:9318429-9352392 GCA_963942565.1 Maea johnstoni | reverse complement strand
TATATATATTTATATATATATATTATATATATATATATATATATATATATATATATGTGTGTGTGTGTGTGTAAATTCGGAAGGAGTGGAAATGAGTGCTACACTGTTGGAATAACACATCATTAAATATCATTGCAATGAAAGGTATCTAAAGGGTAAATGTTGATAAAAAGAATAAACAACAACTCTAAATAGTCTGTGAATGACTGCTTTATTTTCCTAAGATACCAGTGACTGTCATGGAATGCTTTAGTTATTAGTCAGTTAATACTGTGGCTTATACACTTCGCACTTTCGACATTGGAATAAGTTGTAAATGTGGAATTGGAATTGAAATTTCTTTTATCATCTTTTTTTTAGTCAGGACTATTATAGCCAGTTAAAAGTTAGGTGGAGGTAACTGGGAAAGCACCACCTTACCCCAAGTCACTGGCAACATCATGTGAGAGAAAATGGTCATGCATGGAAGAAACACAAGGCAATTAATGTATAATAAGCAACACATAGGGGTAGTGTACGTGTGGGGGCTCTGATCATAAACTGACCTATACGGCCACAGGCCTGAGGACCTGTGTCAGTTAATTGTCAGCCAATGACCACGTCTCAATGTGCCTGTGCGCCAGCCACCGGGAGCCATACTCTTGAAGTTGCTGGTGCTGTTAAGTATCAGGCAACTGATATATCTTATCAGCATAGATTGTAGATGTGACAAAGGACAGAATGGTTTTTTAAGAGGTTGCGTGTTGGCCAGTGTTTAGCGCTGTGACACGGACAGGAGCTCTGTATGTTACAGCTCGTAGTCCTGTAAGTCGTCACTAGTGACACTCTATGGCTCTTGGTAATCAATCCTGTAGTGAACCACATCAGGCTTGTAGATTTCACGAGAAAGCACTTAGCCGTGTTTGTAGGTGTAAAACATGGCATCAGCCAGGCATGATTAATAGAGCAAGATGCTCGCATGTCAAAGGCATGATAAATCGAGCATCACCTCACCTGTCATGATACAGCCATTATCAGGCCCTGGCTAGAAATAGCCAGACAGCAATATTGAATTAAAATGTCATAGTTTCTAATTAGAAGTGTCAGTTGGGATGATTAATGATCGGCTGGACGTATTCCCTGGAATCCAACAGTGCTGGAATAATGCATGTCTTATCTTGTGTGGCCAGGAGCTGGTACTGGCCTCGGCAGAAAAATATGTCAGTGTTAACCTATTCATACTCAGAGTTCCCCAGGAAAGTATCGTCTGCTATTTTCATACTTTTAAAAATAACTGGGAAATAAAGCAAATTCTCACAAAATATTTGAAGGAGAGTTGTTGGTTATATTCTGATAAACATTTCTCCTTCAAATATTTTTGATAAAAACACATTTGTGAGGAAAATATCAACAAAATAGTCAGGCCTGTTTTGGCCGCTCTGAGTGCCAATGGGTTAATGTGTTGGCTGATCACTTGTGGAGAATCAGGTATGAGGGTCTGGGTAGTGTACAGCATGACCCCAACCACTCGCAGGATTAAAACACAACACCCCTACGCACAAAAAACAAGGCAGGCCATCAACTACCTAACTGCCAACATACAGCCGGTTAGGCTCAGCAGCTTCTCTTGTTAGAATTATCACTATCTTCTTCCCCCTTCTTCTTCTTATCAGCCTCATTTATACTGTTGATGGTATCATTATTATTTTATTATTATCATTACTATTATCATTATTATCATTATTATTATTATCATCGTTATTATTATTATTTTCATTTGTATTATCATTATTATTATTATTATCATTATCATTATTATTATCATAATTAGTATTATCATTATTATATTGTTGTAATTATCATTATTATTATATTATTATTGTTATCATCATTATTATTATTATTATTATTATTATCATTATTATTATTATCATTATTATTATTACATCATTATTATTATTACTATTATTATTATCATCATCATTATTATCATTATTATTTTTATTATTATTATTATTATCATTATTATTAGTAGTAGTCTTGTTATTATCATTATTATTTTATTGTTATTATCATAACTTTGTTGATAATATCAAATAACTATCAATATTATCATTATTATTATATTTATTATTGTCAATATTATTATTATTATCATTACTATTATTATCATTATTATTATTATTATTATTATTATCATTATTACTACAATTAACTGTTCTTCATTGTTTCTCTATAACAGAATAATACAATGTAAGTATGCCATGCTTTAACTAGTGTTTTGAAACAAAATGTGGTGTCTGTATTCCATAGGCAGAACTACTATACCTTTTGGTAAATTATGAGACAGATATGGAGCACATGTTATGTGATGGACTGAAGTCCATGCAGAGCCCCAGCCCCAATTCTGTGATATCAGTAGCCTATATAGAACAAATCTGAACACTGCTGCGGTCATCCCTAATTACCAAATATCATTTCCAATTGTTCTAAATGCATGTGCATGTTGTGGTGGTCTGGTGGAGAAATCTGGCCACTACTAAGTAACATATTGGTGGTAATACCTCTATCCAGCAATAACGAATTCTCAATTGTTCCTTTGTATGGTTGCATTGAGCCTATTGTAAATCATGATTTTACTGGAGTGAGAAATATAGGAGAGCAGTCTGGCTCTCCAGACGCCATTAATAATCATTGCATTATTTTATGCAGTGTAGTTTGAGGGAGATAAAGCGCGGGAACGTGTGGGGTGCGCTAACCTGGGAGGAGCCACCTGGCCATTCCGCGCTGTCGGGACCTTCCCCGCACACATTCACTTGTGACTTCATCCCGTCCCGATCGTAAAAGACGCACAAAATGTGTCACATAGGTAGTGCCGGCAGCAGGTAAGCAGGACGGATGGTTTCTGTGATGATCGTTTATGAGTGGTAGGGAAATAAGAGAGTCTCACCTAATTTACACACTGCTGAATTATTAAGAGGCGGCAGTATGTAAGCGGGATGAATCTCAGCTCCCCTGATGCCACTCGTCTTTTAGTGCTGCCGCAATAATTGTCACTGCTGAGGATTAGTTAGGAAGGGACTGGAAGGCACACATTATAGGAAGGTTTATGGACAATTACTAGAGAAAATATTACGGTATACAGGTGTTTACTGAAAAAATAAGTAATTCAAAAATATGCTACCCTGACTGACTCTTTTAAATGATGAGGCTATTTTTTTCTGAGTTACAAGATTGCATAAATGGTTGAGAAACTATTTAATCTTTTTCATGTTGGTATTCATCAGAAAGCTGTGTTTGTACAAGAGAAGAAATAACAATTTGCCTGAGTAGACTTTGTATATATCTTGCAGCATATTGTTTTTGACCTGTTTTTATACACCACCAATGAAAGGGTTCAGCATCTGAATTTGGAAGTTCAATTAATTTAGTATATTTTTCTCTATAAGCATGGACAAATGACTACATCAATTCAATCACAGTGGAAGGGTCAATTGGCAAATTGTAGATTTCTTAGGAAAGCAATTACTTATCAGATGAGACATAAAAAAAGGCCTCCTCAATACTTTTCAGCGGGGAAGGAATATGACCCAAAGTAGAAATACCCCTTATTGCCTTTGCAACAATACAGAATAAATGATAGGACTGTCATTGACATCCATTTTTTTTCGATTCGATCATTGACATTTTATTTTTCGATTCCGATTATTTCGATTCGATTTTGAAGAACTGCACTAATGGAATATTTTCGCATGTTCCACACTATTTTTGTGGCTAGGATCCTAAGATTCTCACAATGCAAAGACAATGAAGGTTTTCTCAGCACTTTTTGATTGAATACTTGAGTTTCTCTTCAAAATTCTCATTAGCGTTGGCTAAAAATGACAAAAAATGACGTAAAAGGCTGAAAAAATGTGTTTCGATTAATTGACATAACAATTGACATAATGTTTTTTTCGATTAATTGGAAAAATTATTTCGATCGATCGATACTTGTCATATCAATGACAGTCCTAATAAATGCTATGGTTTACATAGTGAAAAATAACTAGGAATAAATTGGTTTCTAGGAAAGTCTCATTTTGATAAGGTACAAGAGACTGGCAAAGGATGAATAGCAAAAAAAACTTTGCTACGTTTTCTGTATTTCATTTGTCTTTGTCAATTTCCGTTGCTGATAAATCTGCCGCCAGATGGCAGCACATATGGTCATTGCAGATTGGTAGGCACAATCGCCCCCAATGTCAAACTCGCGTAAGCAAAACAATCTTAGATTAGCTGGCAAAGCATTCTGGGCAGGTAGCACTAGTAATCAGTGTAAACTAATTAGAGGGAGTCCCTGACGAGAGCAGGTGATTAGTTATGGTCCACACAGACTGATTGTCTAGCTGCTGGGACATCAGACTCATGCACTCACAACTGTTACTCAATACCCCTGCTCTGCCCTCCTCCTCCTCCTCCTCCTCCTCAGACTGACAACTCCTACTCTTACTCAATACCCCTCCTCCTCCTCCTGAGTCCTCCTCAAACTCACAACTCCTACTCTTACTCAATACCCCTGCTCTGCCCTCCTCCTCAGACTCACAACTCCTACTGCTCAGGCCCCCCCCTCCTCCTCTTCCTTCTTTGCACTCCACCTTACTCCTCTTCTTCATTTTCCAACTCCATTTCTTATCCTCATATAAAACGTTTAATTCTCCTTCTACTTACATGAATAGACTTGTGTTTATTCAATAGCACTGCATGGTATAACCACTCCTCATTCCCCCCTCCAACTCCAACCCCCAACAACAACAACTCTCCTACAGTCCTACCCTCCTCCTCTAACTTTATTTTGAGATTAATTCCCTTCAAACTCCCTCTAACCAGAGAAATACATCCCCTTGATCCGCAACCCATAGGTACTGCATGCTAGCCCCTACGGCATCTGCGCCTCGGGTTACGCGCTGTAGCCTGGGGTTGTTTTGGTCACGTGATCTGCAGTAAGCATGCTGACTGGCTGGCTGGGGGATGTCATCCTATCTAGGTCAGATAGTGAGAGGCAGCGAAATTTGATGATGCAAGACCAGTGCCCACTCCCTGTCTACTACTCCCAGCTCTAACTCTAACTCCTACTCTACCTCTGTTCCTCCTTCTTGAACTCTATTCCATTTCCTTAACACCCTCCTCTTCATTCCCCTGCACTACACCTCCCCTCCCCCCTGTTCTCTCCTTCTCTTCCTCCAACTCTATTTCTGCCCCTCCTTCTTTGATCCGCCTCCTGATCTTTGATTGTGCACAAAGAGATAGATATGACATTTACTCAATACATCCTCTGATCTCCTCTACTTCTCTATAGCTCCAAAGATAAGTTCCTCCTCTAATACCCTGCTCCACTTGAACTTGATAACTTTATTATCTGAAAAACACATTAAATCTTCTCCAACTTTACTTACTTACATTCCTTCTTCTACTGTACTTGTTGTCCATCCTTTATACCCCTATATATTTCTTCCATGACAGGATATGGTCACACAGAATTTTTAAAGTCACTTGTTACAACTTACAACCCTCAAGAGCATGCTAAAACTCCTATATTAAGCTAAACGCCAGAGTATCATATACTTCCTAAACTAAATATACCACTTTCTTGTAGTCATTTCTATTAAAACCGCTTTTATACTCAATTTTCTGCTGCAAGTGGAAATCTGTATGGCTGTCACATCTAGCGTCAACACTCCATCCTACACTGCTACTAGCTGGCTGCATTTGACACATATAGATAAGGACCTGCACGCCAGTGCCGGCCAGGTGGGTAGCGTTCTCTAGGGAGTGCGAATGACAGGAAGCACGGCTGTATCCAGTGTGCGATCGTCCTGAAGACTCCACTAGTGGAGTGTCCAGGACGACTGGCACTGTGGCCACATCCTGTAATGTCCCCTCCTCAATCTTTCTCCCAAGTCCCTCAGATATTCTGATCCTTCTCTTCCTAATTTTCCTCTATTTCTTTTCTCCTCAATCTACTTCTTTCAGAGCCCCTCAGATTTTCTGCCCCTTCTCTTCCTCTCTCCTCCCTTTTTCTTTTCCTCCTCAATCGACTCCTTCTCTCAAAGTCCCCCACATATTCTGCTCCTTCTCTCTCCTCCTCTATCTCTATCGAGGGACATAAAGAACATGTCATGTTGAGTTGTGTCTGAAGGCAGTTTCTGCCTCTATAAGTTAACCAATCAACTCAGGCCCAGTCCCATGAATTCCTCCAACTTGAGGAACCTTAGTCAGTTGACCCTCCCACACTATGTTGACATGTAGGAAGGCCGTTCTTGCCTCCTGCAATACATCAATGGTGTCTGCAGCAGCAGCAACAACACAGGAATACCAAGTTTCCTTTTGCTCATTGACTTGAGATCTATCCTGCGCGGCAGGGGCTCAGTGAGAGGCAGCTAGATCCTGCCATTGCTCTTTATTGTCATCTTTAATCCTCCTCCCCAGCTGCTGCTGCTGCTGCTACTGCTGCTGCTGCTGCTGCTGCTGCTGCTACTGCTGCTGCTGCTGCTGCTGCTGCTGCTGCTACTACTTCCTCCAGGTGAATGTCTTTCAGGACAGGAATTTCAGAAGTTCCATCATCACCATCACTTTTTCTGCTATATCAGTGATGACTTAAGCCAGATTTAAGTGGTGGAGGAGGACTTTTAACCAGATTGAGTGCCAGTTTTAACACCACTGGCTAACCTGAATTAATAATGATATAATAATAATTATTGGAATTTATATAGCGCCATTTCCATTCATAAAATGTTCAAAAGCGCTGCACACTGTCATAGTTTGAGTCATAGTCAACAACGCCTCAATGTGCGAGCCCTGAAAAGGTGAGTTTTGAGACACTTCTTGAAGGCCTGACACAAATTCATTCGCAACTTTCTCCTATGCCCTCACATGCCCATGATTAAAGCTTTGGAGGTGTAAGAGACAGTGAGCCGTCAGTGGTTATGCCTTTAAGACCACTTGGCTATCGAGGCAAGCCCTATGTAAGGACATGTGCTTAAATTAATGCATCACTAATAAATAGAATGTGTGTGAGAATATTTTTGGTATCATGATGGAATGGGGTCATAGCTTTGAAATTTCATTTATTACAATATCGTCTTCTTTCCGCATATTGAGGCTGATTCATGAAATTAAGCCTAGTTGATCGAGGAAACTTTACTCGGGAAACCCATACAGTTTTCGAGACATGGACTTTGTGTATAGTGTCTTTAATATAAACATTTAAATGAAAATCAAAAAGCTAAATAAGTAGTTTGGATTTTTATTAAACCTATAAGATATCATGGTTAAGCCAAGATTATGTGTGAAAGTAAAAAAGGTAACTAGTTGTAACCTTAGGTGGTGTTTCTTTTGCCAAAATTGTATTGTATTATTGTTTACATTAACATATATAAATGGCCTTTTATGGTATGTCTTGTCTTTAGACGAGTGTGTATTTCATTTTTGTATTGCTTTACATGCAGTCGAGCATTATTGACCAGTGAGATAGAAACATTTGAATTAATAAGTGTGAGAACCATTGGAAAACTGGCAAATTGTTTGTACATATAATTAGCACATATTCATAATCAAATTTGTATATACCAGCATGTGAATAAAAACCTAAAGATTAAGATACAGTTTAATAGTTTATAGTAGCTGAATATGTTTGACGGGCTAACTAATGCCAGAGACCACAAGAGGCAAAAATGTGATGGCCTATTAGAGCAAAGATTGTAGACAATGCATATCATTATACCTGATTGATGCCGTAATTGGCTTACAAAGGTTGGCCATTCCATCATGTCCACCGGCGAAATGTCCACCGGCAAAACGTCCACAGTTCTCACTGGATCTACCGGTAGTCATTGTTGTTTTCATTGATATTTTACCAAATTGGGGTTTGTTCGGTATAATAAAATAAATATACCATGCCAGTGTGGGTATCCTGATGGCTCCGCCCTCGGGGAAAACCATCCCTCCCTCTAAGAGACATTCCATCAGAATACCCACACTGGCATGGCATATTTGTA
This sequence comes from Maea johnstoni, assembly GCA_963942565.1. Lineage (NCBI taxonomy): Eukaryota > Metazoa > Annelida > Polychaeta > Spionida > Magelonidae > Maea > Maea johnstoni. The sequence goes on along the minus strand of OZ012692.1, from coordinate 9,344,377 downwards.
TAATAGTGTGTCTACCACTATTGATGCACTATATGCCGTTTGCCTTTTTAAGTGTACACACCACTCTGTTTCATGTTACCTCACATTTTCTGTATGATATTTCAAAGCCAAAAGTGGAGAAGAACATAATGAACCGATGCCAAAATCTTGAAAAAATTCCAACAGGTGAAAATTGCACTCCGGTTGTCAGCTTTTAAAGTCAAGACGATGCTGACATCCTACCAGCAGCATTTTAAGGAGGTTTGAGTGTATTTCTCATTTTCTCCTCTGCCATGTAGAGCAGGTGCAGTGTAAGTGAAAAGAGTAGCTCTTCCTGCCCCTAGGGGGGGCGCTTAGTGAGATAAATTAGACAGGGAAAACGCATCCTGCCCGCAAATTCATAATACATTAACATAATTCTCAAATGGGATTTCCCAAAAAGGTAAGAAGCAGACTGTCTTTATCTATAATCTTTAGTGCCTGCATTTCTGAGAAACAATTTCTGCAAGGGAGAAACTTCAAAAATAACTTTGGTTTATTCCAGGCTTGGCTCTCAAAAATAGAAAATATTTGTCACTATCAGATATACAAATACCGGTATGAGTTTTTTTAACCCTTATGCAGCTGATGGCTAATTTGACAAATGCAAAATGATGCAAAAAATCTGAAAAATGAGTACCAACATGACAGGGTTTAGATGTTTTTCAAAAATCGTTGCGTCAAAAACTAAAACTGGGCTAGATTTCTATGTGATGTTGGTTCAGTTGCTAGCAAATCCCATTTAGTGGTAGTAAACCGAAAATAGGTATAGGTGCGTAACCAAATGTAATGAGATATCTACCAGGTTTGCTGTGAGTATATCTAAGGACTAATTTCTCATCGAGTTTACAATTGTTTTTCAAGAGTAGTTGATCAATATTTTTCCTAAAGGTTTAAGCCACAAGCTGATTTTTCCTATGCCAATACAGCCTCATAAGCTGACTTGAAGGTAACATGCACATACTTCTCCATAATTTAACCAGCAGGCCGCTCGTGAAGCCACCTTGAAACCGACAAACGCGACGCCGAGAGAAAATAACGACACCTCTGGGAGTCACTTGCCGGAGACAATGGCAGCTTCCCTTATTATTTCTCTGCTCCTCATTACAAAACAGAGACGATCAGAACGGAAAACGGTGTGCAAGCTCCCTGGAGATTACTTCTTCACTGGACGGCTGTCTTGATCAGCTTTTGCTAAAACATACACATTTGCCATGAACAAATACTTACAAAACAATGTGTAGTATAGGAAATGTATGAGATTTTTGTCTATACTGCAAACGACTTCCCTAATTGTTAGTATAAAAGTGAGCGAAAATCAAATCTATATTTGACTGCGTTACCCTTATGAAATAGAGATTATTATTATTATCAATATTATTATCAGTGAGCATGTGGGTTTATATGTGTGTGTGTGAGTATGTGTGTGTGTGTTTTAGAGAGAGAGAGTGAGAGAGAGAGAGAGAGAGAGAGAGAGAGAGAGAGAGAGAGAGAGAGAGAGAGAGAGAGAGAGAGAGAGAGAGAGAGAGAGAGAGGAGAGAGAGAGAGAGAGAGAGTGAGAGAGAGATGAGAGAGAGAGAGCAGAGAGAGAGAGAGAGAGAGAGAGAGAGAGAGAGAGAGAGAGGGGGGGGGAGAGAGAGAGAGAGAGAGTGAGAGAGAGAGAGAGAGAGAGAGAGCGAGAGCGAGAGAGAGAGAGAGAGAGAGAGAGAGAGAGAGAGTGAGAGAGAGAGAGAGAGAGAGAGAGAGGAGAGAGAGAGAGGAGAGAGAGAGAGAGAGAAGAGAGAGAGAGAGAGAGATGAGAGAGAGAGAGAGAGAGAAGAGAGAGAGAGAGGAGAGAGAGAGAGAGAGGAGAGAAGAGGAGAAGAGAGAGAGAGAGAGAGAGGAGAGAGAGAGAGAGAGAGGAGAGAGAGTTGAGATCCACGTCAACAACAAAGAAGGAACCTCAGAGAAAGCCTTGTCTGGCAAATAGAGATTTATCCTGTTTGACCAAATCCTGCTAGGTGCCTCTCTCCATTTAGGGCGGGTTTTCTACGGTGTCACTGGCAAACACTGGCAATTCCATCAGTCAGATCTCCCTTTAATTACTATTTTACGGCTTCCCTGATGTCAACTGCCACCAGTGAAATACCTGCCTAGCTAGTGGACTGGACACCCGCCGGTAGCCAGGGTGACCTATTGACCTCCAGAGACATCCATCTTGAACTAAGCATCACAGCCAATAGTATAAAATAGGTATCAATGCTGCAAATAAGTATTTATTGCCGCGGCAGCTCATCCAATATCATTGCTTTGTCTCCCACTAGCAGAAACTTTACTATCTATTTCCTAAATTGAATGGGCTCTTTTGATTAGGGTTAATGGCCGTCTTCGCTGGATTGATGCTCGATAAAAGTGTGGCTATCTCATGATCACTAATGAAAATGGAGACTTCCACAAAAAAGTATAAACTCCATCTTCTGCCAAGGCAACCCTGAGAGCAGGGTTCAGTATCAGTCCTAGAAAAGCCTGCTTGAGTCAAGTAAATGCAGAGCAGAATCTTATTTCAACAAACCAATACTGTAAATCACTTAAGTATAGCGGGAACAATAAGATAGCGATAATAACGCTCTGCTCATATGCGCTATTGTAAAATCCCCGTCTTTATTAAATTCTTAATTGAACTTGCTGCTGTTGTTACCGTTCATCGCTATATTTAGGTTACGCTATCCATGGCATTACCGTAATTACGCTAAATAATGTTCACGCCATATTTAAGTGATTTACAGTAGTTCAACTAACACTAACATTTCATTTCTTAAGGCAAGCACTTAAAATGTAGAATGTGAAATATTACATATAATGATTTTTGAGCAAGAAAATTTCAGGTACATAGCCACATACAGCCTTATCAAAACCAGAGAAATACATCCCCTTGAACCGCAACGCCATAGGCACAGCATGCTAGCACCTAGGGTATGTGCGCCTCGGGTTACGCGGTGTAGCCTTGGTCACGTGATCTGATCTGTGCAATTAGCATGCAGCATCCTTTCTAGGTCAGATAGTTGCCAAGGAGATGGGAGGCAGCGACATTTGATGATGCATGGACAGTGCCCGATCCCGGTCTACTCATCTCAGTCAAAACCTAGCAACATGAAATGATTTTTTTTGCTTTGAGAATCAACAAGTACATTCTAGATACCGGTAGGCTGCAATATACTTTACTTGAACAACTTAAATTAAACAATAGTAAAAAGTAAATGATACTTTTATGCAGCATTCCATAACTGGATGGTATGATTACAAAAAAATGTTATTCGACTGGTATACCTATGTGATTTTACTGTATAAAAATGTATCTTCCCATGAAACATTGCATCACTAAAAATAACGTAGAATTGATGTCATAATGTTACATTGTGTCATTGCACATAAAGTGTATTATTTCACAAGACACTGGTTCTTAATACAATTGAAATCAAAGTGTACATATTTAGCATGCCAATAATTGCAAGTATTAGCAATGGTTTTAAAGTATGATTAAAAAAGGAGAGATTTCTTTCATTTACTGGCAATTGGGCTATTAGAGACCATTTTTATCTATTAAATGAGTAACCGGGTGTGGCAAGTGACCGTGAACTTTGGCAGCAAGAACAGTCTAATAGGAACAGTTGTAGAAACTCCTCCAACAAAAATGTAACACAGTGCTTAACGTGAGTGCCCTTGTCAGAGAACTGTCTCCTAAAGCTTTCAGTATCTTGTGAGAAGTGCTCCCTTATCTGGCTGAGGAGTGACTAGCACATCATAGGCTATGTAGGGCCCGCAGCTAATACTACCATACTTATGATACCACCAGCTGGAACTGGAGGGACTATAGCTATAACAGTATTATGAGTGCTATGAATGGAACACAGAGCCTGCTTGTGGTTGGTGCTCACGGGAGGACAAGTGGATGGCATCTAGGCTGTCATTAGAATATATAATCTCCAGTTTTAGGAACATAGCTCGGCAGAGTATCTATAAATTCAGGATACCTATAAACGCATATCAATAAAAGTGCAAAAGTATTCTACATACAGTGGGAGATAAAATGATATTACAGCTTAACTTCCTAGAAATTCAGCTTTGTGCGCTCTCTGGTTTTGCATACATTACTTGTAGCACCAATATATGATCTCCATTGTTCCTCACCTCAAATAGCCATGTAGTCATTACCTGTATACAGGGACCCAACCCATTCAGTTGTTTTGCCAAACTTTTGGGGTTATCTTGGAAAACTACAGTTGTGATCGAAAAATACCTGGACAATAAGGATACTATTTCATGGAAGACTTCTTCATAAATAGTTTTCCCTTTTCAGGGCCTTTGTTTGAGGCACCTATAATCCACAGTAGATCCTTAATGCCTATACCCTCCATTATTTAAAACATTCTCTAAAACTGCACAAGCTGAACATTAAAGTCCATTTAACAATATCATACCACCTGAACCACATGGTAATGTCATCAATTTCTAGAATGAATCATTTCAGACACTCACAGTAGCCACCAGGTTGACCTTATACAAATAGTCTTCTTTACACGTGACACCAGAGAAATACATCCCCTTGATCCGCAACCCAATAGGCACAGCATGCTAGTACCTAGAGTATGTGCGCCTCGGGTTACGCGGTTTAACCTGGGGAGGTATTGGTCACGTGATTTGTGCAGTAAGCAAGCAGCAGAGAGACTGACTGGCTGGCTGGGTATACAGACTGCCATCCTATCTAGGTCAGATAGGTTGCCAAGGAGATGGGGTCAGCAGGCAGCCAATCCTGGGGTACACAGGTTATCTATGACTCATAGTGAGAGGCAGCGAAATTTGATGATGCATGCACAGTGCCCACTCCCTGTCTACTACTCTCAGGTGACACCAACAATAGTTAATTCAGAAAATATCCAAATATCTTTCATTTAGTTTATTTAATTTATCAATGCAGAAACAAGAAAAATCTAGATCCTATTGGAATAAACAGACATTCACTTTCAGAATGTACACACAGTCTGAGACATTTTGAAAATACTAAAAAAAAAATGTAAATTTTTTAAAAGAAAATATTTGACTAAGATTTGCTGTTCCAATTGGGTTAAACTATCTGCTCTAAATATTTTCAATCTTTTTATGAGTTATCAGTTATCAGACCAAATCAGCATGCATTGCGGATGTGAATGAGTTAACTGACCTTACCTGTTGGAGTGCCTAATTAGTATTCTGTGTGAATCTCCGCGATCAGGTACCGTAGCAGCAGCAGTAGTCTGTCTAGCCTATAGTCTGCTCAGTGCTGTGGCCTTCAAGCTGAGAGAGAGAGAGAGAGAGTTCTTAGAAATCCGGCCTGACTCAGTCACTGGTATGTCTGGTGCTGTGTACTACTGCGTGCTGTACTATAATACATTGCTATAGTGCTGGCTCAAGCTCTCAGCCCTTGCTCTATCATCTATATCTTACAATGGCTCACTGACCCAGCTCACCGTACACATGTATGCATCTACCATGATAAATAAAAAATATCTTCAGTATCTCAAGAATCCAGAGTAATATCAGTCCAGGCACCAGGGAGGGTTAAGTGTAAGTGCCCACTTAGATGCTACACAAAAACACATAACTGACGCCCTCTAAAGGAGTCAGAGCAGGGGTGCATTGTGGGGTTAGGGAACTGGGGAGATCTGAAGTGAATTTTGATCATCTTCACTTTTTCCGCCATATTTAGGCTAATTCTTGGAGAGTGGCGAAGGTCAACCGGAGTACCTAGCTGGGGGATGTCATCCTATCTAGGTCAGATAGTGAGAGGCAGCGAAATTTGATGATTCATGACCAGTGCCCACTCCCTGTCTACTTCTCTCAGACACCACCTATGCCTTACATGCCATGCAGGCTAGGATTTGAAGCAGGGCGGTGGTGAAAAACAGCTAGCAGTCAGTGGAGATCAAAGGTAGAGGGTTCTAAGGGTTTGAAACAATTACTTTCATGGTATATGACACCTGGGAGTAGTAGACAGGGAGTGGACACTGTGCATGCATCACAGGCCCTGGGTCAGACTGAAATTGCCGCGAAACCAATCACGTGACCAATACTTCCCAGTAACCCAAGGCGCACATACCCTAGGTACTAGCATGCTGTGCCTATGGGCTGTTGCAGATCAAGGGGATGTATTTCTCTGGACACATCTAAAACTTCATGGGAAAATATCACTTGTCATTGATGCAGGATGAAACCAAATGCACATCCATGAATCTGAATGATAATAACTTTCAAATTGAAATATTTTCACACTTTCATGAGCAGTATGAAAATTGTAAATTCTAAACACTGTTCTATTTGCTGTTGACACAAACTGAAACACATCGATGAGTTAGTCAGAAATGAAAATATCAGTTGTTTGTAAGCCATCAACAGCTCAAGAATCTGTGCTTTAAGAAAATGTTGAAGTAAAAAAGGAGATAGTTGAGCAATACTGCACTAATTTGCATCATGACAACTGAAACGTAATTAATTCCTGAAAAATTATGAACCAATTGGTTTTCAATTGCATTTATGTTCACTTGTCTTTTGCCATTCATCTTTGTTTGCAGTTCCCATATTCTCAAAGCAATGGGTTTTTCAAACCTGCATAATCAACATCAACAGACAACTTAAACTTTACAGCCATTTCCTTTTACTCCAGTCCCTTAAGGTCTGTCACTTACTTTAAGAGGTTTTCCAAAGTACTAGTTTTATCATAAAGACGGTATAAAATTAAAAGGGATCGTTGAACTAATGCAAACCTGTGTGAATCTCCTGTTGTTGGAGGGGGGTTTGTCTATGATAAGGCCATAATGTGTGCCCCTTTAGATGCCCTCTCTCTAGGCCTGGGAGTATTTAGATAACTCACGCCCATTATTTAAGCCTCATATTATCCACGTTTATGTGTTGGGGAACTCCGCTAAGACCGCCCATCCCTGGCGCTTTGAGAGCAAGATAAAACAGAGTGATTTAGCCGGATGGGGGTCATAATGAAACCTTTATTTAGTGGCCGGGTGAAAGCTAGCACTTCCAGCAGCGGTGCTGGCACCTCATCAAGGAAAAAGAGACTTTATTGTGTGAAACGGCAGTAAAATGCTTTATCTATCTCTAATAATGTTTATCATCATCCGCAGACACAATCCCTAAGGAAACACCAGCAAATGCTACAAGAAATGTCTGAAACCTTATATGTGATAGAAAGGGGTTAGAAATACTGCATACCCTAAGAGCTGGCTTAAACGCTCACTTGACAAAATCTCTCTTAGACCAATATACATACATATAGCCGTCTCCTGTTGTTATCATTTTATTAATATTATTAATTTATTATGCTCCTGTAAACTATTTTATTGCTATTGTTATTAATTATCTTATCTTTAGCCTTATCTTATTCATACATGATGACCTTTGATATATTTCAAAAATGAAAAAATAAACATCAGGCCATTGCATTTCATTCACATTTTTCAAAATACAATTTGTTCAAAAATGAAAAGCAATTTGAAAGAGAGCAGCCCTTGAAACATAAATTCAAACCCTGTCAGGATTTTGCTATTATTGCAAAGCAGGATATGATGATTAAATTCAGTCAATTTGAGAAAATGAGGACACTATTTTCATGTTTATAATTAAAATCAAATTCGACCATGTTGAATACCAGGTTGTTATCTGAAGATATAGAAATCCCTACCCAATTGTTTGTGCATTCAAGTGACTCCTAGGTTATCAGTCATATTGCCAGTACGTTGAAGCTTGATCAGTCTTCCAGTAGCTTTTCCGGTGTAACACTGGTTACCTGACACTGCACATAGATGGCAGCACTGTCCATAGAATCTCCTCGGCCATCATCAGGAGCCAGGCAGGCACTGTCAGCTGGTGCTACCTGCCAGCTGCCTCAGCACTAGCACAACAGCCATATGGCACCACAGCGGCTTGGTAGAACTGCTTGCAGTGCGTGTGGGAATAATAGCAGAGGGGCTTGATATCACTGCTAAAACTGTGGCAGATCAGTGAGGCCTAGAAAAATAAATTGTTTGTTTCCTGTTACTGTTCGAAAAAAAATAGGTTAGGTAGGTCAGTAAAAAAAAAATTTGGATTATTTTTTTTGGTCAGAAATGTGTGTTTTTTGCATGTTTTACGTTGATTGGGAGTTGGGAGAAGGAAAAAAAATTAAGGGTAGGGTTTTTTTCGAATAAAAACTTGTTAGGGTAGGGTTACAGGAAACAAACAATTTTTTTTAGACCTGATAGAACACACGTTTACACCCCATATCAAATGGGGTTTGGGATGACTGAACAGGGAATAAGAAACAAGATACATTTTTGCCAAGTCTACTATTTATATTTAAACAGTGATCCACTATCACTTTACTTCATTGTGGTCAGTTCTAGGCAGTAATCGCCAATTTTGAAATATTGACCAGGATGAGACATTTACCCTGACATCTATCCTATTACAAGTTTGGAAATATTGTTGGGGAAATAATTTTTTGAAAATATTCAAACGAAATATGTAAATCAGAATTCAACCTAACACTCACTTTGAAGTTATTTGAAAAGTATTTTGAAGAGACAATACTTTTGAAGGAATAATCGTGCCTACTGCTCATTCTCTGCTGTGATTGGTCAGATCATGGTCACCTGACCACCTTACACAATTGATATTGGGGTATAATATTATTTCCCAACCTTCAGTCTCAGAGCTGTCAGGTTCATGTGCTCCATTCTCAACTTGAACTCAATTAAATATGTTAAAGAATTATGCAAATATGATTGATATGTTTTTCCATTTCCAGGTTTTAGCACATGCCATTAGGTTATTGTAAATTTCTAAGCTGGAAAATATATCTGTGTTAATTCAGTATTATAGCAATCAAAATACTATAAATACCTGGAAAAGTCACATGGATTAGTTTCCGAAATTTAATAATTCATTTATCTAATTTGAAAACATGTTTTGTCTTCAATAAAGATAATATACTAGTTTGTATTTTGCAAAGGTCCGTTCCTAATCAGAATTTTACAAGAAGCCCAATCTCTTCTGAATAAAGATTGAAAATCTCTTTGAAATCACACGTTTTTATTGAACACTTTTTTGCCAGTAGTAGGTGTTCCACTTATGCAGGGTTTCTTTTATCATACAACATATGTTAGTTCAGCATTAGAATCTGGAAACGTCTTAGCCCATTAATGCTCACAGCGGCCAAAACCAGCCTGACAATTTTGAAGAAATCTTTCAGGTTTTAGCACAATTCGCAAAATATTTGAAGGAGAAATGTTGATCAGAACGTTACCAACAACTCTCCTTCAAATATTTTGTAAAATAATTCCCAGTTCAAAAGTTATTGTCAAAACTATTATCGCTCTAAACGAAAATTTCCGAATGAAGCCTTAAGCATTAATGGGTTAAGTCTACCATTTTTTGATAGTTGCATCTTTGAAACCAATATCAAATCCAAAAGGTAAGGATTGCAGAAAAAAGCATGAGCAGCATGTTGCTGTAATTGAGCAATTCTAAATCAATGTGTTCTTGGAAGACCTGACATGCAGCAGATATCAATCAGACATACGCAGCCTCAAGAGGGCCATATCTAACACCTAGCGCAATAGATTTAGATTAGTCCTGCATCAAATCCTCCTTAATAAGACAACTACTACCCATGGGTGAGGCTGGGAGAGATGTATCATGTTCAATATTCTTCCTAATGGCCGCAATAGCCACATGACGGATAGAAATAAAATTTCAATAGTGAGAAGCCATAAAAAAATGAACACCATAGGGAGTGGCTTTAAGAGTGCAGAGACAGATGATGGGCACGAGGAACGGTGTCTTAAAGAATTGACTTTAACTGTTCCACAGCCATATGATTCCTAGAAAAAGGTCATGGCGTATATGTGAAAAGGTTGGAAATGGTAAGAAGGCCAAGAAATTCTGTTTCTCAGGACCTGGAATAATGTTGCCGAGTTACAGGAGTTTATTTGACTATGTGGACCATAAACTTCTGTCCACTGACTACTCCTTAAAGCGCTTTTGAACATCATAGGTGGAAAGGGTGCTTTATCAAATATCAGCTGCTATTATCATCATCATTATTATTACACAAGCAGCCTGAATTCTTTTGGTAAAAAACTGAAAAAGAAATACACAGTTTTTTAGTGTATCTTCGACCAACTATTGTGGGCTGGTGACAAATGTGGAGAAAAGATCAATAAAGCGGTAAGGTACCACAATTCTTTAAAGAAGGTCTTTATCAAAGATGAGAAAATTTTCTAACTTCTAGATTGCATAACTTTGGAAAATAATCAAAATTTCAAGTGAACCTGTTCACATTTGATATTCAAAATGCACGTTCAAAGCAACCATGTTTTGGTGAAATTCAATATAGAGACAAAAGCCTAAAACATCTCTTGTATTTGGCTTCTGTTCAGTGGTGTCCTAGACAGTTATACAGCTGGTCTGATTACCAGGAAAAGTGTGTAGGCTTTAAAATATGTAAAAATCTTAAAATGACCCTACATTCACAAACTCAACCCCATAAACTGACCTTATAAACCATGTTGCGAGTTTCAATGCCCTTGTTATATGTTGTTATTAAAGCCAAACAAGTTAATCACAAGTTCACTACTCCTTAAACCATTCACACTCAGAGCAGCCAAAAAGGGCCTGACAATTTTGGATGTATTTTTCTAACAAAAGCATTTTTTGGAAAATATTTGAACGAGAAATGTTCATCAGAAGCCAAACAACAAATCTCCCTCAAATATTTTGTGAACTTTCGTTTTATTCCTAAGTTATTTTCAGAAGTAGGAGAGTAGCAGACGACAATTTCTGGAGGTACTCTTAAGTATTAATGGGTTAGGATATATAACACACAACTAGACATTTTGGGAAACGTTGAAACTTGAACCTACCTCACTTTATGGTTCAGAAAAACAGGTTCTGTACTCTAATATTCAGGTGGATACATACAGCTAGACCTTCAGCTTATGTTAAACCCTAGCTTTTTGGTGTCTTCATTCAGATAAACACATATTTTGAAAAAGGAAGAAAATTCCAGCTTGATCTTTATTGAACCGTAAACCCCTATCATATAGTGGATTGGCACAAAGATGGTCTATGTTTTACCATTAAGGTGGATACATACATCAAGACTTGAAGCTATTTTTGAACCATGGAGCCTGGATCATCACTTTGTAGTTCAAGACAAAAGGGGTGCCAGTAAATCCATCACTATGGCAACCTATGCATATATTAATCCAGCTAGACCTTAAAGTACTTTTGAACACCATTAAACCACTATTATGGTTTTAAAGACAGAAGGGTTTCCATTTAATCCATCATTAAGGTGCATATCCATATATTTTACTAGCTAAATCTTAAGGTACTATTGAACTATGAGCTGACCTGAAATTATGGTTAAAGACAAAAGGGATCCTTATCCCATTAAGACTTCATATACATATAAGCCAGCGAGGCCCTAAGGTACAATTGAACCCTAAGGTTACACTGAAAGAGTTCCATTTAATCCATCATTAAGGCTACATGTATGTACATTAAGCCAGCTAAAACTTAAGGTACTGTTTAACTCTGAACCTGTACCACTCTTTAGTTCAAGACAAAGCAGGTTCCATTAAATCCACCATTAAAGCTACATATACATAACATAAAGCCAGCTAGACCTTAAGGTACTATTGAACTCTGACCTGTACCACTTAATGGTTCAAAACAGAAGGGTTCCATTAAATCCATCATTAATGCTATATATACATATATTAAGCCAGCTATACCTTAAGGTACTGTTGAACTCTGACCTGTACCACTTTATGGTTCAAAACAGAAGGGTTCCATTAAATCCATCATTAATGCTATATACACGTATATAAAGCCAGCTAAAACTTAAGGTACTGTTGAACTCTGAACCAATACCACTCTATAGTTCAAGACAAAGGGGGTGAAAAGCCTATAGTTTAGGAGGATACTAACAGCAATAACCTTTCACCTAAAGCACGGAAGGTGCGTCGGGAGTTTTATCGGCCTTGTCCCAGGTGTCGCTCTAGAGGTGTCGGCTAATCCGATCACCTTCCCGAAGCACGTCAGTAGCTCACCCAGCCCCGGGGGCAATTGGAGCGGTAAATCACTAAAGCCACTGTTTTCTCTGCAGTTTGCCGGCATGGAAATTAATTTGTAAGAGAATAAATCTTTTTTTAAAGCCCATTAGTGGCAAATGAGTGTAAGAGAGTGGAGATGGTGGTGTGGGAGATGGTGGCTAATAGTGCCATAGTCCCTCCCTGCGCGGCGATCTCACGGCCACTCTTACGACATTGCTCCAATCTACTACAGGGAACAGAGTGCACAGATCTCAATGTGAACTTTATTTCCACCTTCTGGCCGTTGCTGGGCCCCTTGATCACTACCAGTTATTACTCTTTTTACTTAGCTTTTATATGGGAACATTATCAACCCAGGATCCCCTGAAGCTATACTTTATGTAATAGCTATAGTTTAAAGGTCATTTTCTTGTCAGAGACATTTTGCCCTTAAATCTAGAGCGACCCACATGAACCATTAGGAAGAAAATACATGTTTTATGCAATAAAGCTATCTATTTAAACCATTTACTGTATTCTTCCTATTAAGCGCACGGTGCGGATAGAGGTTGGGAATTTTTTCTGAAGTAGGGGTATTGACGATCTTCCGTTTAACCACACACCTCAATGATTGCCGATCGGAGAGCATTGGTCGTTATTGCGCCTTTGCGCTCTCGCTGTTCAGTTAGCTTCAAACGTTTGCTGCTACAATCGCGCACATGAGATTGTTAATTGGTCGAAATTACGACCATGCGGCGAATATGAACAGTGAGAGCGCGAAGGAACTGCTGAAATTGCAGAATTCAGCGCTGGTTTGCAGACATGGCAAGAGGAAAGGTATGTAATTTTGCTTTTCTTACTTCTGGGGGGAAGTTTTACGAGTTTTTCCTGACATTTGCGCTGGTCATTCACCCTCTAACCGAAAAAATAGGCCCTGTGGGCTTAATCGGAAGAATACGGTAGAATGAACACATAAAATGTTTCTTTTTTAACCCTTCCAATGCTGAGGCTACTTTCGTCAAAAGCTCAAGGACGCAAAGATTTTTGAGTATCATCTAAACCCTGTCATGTTGGTATTCATTGGATAGCTCTTGCTGGATACTCTCAGATGAGTACCCATGTGCCAGGGTTTTAGTCATTTTTCCGTTTTTTTGCATAATTTTGTATTGGCCAAATTAGTTACCAGCAGCATCAGCCGGTTATTAGGTAACTGACTTTTAGCCTAACCGCTACCCATTTGATACTTCACATGATAATCTGATAGTAATATAAAAAAATTATATACCTTGCAATTGTATGAATCCATGTTCTTTATTGACTGCACTCAGGTCGACATGATGTACTCCCATAATAATCCAGTAAAGAAAATCTGATATGTGATTACCATCAGAATCAAATACTGACAGTTGAGAAATTGATGAAAATACCTTAGTTCTTACCCCTAACTTCCTTAGACAACAGTGAAACTAGTGTTTAAAATGCTACATTCTATATTCACCATGCAGTTCATTGGAGATAACTAGGCCTTTTCAGGGTTTTATAAGTTAGATCCACAACAGTTCAATGTGGAAATGGTTTTGTTATCTAAGGTATGTTGAAGGTTATATAAGTCTACACAAATCAATGCAGTAAGATTTCCAAAAACATTGTCCCAGTCACCCAAAAAACTACATAACATTGAAACTAGATTGGACTCTTTTCATAGGTCAATAAAAAAATACAACCCACTCATAAAAACTATCCACTGGGTACCTAACATTTACTTTTATGAACCATTAGCAATTAGATGTAAAGGCTCTTTAAGCAAGCTAACAGGGTTCGACATAAGTACTAGCCCGCTTGCCCCGGCAAGTGAATTTTTGAAAAAAGGACTTTCGGGCAAGTACATTTTAGTTTGCACTTGCTCTAATGGGCAAGCTGATTTTCTGAGCACTACACATTTTTTATATAGAAAAATGACACAAATACCCAGAAATATGCTAACAATGCAACAAAATTAAAAGAAAATGGTTTTAAAGTAATTAAATCCATGAGAAATAATACATGCCATTCTAGCATATGTTACAACTCATTTTGGGCAAGCAAAACATTATGTCGGGCAAGTAAAAATCCTTAACTACTTGCCCGGCATGGTAAGTTAGTTCTGAAACTTATGTTGGTGCCTGGCTAATGTGTGTAACTTTAGACATTATTAGTCACCCCTGGTACCTGCTATGAACAGACATGTTCCCCCTGGCTAGATTATGGTTACATCCTTTACCTAATGTAGTTCGGACTCTCAAGGAAGTATTGAGATTTTCCTGGTTTAATCCTGATAATTCTAAGGTATTCCATGCTTTGTTACATTCTTAAGGGATATCTAACTCATTTGACAATTTAATTAGGGGAAATATTATTCACCAATCATTCCTCTCTTCGGAATATGTTCGAAATTTTATACACCATTCTAACATAACTCTCAAACAAAAATGTGTTGATTTTACACTATATTCCAGTGTTACTTGTAAAATACCTCAGCAGCCAGATGTGCATGACCTGCAGTGTGCATATCAATGTCCCCGATCCTGCCAGTCTTATGGGGGGATGATGAGGGATCTCGTTTCTCCTAATTACCATCAAGTGGCCCTTGAAATTCCACATCAGAGCAATGGGTGCCAAGTTACACACTGCAGCATAAAGAACTCTCTTGTTCTCCAGGCAAGAACACAAGAAATCCTTACAAAGCTAGTATGCTTTGAAAATAATCCTTCACAAGTGAAGGGAGTCTGTGTCCAGACACCACCACATCAGAGGAACCAGGCCCTTTATGCTTAGAAAAAATGTCTTCTGGATGCTGACTTAATGAAGGTTAATGAGGAGATTAGCTTCGGAAAAAGCACCAATATGCTAAGTACATAAAAGAGAGTTGTTTCTTGATGTCTTGTTTCACTTCTCTACTTTTCTCCTTCAAATATCTTCCAAAACATGGTCTCTTCATAACAATATCAACAACGATTGGACCACTGCAGAGATAAATTGAAAAATTCATTTATTCTTGAAGGTAAAGCTTAAAACCATTATATATATATATATATATATATATATATATATATATATATATATATATATATATATATATATATATATATATATATATATATATATATATATATATATACATACATACATACATGCATATATATATATATATATATATATATATATATATATATATATATATATATATATATATATATATATATATATATATATATATATATATATATATATGTATATATATAAATATATATATATATATATGAAAATGCTTAAGTCATTCCAGTTTGGAATAACTAAACTTCTTTGAATATTTTTGAATACTTTTCTACTATACATTTCCAGAACCTTTGAAAATGAATACAATAATACCTATATTTTCATTGGTTGAGGATGGCCCATGATGTATCTGATACTAGGCGACCCAAATGTGCTGCAAATAATAATCACTTTAACTTATCCTGAGTTTGTGGAACTAATCCGGTATTTGGTGGGTCAATGAGAAGTTTTGTTGGACCTCCTACACGATTCTGATAGAAATGCTTCAACCAGCAGCTGGGGTCTGTTGTATCACATTCATACAGTATACTGTCAGATTGGATTTTCTAAATGTTTACATAGATTCACAGATAGGATGTTTGCTGATGACATGGATATTGTTCTTTGGTTCATATATGACTGACCCCCGAGAGTCCACTGGTGTAAGCACATTTCACCATGACAAGACCACACCCTCGTGTCCTAACCTTAAAGGCTTACATATAAGATAAATAAATAAATGGTCCACCGGTCACAATCGTTAAAATCTTTTGCACTTTTCTGATTCTTTAACCCTTATGCTTGTCGTGGCTAATTTAGCCAATACAAAATGATGCGAAAATGCTAAAAATGACTGAAACCCTGGCATAATTGGGTACTCATCTGAGAGTACTCAATGAGAGCTATCTAATGAATACCAACACAAAGGGGTTTAGATGGTTTACAAAATGCTTTGCATCCGTATGCTTTGGACAAAAGTAGTCTTAGCATTGGAAAGGGTTAATTTCCTGGAAAAAGTGGGGGATGGGGAGGGGGGCATGTCCAAACCGGACTCACTGACATGCTAGTAAATGGGAAATGAGAACAACATCATGAAAACATCTACCCTTAAACATATACTGCTAACTACATGTGCTAAGGAAGAAAGTTGACCTTGTTCAATAATGTATATTTTGCAACACAGAAGTTAGGTTTGTTGGACTGAGGTTTTGCAGATGTCTAGACAGTTATAAATACTAATTTCTAGCTCCTGACACAATAACTGTTTGTTGTGTATACGTAAGAAGAATGGTGCCTTCAGCTCTGTGATGACAGAGTAAGATAAATATACTGGCCTTGAAGCAAAGTATCAGTGCTCAGTTAGAAGGTTTTACCAGGCAAAATGGGACAGGGTTTGACAACCAATGAATGTCCGCTTGCATTTTGGGAGGTACAGTCACTTGTGGTTAAGGTAAAAGGATTTGTAAACAATACGTAGCCCTGTATGGCTTTTTAGTCTAGAAAACAAAGTGCAAGTTACAAATCAGAAATTTAAGAAGGCTTACAATACCTGGTTGAAAAACCCAACAAGAAAGAGATTTAGTCAGGTAGGGCTTGTATTGCTGTAGAATGCTTATGCTTTGGTTGAATACACCCAAAACCCCATGACCCATTTCGTCAAAATGTTGTGTGCAAATGTTTCTAAATTGATCAACTTTATTATTATTATTATCATTATCATTATTATTATCCTTCTTCTTCTTCTCATTATCATTATTATCATTTTATCATTATAATCATAACTATTATTACTAGTATTATTATCATCACTATTATTATCATTATTTTCTTTTATCATTAATATATTTATTATCATTATATCATTATCATTATTACTATTAATGTTATTATTGTTTATTATTATCATTCTTCTTCTTCTTATCACTATCATTGTATTATTATCATTTTATTTATTATTATTATCATTATCATAACTATTATTATCATTATAATCATTATCATTATTAGTATTATCATTATTACTATTATTATTATTATTATTATTATTATTATTATTATTATTATCTTTATCATCATAACTAATGTTTCCAATATCATTAGTATAGTCCTACCATCATTTTAATTGTTGTTGTTCTTCTTCTTCTCATCATTATTATCATTATCACTTTTATTACATCATTATTATCATCAATATTATTACTATTTTTGTTATCATACTATTATTATCATCATCATTTTTAGTACTATTATCATTATTATTATTATCATTATTAATATTATTATTATTATCATTATTATTATCATTATTATTATCATCAATATGATTATTATCATTATGATTATTATCATCAACATCATCATTTTTATTTTTCGCAATCATCATCATCATTATTATCATTATCATTTTTTATCATTATTACTACATGTATTATTATTAATAATTTAGGATAGAATAGGCCTTAATGATAAGCTATACTTTATTCAATGCCTTAAAGTGCATAGTGAACAACCTAGTTTGAGGAAAACAACAGAAAAAACTTGTAGTGAATTCCAGCCTGGCTTGAGAAGAAGAGTGTGGGGTGGGACATTGGTGTATATGCAGGACTATATGTTACCAGATCACCCTAACAAGCGGCAGCAGGGGCGCTGAGAGATACCCTGCACATGCCTCCTCGTAAAACAAGTCACGCACCCTGCTACCAGCGCCAGGAGATGTCTTCTTAAGTGTTCTCCACTCATGCATCACCACCAGTAAGTGGCTACTTTTACGGGTCCTCTACACCAGCGGGGAAAGTGGGGTTAATGATTCTAACAGCTAATTTGCCATCCATGTGACAAACTGGTGTGAACACATTTACAGCAAAACAAACGCTTAATTTGAACACCTTCTTGATGTTGAACACCTCATTAAGTTTAATTTTCTACTCACCAAGAAAAACTATTAACTGTTGAAGTCCAAGGGAGATTTAAATGTACAAGATGCTACAAACATGTAAATACAGGAGATATATAAATGCACTAGCTGCTATTAACTGTTGAAGTACAGGAGAGATATAAATTCACTAGATGGTAATATTGTTGAAGTACAGGAAAGATATAATTCACTAGTTCACATATTCACTGTGTAATATTACATTCTAGAATAACAAGGAATACATAGAGAAATAATAAAACTGATAAGCTGAGAGTCTATTTTTCCAACTGTGTTATCAATTCCAACACTTTTATCAGGAACTGAGTAAACAGAATATCAAAACTATACTTTCTGCATTCTGTTGGCTTAGTGCTGTTGAGTGTTGACTGTTCTCTTTACAGTACCCGCGGTATAAGTATTGTTGGATGGACGTAAGTTACCTTGGGTCTTTGCTTGCTGACTACTATTTTATTTTTTTGTTGCTCGTCTCAGATTGTTTGTTGAATCTAACCTTGATTTCACACTTAGTACCCATTTAGCTTTTGTGTGTTAACTCTCTTCTGGAACTGTCAACTATTTTGCATGGTACACTATCCAACAATACACACACACACACATATATATAACATGAGTTACAGCTTCAGGGGGCAAGTAAGAAAAGGAAAAATGTGAACTGATATTTAAATCAATGTCTATTTTTCTTAGCAAAATTAAAATGATTTTTTTCTAGAAAATTTGCCTACATATACATTCTGCTATTGACAGGTGCTTCCATCTGGAGGCAAATATTGACATGTCATCCTCATTTTCCACTTTACTGTAATTTTCTTTTTATGAAAGATCAATCACCTATGATGAGAATGTTTTCATATGGCTATTAGGCCTAAAAAAATAAATTGTTTGTTTCCTGTAACGGTCCGAAAAAAAATAGGGTAGGTAGGTTGGTAAAAGAATTTTTTTGCATTATTTTTTTGGTCAAAAATGTGTTTTTTTTTATGCATGATTTACGATGATTGGGAGTTGGAAGGGCAGAAAAAAAATTTAGGGTAGGGACTTCTTTGAATAAAAACTTGTTAGGGTAGGGTTACAGGAAGCAAGCAACTTTTTTTAGGCCTCACTGGGTAGGAACCTTATGTGTGAGAATATTTGAATATTTCTTTTTAAATTTCAAAAATTCAAATTATACCCTGGCATGAACTAATTTTCAGCATATATCTTTATGGATTAAAACAAAAGATCTATCCTACCTTATTGTAAGGAGTACAGTATATATCAAAGTGTATGACTTCAAAGGAATAATCAGGAACAAATAGATTAAGCTGCTTCCCCATTTGAAGCATGACACCCATTGTTCTTTCTTGGTTTGAGATATTGTATATCTTCAACGTCTCCTTATTGCACTGAAATATATCCCGCCAGACAAATTATCATTTCTGACGTTTATAGCAGCGGTCCATCTGAATCAAGCACCGGTGATCCAGACTTCACAGAGAACAATAAAGAACAATAAGGAACAATAACGCAAAGCCCCCGTCCTCTTCAACAGTATAAATGACTTTCTTTTATCTCAGATGGGGAATATGATTTGTGGCCATAATCTGATACCAAGTGTCGCGTTTCCGTGCAGTGCAATGTAATGCCTTCTCTGCTGCCTGATTAGTTTTTTTGTCTCATCTTGGAAGGTGTGGAAATGGAAGCCTGAGTCAGACAGCTGGGCACACCTGAGAACACCTGGTTACCTTGGTGACACATCTCTTTTCATCATAGGATGAATTAACCTAGCGTGCTGTACCAAAACTTTTATACAATCGCCTGTCTATACAAATACATATATATATATATATATATATATATATATATGTATTATATATATGCATATATGTGTGTGTGTGTGTATATACACACACATACACACGTAAATATATATATACACACACAAATATATATATATATATATATATATAAATATATATATATATATATATATATATATATATATATATATATATATATATATATATATATATATATATATATATATGTATATATATATATATATATATATATATATATATATATGGGGACAAAGTGGCTCAGTTGGTTGGGTGTCGGACTTCAATTCCCGGCCACTCCGGGCACTTTGGTCGTTCTTGGGCAAAACAGTTTATTCCATATTGCTTCAGTCTACCCAGCTGCAATATGGGTACCTAGCATAAATAAGGCAGTGTTTAGAGTGTGTGCGCTATATGCTGCCAGTTGCTCTGGAATATCCCCCGGGGGATTGAAATGGTTTCTGTATGTACAGTGCCTGCTAGGGGAGCAAGGTCGTGTGAGCACTTCGGTGGATACAAGACTATAAACCGAATACCTTTTTATATATATATATATATATATATATATATATATATATATATATATATATATATATATATATATATATATATACATATATATATATATATATATATATATATATATATATATATATATATATATATATATATATATATATATATATATATATATATATATATATATATATATATACCTATACATATAGAAGCAAGTCACATACTCTCTCTCTCTATATATATATATATATCATATCTATCTATCTATCTATCTATGATATATATATATATATATATATTTAAGGTTTGAGGGAGTGCCCTTCGAGTCACGAATACTACCCTTCGGTCCCTTGCCAACACCCGGGCAAACCTGCAAAAACAATGCTATCAAACTTAGGTTCCAAATTTCAAATCCGTACTCACCACATCACCTGCTAATCGATGAATTGTGAAACATACACATGTAAATATCTCCACGGGAGAAAATGGTAAAGGTTCCAGCTGTGTAATCCTCCGAAATCCACACTTCTGGGCCGTTGGCGTTTTGGGCATGCAGCGCAGGTTCACAGTGGCACTGTTTAGGCACCGACGTACCCTCACGTGGGTTGCCGGAAGTCCAACATAGGGGAACCCAAACTTTCTGCACTCCTGTAGTCAGCAAGCGGCCTACACAACAAAGGTTACTCTCTCTCTCTCTCTCTCGTTCCCGGTCGAACTAGAAACAATAAAAATTCGCTTCCCCTGAAGCCTAAAATACTTACATGTGCATAGGTCAGTACACGTATGGAAGTCCCAATTAAGTCCCGACTATTCGCAATAGAACACAGGCACTCACTCCAGGGCCTCTAAGTATAAAGCCCCTATGTTCTGCTTGCGACGACGCAATCAGAACATAAGGGCTAGAAGCCTAAGTATAAAACTCAAACAGTAGGTGGTGCACGTCCCAGCCTGCGGTTTCATTTGCGATGGGGTCGAGCCCGACGCAACGAGAACATAACGCTAAAGTCGGCCACAACCAGGATGGGCTTTAAATGACGTGTGGGGTACACAGACGTCATATAACCTATAAAAGGGTGGTTGTGCTTCTCGTTCGTAGCTTTGAAGGATGAGAAAAGGCAGGATATTCGGAGAAAGAGGGATAACTTTGATTTCATGGAAGATGGTGATACACTGATGAGAAATCACCCGAATAGATAGTGGGTTTGCAAGAAAATTAAAACTATGTATTCTGTATTAGCTATCATACTGAATCAGTTCAAAAAATTCAAAAGGTAAGTTTACTATACATTTATATGAAAATGTTGTTAACAAGACAGAAAACCCTCATAAAAAAATTTCAATAAAATAATCATCAAAATCATTAGAACAAAACGTATATATATATATATATATATATATATATATATATATATATATATATATATATATATATATATATATATATATATATATATATATATATATATTAGTGAAATTTTATATGTATACATGTATATATATATATATATATATATATATATATATATATATATATATATATATATATATATACATATATATATATATATATATATATATATATATATGTATATATATATATATATAAATACATATATAAATACATATATATATATATATATATATATATATATATATATATATATATATATATATATATATATATATATATATTTATATATATATATATATATATATATATGTATATATATATATGTATATATATATATATATATATATATATATATATATATATACATATATATATATATATATTTGTATATATATATACATAAATATATATATATATATTTATATATAAATATATATATATATATATTTATATATATATATATATATATACATATATATATATATTTGTATATATATATACATAAATAAATATATATATATATATATATATATATATATATATATATATATATATATATATATATATATATATATATATATATATATATATATATATATATATATATATATATTAGTGAAATTATTTACATATTAATCCAGACAGCATCTTCTGCCATACCTCTTTTTTGATATGGATGCCATATTGTGAAAGAACATGAGGTCAAATGGCAGAGAAGGAAATCAGGAAAGGGGAATGGGTAGGAAGTCTTTTCACTATGCAAAGCACAAAACCATTAAACTGAGTAAAGCATCTGAATAATAATTACGGGTTTTGTAACCTTTTTTGACATATTGTAGCTAAAGAGTTCCTCGTCATAACGTAGATAGTTTGATAAAATCTTTTTGATATAGGAGTTTAAAGTATTTTCCTTATCTTAAGTATAAAGGACTTAAACAGAGTAAGCTTACTTTAGTGTGGTGCTGTTTTGTCTTATTGTATCCGTTTAACTTCCGTTTTTATGTAATCATTTAATTTAGAACCCACGTTGAAAAGAAGACTACAAAACCACCCCAATAGGTGCTCTTAACTACGTATCTACGTGTAAAGTGCTGAAAATCAAGGTAATTGTGTCGTCCCTGCATAAGGGTATATGTGCGGTTGACCACAAGACCTCCCGACCATAACGTAGTTAGGGTCTACACTGTACCTGCGAGCAGCTTTATACTTACGGCGCAGTGGACGTCGCAAGCAGCACGCAACCAGACCATAAATCCAGCACATAGCGCAGACCTTTTTACTTAGAGCCCCTGGGCTCCTAAGTACAACTACCTTATATTCTGCTTGCGACGACGCAGGCAGAACATAAGGTCTAAAAGCCTAACTATAAAACTCAAACAGCAGGTGGTATGTCCCAGCCTGCGGTTTTATCTGCGATGGGGTCGAGCCCGACGCAACGAGAACATAAGACATACGTGGGCGATCCAGGACGGACTTTAAATGACGTTTTGGGCATGCAGACAGCTGGGCCTCTAAGTATAAAGCTCTTATGTTCTGCTTGCGAGGTGCTTGTGGTTAGGAATACAAAGGGAGAACAGTGGACTTTCAAACCACAAGCACATCGCAAGCACTACATAGAGCTTTATACTTAGGGCCACTGCACGCCAGTGCCGGCCAGGTGGGTAGCGTTCTCTAGGGAGTGCGAATGACAGGAAGCACGGCTGTATCCAGTGTGCGATCGTCCTGGAGACTCCACTAGTGTGGTAGCCAGGACGACTGGCACTGTGGCCACATCCTGTAATGAACCACACATCCAGCACTTAGCGCAAAGCTTCATACTTAGGGCCCCTATACACAGTTATATTGGTGGCTACTGTGCGACCACTGGATAGCCTTCAATTAAGACTGTCCGGCACTGGCTCCATTAACGATAGGAGCATATGGCGCCATCTATCGGCCACTGACATTAATACACCCTGACTGGTCAACTCATACGCAACTTCTTAGGTACAAGGTAACTAGCGAAGAAAAATGTTTGAAACGCGTATCAAAGCAAAATACAGGAAGAATATCTGGCCTGATGCTCTGCTTCAATTGTTGAGTTTCCGTATGAGTGCCTAAAGGATCTTGCATGTCGCACGTCCTGAGTCCTCTATGGGACATTTGAAGACCCCCAGGTGCGATGGCTTTGACTAGATAAATCAACAATTTAAAGGAGTTAAGTAATGTTCAAAGGAACATTGATTTTACAAACACATTAAATGGTGTGCGTGATAGTTAACTCTTCTACCTTACGCATCTGAGGCCCATCTTGGTCAGTTTTCCATGTAATACCCCATACAGCTGTCTCTGGTCACTCAGCACATTAGGGCTAATAACTATAAAAATGAATGAAATATAATGCATTCTTGTCACTAGAGTTCCGAGTTCCTATGTCTTTTCTTGACACGCCTAGTGCTGTGCGTTGGGCTATATATGGGAGATATAAAAGTATGGCAAGCATTTTGAGAGTTTATTAAGCATACCAAATACCAATAAATCATTTTCTAGTATTTATAAATCATTTTCTAGTATTTATAAATTACTGCATTTACAAATATTAGAAAATGAATTACAAATATTAGAAAATGAATTATAAATACTAGAAAATGATTTATAAATACTAGAAAATGATTTATAAATACTAAGAAATGATTTACTTGTATTTAGGAATGTGCATGCTTCTCTAATACTGATAAATCAATTACAAATATTAGAAATTATTTTCTAGTATTTATAATTATTTTCTAATATTTGTAAATCATTTATTAATATTTGTAATTATTTATAAATATTAATAACTATTTTCAAATACTAAATACTGCTTAATAAACTCTCAAAATGCTTGCCATATAAAAGAGCCTTGGAGGCAGTTCAGAGTAAGATGTCATGCACATCACTGCTAGGTGCGGCAAGGGGCGGTGATCACGCAAAATGTCTACCCTTATGTCGACCCCCTTCCCCACCCCTTGAGCACACTTTTAAGCCACTGTTGATGACTTACGTGTTTATTTCCACCAAGAAGACATTTAAAATCAAATCCCTGTCCTAGCAATGTCAACCAGGTATTTGAATGTGTGCACGAGTTGGCGTTGGGATTCGAATAGCCTTTTCTTTTAGATACTGTGGTCTACTGCAACTTTAGACCGAAATATCTGTCTCTACATTTGCCTAGATGTTGATTTTCTATGTAAATGTAGCTATTTGGACGTTTTTAAAATATGTTCAGGATCTCGTTGGCATATGTAGATGCCAACGAGATCTGAACATATTTCAAAAACGTCCAAATAGCTAAATTAACATAGAAAATCGACATCTAGGCAAATGTAGAGACAGATATTTCGGTCTACTGCAACTTATGTATATGGGAGCATTGCTAATGGCTTTATCGACATATTGTCAAGGTGTGGTGAGTGGTCAATGTAGGACCTCAGACTTCCATGATGGCCTCTGGGAACGGTTCCCATGCCACTATCAAATGAATATAACTCATTAAAAACAGCACTTTTAAAATTCTATAATTACTGACGATCGAGACCAATGGTCATCAACAGAGGTGAGTTATCTATAAGATATTCCGTAGTGTATGGTGTATAATGATGTGAAAAGTAATAGTTATTCGTTGGATGAACTGAATGAAGTTCTCTGGTTAGTATGATTGTTTGATTGGAAATCGTGTCATTGTATAAGTATATTATTCTACTTAACAAGGATGTTTGTAATACTAGTATGTCCTGCCAATTCTACCCGAAAATGTGTTCACAATTTCGTTCGCACGTGTGGCGTCTCTTGGTATAGATTGTTGGGATATCTTAAAAAGGTTGTCAACACCCTTTTCCCTACCACAGGGAGGGTCTGTGAGAAAGTGAGAATAATCTGCTTGGAGCAGCGACGATAGAATATGTGCACTCCCTCGCTACAGCGTCTTCCCGCCAGTGCGAGGTAAACACGACCTCTTTGCACTCAACTCGCTTGGCCAGTGTTATTGTTTTGACAAAGTCTCACGTGAAATTATGACTCGTCTTTGTCAAGGCACGTGCCGTGGCAGCCCGCGACATTA
>OZ012692.1:9290927-9318229 GCA_963942565.1 Maea johnstoni | reverse complement strand
TTGAACAACTTAAATTAAACAATGGTAAAAAGAAAATGATACTTTTATGCAGCATTCCATAACTGGACGCGATGTTCCGGAACCCGCCGATAGGCGGCTTCAAACACGTCGAATGCCTCTGTGGAACTTCTTGGATTGTTTCATTACCGAAAACTTGGTTCTTCCAGTTATGTATGATAGCGTCCACTCGGTTTTGGTCAAACAGCATGGATACATTCAATGGACTAATTATACTAAGAATACACTTTTAGGAAATTAAATAACCTTTTTTAAATCAGTGAAATTAGCGATTTTACAGTTTTGATGACGTCACAAGTAATTATAATATTATAATACGCGACGGTGGCGACGCGTAGCGGGCGTTCATTTACACTACAGACCTGTAGCGTAAATGAACGCCGAACACGTTACAGTCAACCTCCCCCCCCCCCCCCCCCTTACTAAACCCATTCTAACTGCCGACACATGGCATCCAACCCTAGTTCCGAAAAACTCTGGATGGTATGATTACAAAAAAATGTTATTCGACTGGTATACCTATATGATTTTACTGTATAAAAATGTATCTTCCCATGAAACAATTTGCATCACTAAAAATAACATAGAATTGATGTCATAATGTTACATTGTGTCATTGCACATAAAGTGTATCATTGCACAAGACACTGGTTCTTAACCCATTAATGCTCACAGCGGCCAAAAGCAGCCTTACAATTTTGATGCAATCTCGCAAGCAAAAGCATAGTTTGGAAAACATTTGATGGAGAAATGTTAATCATAACATTACCACCATCTCTCCTTCAAATATTCTGTGAAATCTTTCACATTTCCAAAGTTATCATCAAAATTATTGTAGATCCAGACGAGAATTTCTGGAGGAACTCTTTAGTGTTAATGGGTTAATACAATTGAAATCAAAGTGCACATATTTAGCATGCCAATAGTTGCAAGTATTTAGTAATGGTTTTAAAGTATGATTAAAATAAGGAGAGATTTCTTTCATTTACTGGAAATTGGGCTATTAGAGACCATTTTTATCTATTAAATGTGTAACCGGGTGTGGCAAGTGACCGTGAACTTTGGCAGCAAGAACAGTTGTAGAAACTCCTCCAACAAAAATGTAACACAGTGCTTAACGTGAGTGCCCTTGTCAGAGAACTGTCTCCTAAAGCTTTCAGTATCTTGTGAGAAGTACTGCCTTATCTGGCTGCGGAGTGACTAGCACATCAGAGGCTATGTAGGCCCTGCAGCTAATACTACCATACTTATGATACCACCAGGAACTGGAGGGACTATAGCTATAGCAGTATTATGAGTGCTATGAATGGAACACAGAGCCTGCTTGTGGCTGGTGCTCACAGGAGGACAAGTGGATGGCATCTTAAAGGCTGTCATTAGAATATATAATCTCCAGTTTTAGGAACATAGCTCGGCAGAGTATCTATAAATTCACGATACCTATGAACTCATATCAATAAAAGTGCAAAAGTATTCTACAAACAGTGGGAGATAAAATGATATTACAGCTTAACTTCCTAGAAATTCAGCTTTGTGCGCTCTCTGGTTTTGTATACATAACTTGTAGCACCAATATATGAGCTCCATTGATCCTTACCTCAAATAGCCATGTACTCATTACCTGTATATATACAGGGACCCAACCCATTCAGTTGTTTTGCCAAACTTTTGGGCTATCTTGGAAAACTACAGTTGTGATCGAAAAATACCAGGACAATAAGGATATTATTTCATGAAAGACTTCTTCATAAATAGTTTTTCACTTTTCAGGGCCTTTGTTTGAGGCACCTATAATCCACAGTAGATCCTTAATGCCTATACCCTCCACTATTTAAAACATTCTCTAAAACTGCACAAGCTGAACATTAAAGTCCATTTAACAATATCATACCACCTGAACCACATGGTAACGTCATCAATTTCTAGTATGAATCATTTCAGACACTGACAGTAGCCACCAGGTTGACCTTATACAAATATTCTTCTTTACATGTGACACCAGAGAAATACATCCCCTTGATCCGCAACCCAATAGGCACAGCATTCTAGTACGTGCGCCTCAGGTTACGCGTTTTAGCCTGGGGATGTATTGGTCACGTGATTTGTGCAGTAAGCAAGCCGCAGAGAGACTGACTAGCTGGCTGGGTATACAGACTGTCATCCTATCTAGGTCAGATAGGTTGCCAAGGAGATGGGGTCAGCAGGCAGCCAATCCTTGGGTACACAGGTTATCTATGACTCATAGTGAGAGGCAGCGAAATTTGATGATGCATGCACAGTGCCCACTCCCTGTCTACTACTCTCAGGTGACACCAACAATAGTTAATTCAGAAAATATCCAAATATCTTTCATTTAGTTTATTTAATTTATCAATGCAGAAACAAGAAAAATCTAGATCCCATTGGAATAATCAAACATTCACTTTCAGAATCTACACACAGTCTAAAACATTTTGAAAATATTTTTAAAAAAAGAAAAAAAATTTAAAAGAAAATATTTGACTAAGATTTGCTGTTCCAATTTGGTTAAACTATCTGCTCTAAATATTTTCAATCTTTTTATGAGACTTATCAGTTATCAGACCAAATCAGCATGCATTCCCGATGTGAATGAGTTAACTGACCTTACCTGTTGGAGTGCCTAATTAGTATTCTGTGTGAATCTCTGCGATCAGGTACCGTAGCAGCAGCAGCAGCAGTAGCAGTAGCAGTCTGTCTAGCCTATAGTCTGCTAAGTGCTGTGGCCTTCAAGCTGAGAGAGAGAGAGAGAGAGTTCTTAGAAATCCGGCCTGACTCAGTCACTGGTATGTCTGGTGCTGTGTACTAGGAGTCTGTAGTAGACACACTGCATGCTGTACTATAATACAATGCTGTAGTGCTGGCTCAAGCTCTCAGCCCTTGCTCTATCATCTATATCTTACAATGGCTCACTGACCCTCACCGTACACATGTATGCATCTACCATGACAAACAAAAAAAAAATATCTTCAGTATCTCAAGAATCCAGAGTAATATCAGTCCAGGCACCAGGGAGGGTTAAGTGTAAGTGCCCACTTAGATGCTACACAAAAACACATAACTGACGCCCTCTAAAGGAGTCAGAGCAGGGGTGCATTGTGGGGTTAGGGAACTAGGGAGATCTGAAGTGAATTTTGATCATCTTCACTTTTTCTGCCATATTTAGGCCAGAGAAATACATCCCCTTGATCCGCAACCCCATAGGTACTGCATGCTAGCCTCTACGGCATCTACGCCTCGGGTTACGCGCTGTAGCCTGGGGTTGTATTGGTCACGTGATCTGTGCAGTAACATGCTGACTGGCTGGCTTGGGGATTTCGTCCTATCTAGGTCAGATAGTGAGAGGCAGCGAAATTTGATGATGCAAGACCAGTGCCCACTCCCTGTCTACTACTCCCATATTTAGGCTAATTCTTGGAGAGTGGCGGAGGTCAACCGGAGTACCTAGCTTAAACACCACCTAATTGCCTCACATGCCCAGGCTAGGATTTGAAGCCGGGCGATGGTGAAAAACAGCTAGCAGTCAGTGGAGATCAAAGGTAGAGGGTTCTAAGGGTTTGGAACAATTACTTCCATGGTATATGACACACCTAAAACTTCATGGGAAAATATCACTAGTCATTGATGCGGGATGAAACCAAATACACATCCATGAATCTGAATGATAATAACTTTCAAATTGAAATATTTTCACACTTTCATGAGCAGTACTATGAAAATTGTAAATTCTAAACACTGTTCTATTTGCTGTTGACACAAACTGAAACACATCGATGAGTTAGTCAGAAATGAAAATATCAGTTGTTTGGAAGCATTCCTAGCAGTAAGCTCAAGAATCTGTGCTTTAAAAATATGTTGAAGTAAAGAAGGAGATAGTTGAGCAATACTGCACTATGCATCATGACAACTGAAACCTAACTAATTCCTGAAAAATTATGAACCAATTGGTTTTCAATTGCATTTAAGTTCACTTTTTTTTTGCCATTCATATTTGTTTGCAGTTCCCATATTCTCAAAGCAATGGGTTTTTCAAACCTGCATGATCAACATCAACAGACAACTTAAACTTTACAGCCATTTCCTTTTACTCCAGTCCCTTAAGGTCTGTCACTTACTTTAAGAGGTTTTCCAAAGTACTAGTTTTATCATAAAGACGGTATAAAATTAAAAGGGATCGTTGAACTAATGCAAACCTGTGTGAATCTCCTGTTGTTGAAGGAGGGTTTGTCTATGATAAGGCCATAATATGCGTCCCCTTTAGATGCCCTCTCTCTAGGCCTGGGAGTATTTAGATAACTCACGCCCATTATTTAAGCCTCATATTATCCACATTTATGGGTTGGGGAACTCCGCTAAGACCGCCCATCCCTGGCGCTTTGAGAGCAAGATAAAACAGAGTGATTTAGCCGGATGGGGGTCATAATGAAACCTTTATTTAGTGGCCGGGTGAAAGCTAGCACTTCCAGCAGCGGTGCTGGCATCTCATCAAGGAGAAAGAGACTTTATTGTGTGAAACGGCAGTAAAATGCTTTATCTATCTCTAATAATGTTTATCATCATCCGCAGACACAATCCCTTAGGAAACACCAGCAAATGCTACAAGAAATGTCTGAAACCTTATATGTGATAAAAAGGGGTTAGAAATACTGCATACCCTAAGAGCTGACTAACGCCAGAGAAATACATCCACTTGATCCGCAACCCCATAGGTACTGCATGCTAGCCTCTACGGCATCTGCGCCTCGAGTTACGCGCTGTAGCCTGGGGTTGTATCGGTCACGTGATCTGTGCACTGCTGGCTGACTGGCTGGCTGGGGGATGTTATCCTATCTAGGTCAGATAGTGAGAGGCAGCGAAATTTGATGATTCATGACCAGTGCCCACTCCCTGTCTACTTCTCTCAGCTAACGCTTACTCGACAAAATCTCTCTTAGACCAATATAAATACATATACACATCTCCTGCTGTTATCATATTATTAATATTATTAATTTATTATGCTCCTGTAAACTATTTTATTGCTATTGTTATTAATTACCTTATCTTTAGCCTTATCTTATTCATACATGACCTTTGATATATTTCAAAAATGAAATAATGAACATCAGGCCATTGCATTTCATTCACATTTTTCAAAATACAATTTGTTCAAAAATGAAAAGCAATTTGAAAGAGAGCAGCCCTTGAAACATAAATTCAAACCCTGTCAGGATTTTGCTATTATTGCAAAGCAGGATATGATGGTTAAATTCAGTCAATTTGAGAAAATGAGGACATTATTTTCATATTTACAATTCAAATCAAATTAGACCATGTTGAATACCAAGTTGTTATCTGAAGATATAGAAATCCCGACCCAATTGTTAGTGCATGCAAGTGACTCCTAGATTATCAGTCATATTGCCAGTATGCTGAAGCTTCATCAGTCTTCCAGTAGCTTTTCCGGTGTTACACTGGTTACCTGCCAGTGCACATAGATGGCAGCACTGTCCATATAATCTCTAGAGCCATCGTGAGGAGCCAGGCAGGCACTGTCAGCTGGTGCTACCTGACGGTGCACATAGATGGCAGCACTGTCCATAGCATCTCTAGAGCCATGATGAGGAGCCAGGCAGGCACTGTCAGCTGGTGCTACCTGCCAGTGCACATAGATGGCAGCACTGTCCATAGCATCTCTAGGGCCATGATGAGGAGCCGGGCAGGCACTGTCAGCTGGTGCTACCTGCCAGTGCACATAGATGGCAGCACTGTCCATAGCATCTCTGCGGCCATGATGAGGAGCCAGGCAGGCACTGTCAGCTGGTGCTACCTGACAGTGCACATAGATGGCAGCACTGTCCATAGCATCTCTGCGGCCATCATCAGAAGCCAGGCAGGCACTGTCAGCTGGTGCTACCTGACAGTGCACATAGATGGCAGCACTGTCCATAGCATCTCTGCGGCCATGATGAGGAGCCAGGCAGGCACTGTCAGCTGGTGCTACCTGACAGTGCACATAGATGGCAGCACTGTCCATAGCATCTCTAGAGCCATGATGAGGAGCCAGGCAGGCACTGTCAGCTGGTGCTACCTGCCAGTGCACATAGATGGCAGCACTGTCCATAGCATCTCTGCGGCCATGATGAGGAGCCAGGCAGGCACTGTCAGCTGGTGCTACCTGACAGTGCACATAGATGGCAGCACTGTCCATAGCATCTCTGCGGCCATGATGAGGAGCCAGGCAGGCACTGTCAGCTGGTGCTACCTGCCAGTGCACATAGATGGCAGCACTGTCCATAGCATCTCTGCGGCCATCATGAGGAGCCAGGCAGGCACTGTCAGCTGGTGCTACCTGACAGTGCACATAGATGGCAGCACTGTCCATAGCATCTCTGCGGCCATCATGAGGAGCCAGGCAGGCACTGTCAGCTGGTGCTACCTGCCAGTGCACATAGATGGCAGCACTGTCCATAGCATCTCTGCGGCCATCATGAGGAGCCAGGCAGGCACTGTCAGCTGGTGCTACCTGACAGTGCACATAGATGGCAGCACTGTCCATAGCATCTCTGCGGCCATGATAAGGAGCCAGGCAGGCACTGTCAGCTGGTGCTACCTGTCAGTGCACATAGATGGCAGCACTGTCCATAGCATCTCTGCGGCCATCATGAGGAGCCAGGCAGGCACTGTCAGCTGGTGCTACCTGTCAGTGCACATAGATGGCAGCACTGTCCATAGCATCTCTGCGGCCATCATGAGGAGCCAGGCAGGCACTGTCAGCTGGTGCTACCTGCCAGTGCACATAGATGGCAGCACTGTCCATAGCATCTCTGCGGCCATCATGAGGAGCCAGGCAGGCACTGTCAGCTGGTGCTACCTGTCAGTGCACATAGATGGCAGCACTGTCCATAGCATCTCTGCGGCCATCATGAGGAGCCAGGCAGGCACTGTCAGCTGGTGCTACCTGACAGTGCACATAGATGGCAGCACTGTCCATAGCATCTCTGCGGCCATCATGAGGAGCCGGGCAGGCACTGTCAGCTGGTGCTACCTGACAGTGCACATAGATGGCAGCACTGTCCATAGCATCTCTGCGGCCATCATGAGGAGCCGGGCAGGCACTGTCAGCTGGTGCTACCTGCCAGTGCACATAGATGGCAGCACTGTCCATAGCATCTCTGCGGCCATCATGAGGAGCCGGGCAGGCACTGTCAGCTGGTGCTACCTGCCAGTGCACATAGATGGCAGCACTGTCCATAGCATCTCTGCGGCCATCATCAGAAGCCAGGCAGGCACTGTCAGCTGGTGCTACCTGCCAGTGCACATAGATGGCAGCACTGTCCATAGCATCTCTAGGGCCATGATGAGGAGCCAGGCAGGCACTGTCAGCTGGTGCTACCTGCCAGTGCACATAGATGGCAGCACTGTCCATAGAATCTCTAGAGCCATCATGAGGAGCCAGGCAGGCACTGTCAGCTGGTGCTACCTGCCAGTGCACATAGATGGCAGCACTGTCCATAGAATCTCTAGAGCCATCATGAGGAGCGAGGCAGGCACTGTCAGCTGGTGCTACCTGCCAGTGCACATAGATGGCAGCACTGTCCATAGCATCTCTGCGGCCATGATGAGGAGCCAGGCAGGCACTGTCAGCTGGTGCTACCTGCCAGTGCACATAGATGGCAGCACTGTCCATAGAATCTCTAGAGCCATCATGAGGAGCCAGGCAGGCACTGTCAGCTGGTGCTACCTGCCAGTGCACATAGATGGCAGCACTGTCCATAGAATCTCTAGAGCCATCATGAGGAGCGAGGCAGGCACTGTCAGCTGGTGCTACCTGCCAGTGCACATAGATGGCAGCACTGTCCATAGCATCTCTAGAGCCATGATGAGGAGCGAGGCAGGCACTGTCAGCTGGTGCTACCTGCCAGTGCACATAGATGGCAGCACTGTCCATAGCATCTCTAGAGCCATCATCAGGAGCCAGGCAGGCACTGTCAGCTGGTGCTACCTGCCAGTGCACATAGATGGCAGCACTGTCCATAGAATCTCTAGAGCCATCATGAGGAGCCAGGCAGGCACTGTCAGCTGGTGCTACCTGACAGTGCACATAGATGGCAGCACTGTCCATAGAATCTCTAGAGCCATCATGAGGAGCCAGGCAGGCACTGTCAGCTGGTGCTACCTGCCAGTGCACATAGATGGCAGCACTGTCCATAGAATCTCTAGAGCCATCGTGAGGAGCCAGGCAGGCACTGTCAGCTGGTGCTACCTGCCAGTGCACATAGATGGCAGCACTGTCCATAGAATCTCTAGAGCCATCATGAGGGGCCAGGCAGGCACTGTCAGCTGGTGCTACCTGCCAGTGCACATAGATGGCAGCACTGTCCATAGAATCTCTAGAGCCATCATGAGGGGCCAGGCAGGCACTGTCAGCTGGTGCTACCTGACAGTGCACATAGATGGCAGCACTGTCCATAGAATCTCTAGAGCCATCATGAGGAGCCAGGCAGGCACTGTCAGCTGGTGCTACCTGACAGTGCACATAGATGGCAGCACTGTCCATAGAATCTCTAGAGCCATCATGAGGGGCCAGGCAGGCACTGTCAGCTGGTGCTACCTGACAGTGCACATAGATGGCAGCACTGTCCATAGAATCTCTAGAGCCATCATGAGGAGCCAGGCAGGCACTGTCAGCTGGTGCTACCTGCCAGTGTACATAGATGGCAGCACTGTCCATAGAATCTCTAGAGCCATGATGAGGAGCCAGGCAGGCACTGTCAGCTGGTGCTACCTGTCAGTGCACATAGATGGCAGCACTGTCCATAGAATCTCTAGAGCCATCATGAGGAGCCAGACAGGCACTGTCAGCTGGTGCTACCTGCCAGTGTACATAGATGGCAGCACTGTCCATAGAATCTCTAGAGCCATCATGAGGAGCCAGGCAGGCACTGTCAGCTGGTGCTACCTGCCAGTGCACATAGATGGCAGCACTGTCCATAGAATCTCTAGAGCCATCATGAGGAGCCGGGCAGGCACTGTCAGCTGGTGCTACCTGCCAGTGCACATAGATGGCAGCACTGTCCATAGAATCTCTAGAGCCATCATGAGGAGCCAGGCAGGCACTGTCAGCTGGTGCTACCTGTCAGGGCACATAGATGGCAGCACTGTCCATAGAATCTCTAGAGCCATGATGAGGAGCCAGGCAGGCACTGTCAGCTGGTGCTACCTGACAGGGCACATAGATGGCAGCACTGTCCATAGAATCTCTAGAGCCATGATGAGGAGCCAGGCAGGCACTGTCAGCTGGTGCTACCTGACAGTGCACATAGATGGCAGCACTGTCCATAGAATCTCTAGAGCCATCATGAGGAGCCGGGCAGGCACTGTCAGCTGGTGCTACCTGCCAGTGTACATAGATGGCAGCACTGTCCATAGAATCTCTAGAGCCATCATGAGGAGCCAGGCAGGCACTGTCAGCTGGTGCTACCTGACAGTGCACATAGATGGCAGCACTGTCCATAGAATCTCTAGAGCCATCACGAGGAGCCAGACAGGCACTGTCAGCTGGTGCTACCTGCCAGTGCACATAGATGGCAGCACTGTCCATAGCATCTCTAGAGCCATCATGAGGAGCCAGGCAGGCACTGTCAGCTGGTGCTACCTGACAGTGCACATAGATGGCAGCACTGTCCATAGAATCTCTACAGCCATCATGAGGAGCCAGGCAGGCACTGTCAGCTGGTGCTACCTGTCAGGGCACATAGATGGCAGCACTGTCCATAGAATCTCTAGAGCCATCATGAGGAGCCAGGCAGGCACTGTCAGCTGGTGCTACCTGACAGTGCACATAGATGGCAGCACTGTCCATAGAATCTCTACAGCCATCATGAGGAGCCAGGCAGGCACTGTCAGCTGGTGCTACCTGACAGTGCACATAGATGGCAGCACTGTCCATAGAATCTCTACAGCCATCATGAGGAGCCAGGCAGGCACTGTCAGCTGGTGCTACCTGACAGTGCACATAGATGGCAGCACTGTCCATAGAATCTCTAGAGCCATCATGAGGAGCCAGGCAGGCACTGTCAGCTGGTGCTACCTGTCAGTGCACATAGATGGCAGCACTGTCCGTAGAATCTCTAGAGCCATCATGAGGAGCCAGGCAGGCACTGTCAGCTGGTGCTACCTGCCAGTGCACATAGATGGCAGCACTGTCCATAGAATCTCTAGAGCCATCATGAGGAGCCAGGCAGGCACTGTCAGCTGGTGCTACCTGACAGTGTACATAGATGGCAGCACTGTCCATAGAATCTCTAGAGCCATCATGAGGAGCCAGGCAGGCACTGTCAGCTGGTGCTACCTGACAGTGCACATAGATGGCAGCACTGTCCATAGAATCTCTAGAGCCATCATGAGGAGCCAGGCAGGCACTGTCAGCTGGTGCTACCTGTCAGTGCACATAGATGGCAGCACTGTCCGTAGAATCTCTAGAGCCATCATGAGGAGCCAGGCAGGCACTGTCAGCTGGTGCTACCTGCCAGTGCACATAGATGGCAGCACTGTCCATAGAATCTCTAGAGCCATCATGAGGAGCCAGGCAGGCACTGTCAGCTGGTGCTACCTGACAGTGTACATAGATGGCAGCACTGTCCATAGAATCTCTAGAGCCATCATGAGGAGCCAGGCAGGCACTGTCAGCTGGTGCTACCTGCCAGTGCACATAGATGGCAGCACTGTCCATAGAATCTCTAGAGCCATCATGAGGAGCCAGGCAGGCACTGTCAGCCGGTGCTACCTGACAGTGCACATAGATGGCAGCACTGTCCATAGAATCTCTAGAGCCATCATGAGGAGCCAGGCAGGCACTGTCAGCTGGTGCTACCTGACAGTGTACATAGATGGCAGCACTGTCCATAGAATCTCTAGAGCCATCATGAGGAGCGAGGCAGGCACTGTCAGCTGGTGCTACCTGACAGTGCACATAGATGGCAGCACTGTCCATAGAATCTCTAGAGCCATCATGAGGAGCCAGGCAGGCACTGTCAGCTGGTGCTACCTGACAATGCACATAGATGGCAGCACTGTCCATAGAATCTCTAGAGCCATCATGAGGAGCCAGGCAGGCACTGTCAGCTGGTGCTACCTGCCAGTGCACATAGATGGCAGCACTGTCCATAGCATCTCTAGAGCCATGATGAGGAGCCAGGCAGGCACTGTCAGCTGGTGCTACCTGACAGGGCACATAGAGGGCAGCACTGTCCATAGCATCTCTAGAGCCATCATGAGGAGCCGGGCAGGCACTGTCAGCTGGTGCTACCTGCCAGTGCACATAGATGGCAGCACTGTCCATAGAATCTCTAGAGCCATCATGAGGAGCCAGGCAGACACTGTCAGCTGGTGCTACCTGTCAGTGCACATAGATGGCAGCACTGTCCGTAGAATCTCTAGAGCCATCATGAGGAGCCAGGCAGGCACTGTCAGCTGGTGCTACCTGTCAGTGCACATAGATGGCAGCACTGTCCGTAGAATCTCTAGAGCCATGATGAGGAGCCAGGCAGGCACTGTCAGCTGGTGCTACCTGACAGTGCACATAGATGGCAGCACTGTCCATAGAATCTCTAGAGCCATCATGAGGAGCCAGGCAGGCACTGTCAGCTGGTGCTACCTGTCAGTGCACATAGATGGCAGCACTGTCCATAGAATCTCTAGAGCCATCATGAGGAGCCAGGCAGGCACTGTCAGCTGGTGCTACCTGCCAGTGCACATAGATGGCAGCACTGTCCATAGAATCTCTAGAGCCATCATGAGGAGCCAGGCAGGCACTGTCAGCTGGTGCTACCTGCCAGTGCACATAGATGGCAGCACTGTCCATAGAATCTCTAGAGCCATGATGAGGAGCCAGGCAGGCACTGTCAGCTGGTGCTACCTGCCAGTGCACATAGATGGCAGCACTGTCCATAGAATCTCTAGAGCCATCATGAGGAGCCAGGCAGGCACTGTCAGCTGGTGCTCCCCGCCAGTGCACATAGATGGCAGCACTGTCCATAGAATCTCTAGAGCCATCATGAGGAGCCAGGCAGGCACTGTCAGCTGGTGCTACCTGTCAGGGCACATAGATGGCAGCACTGTCCATAGAATCTCTAGAGCCATCATGAGGAGCCAGGCAGGCACTGTCAGCTGGTGCTACCTGTCAGTGCACATAGATGGCAGCACTGTCCATAGAATCTCTAGAGCCATCATGAGGAGCCGGGCAGGCACTGTCAGCTGGTGCTACCTGACAGTGCACATAGATGGCAGCACTGTCCATAGAATCTCTAGAGCCATCACGAGGGGCCAGGCAGGCACTGTCAGCTGGTGCTACCTGCCAGTGCACATAGATGGCAGCACTATCCATAGAATCTCTAGAGCCATCATGAGGAGCCAGGCAGGCACTGTCAGCTGGTGCTACCTGCCAGTGCACATAGATGGCAGCACTGTCCATAGAATCTCTAGAGCCATCATGAGGAGCCGGGCAGGCACTGTCAGCTGGTGCTACCTGACAGTGCACATAGATGGCAGCACTGTCCATAGAATCTCTAGAGCCATCATGAGGAGCCAGACAGGCACTGTCAGCTGGTGCTACCTGCCAGGGCACATAGATGGCAGCACTGTCCATAGAATCTCTAGAGCCATCATGAGGAGCCGGGCAGGCACTGTCAGCTGGTGCTACCTGCCAGGGCACATAGATGGCAGCACTGTCCATAGAATCTCTAGAGCC
Source organism: Maea johnstoni (assembly GCA_963942565.1). Lineage (NCBI taxonomy): Eukaryota > Metazoa > Annelida > Polychaeta > Spionida > Magelonidae > Maea > Maea johnstoni. The sequence continues at coordinate 9,305,463 of OZ012692.1, read as the reverse complement.
ATCACGAGGAGCCAGACAGGCACTGTCAGCTGGTGCTACCTGACAGTGTACATAGATGGCAGCACTGTCCATAGAATCTCTAGAGCCATCATGAGGAGCCAGGCAGGCACTGTCAGCTGGTGCTACCTGACAGTGCACATAGATGGCAGCACTGTCCATAGAATCTCTAGAGCCATCATGAGGAGCCAGACAGGCACTGTCAGCCGGTGCTACCTGACAGTGCACATAGATGGCAGCACTGTCCATAGCATCTCTAGAGCCATCATGAGGAGCCGGGCAGGCACTGTCAGCCGGTGCTACCTGACAGTGCACATAGATGGCAGCACTGTCCATAGCATCTCTAGAGCCATCATGAGGAGCCGGGCAGGCACTGTCAGCTGGTGCTACCTGCCAGGGCACATAGATGGCAGCACTGTCCATAGAATCTCTAGAGCCATCATGAGGAGCCAGACAGGCACTGTCAGCTGGTGCTACCTGTCAGGGCACATAGATGGCAGCACTGTCCATAGAATCTCTAGAGCCATCATGAGGAGCCAGGCAGGCACTGTCAGCTGGTGCTACCTGTCAGTGCACATAGATGGCAGCACTGTCCGTAGAATCTCTAGAGCCATGATGAGGAGCCAGGCAGGCACTGTCAGCTGGTGCTACCTGACAGTGCACATAGATGGCAGCACTGTCCATAGCATCTCTAGAGCCATCATGAGGAGCCGGGCAGGCACTGTCAGCTGGTGCTACCTGTCAGGGCACATAGATGGCAGCACTGTCCATAGAATCTCTAGAGCCATCATGAGGAGCCAGGCAGGCACTGTCAGCTGGTGCTACCTGTCAGTGCACATAGATGGCAGCACTGTCCATAGCATCTCTAGAGCCATCATGAGGAGCCAGACAGGCACTGTCAGCTGGTGCTACCTGACAGTGCACATAGATGGCAGCACTGTCCATAGAATCTCTAGAGCCATCATGAGGAGCCAGGCAGGCACTGTCAGCTGGTGCTACCTGACAGTGTACATAGATGGCAGCACTGTCCATAGAATCTCTAGAGCCATCATGAGGAGCCAGGCAGGCACTGTCAGCTGGTGCTACCTGACAGTGCACATAGATGGCAGCACTGTCCATAGCATCTCTAGAGCCATCATGAGGAGCCAGACAGGCACTGTCAGCTGGTGCTACCTGACAGTGCACATAGATGGCAGCACTGTCCATAGCATCTCTAGAGCCATCATGAGGAGCCAGGCAGGCACTGTCAGCTGGTGCTACCTGACAGTGCACATAGATGGCAGCACTGTCCATAGAATCTCTAGAGCCATCATGAGGAGCCGGGCAGGCACTGTCAGCTGGTGCTACCTGTCAGTGCACATAGATGGCAGCACTGTCCATAGCATCTCTAGAGCCATCATGAGGAGCCAGGCAGGCACTGTCAGCTGGTGCTACCTGTCAGTGCACATAGATGGCAGCACTGTCCATAGCATCTCTAGAGCCATGATGAGGAGCCAGGCAGGCACTGTCAGCTGGTGCTACCTGACAGTGCACATAGATGGCAGCACTGTCCATAGCATCTCTGCGGCCATGATGAGGAGCCAGGCAGGCACTGTCAGCTGGTGCTACCTGTCAGTGCACATAGATGGCAGCACTGTCCATAGAATCTCTAGAGCCATCATGAGGAGCCAGACAGGCACTGTCAGCTGGTGCTACCTGCCAGTGCACATAGATGGCAGCACTGTCCATAGAATCTCTAGAGCCATCATGAGGAGCCAGACAGGCACTGTCAGCTGGTGCTACCTGCCAGTGCACATAGATGGCAGCACTGTCCATAGCATCTCTAGAGCCATCATGAGGGGCCAGGCAGGCACTGTCAGCTGGTGCTACCTGACAGTGCACATAGATGGCAGCACTGTCCATAGCATCTCTAGAGCCATCATGAGGAGCCAGGCAGGCACTGTCAGCTGGTGCTACCTGTCAGTGTACATAGATGGCAGCACTGTCCATAGAATCTCTAGAGCCATCATGAGGAGCCAGGCAGGCACTGTCAGCTGGTGCTACCTGACAGTGCACATAGATGGCAGCACTGTCCATAGCATCTCTAGAGCCATCATGAGGAGCGAGGCAGGCACTGTCAGCTGGTGCTACCTGTCAGTGCACATAGATGGCAGCACTGTCCATAGAATCTCTAGAGCCATCATGAGGAGCCAGGCAGGCACTGTCAGCTGGTGCTACCTGTCAGTGCACATAGATGGCAGCACTGTCCATAGCATCTCTAGAGCCATCATGAGGAGCCAGGCAGGCACTGTCAGCTGGTGCTACCTGCCAGTGCACATAGATGGCAGCACTGTCCATAGAATCTCTAGAGCCATCATGAGGAGCCAGGCAGGCACTGTCAGCTGGTGCTACCTGTCAGTGCACATAGATGGCAGCACTGTCCATAGAATCTCTAGAGCCATCATGAGGAGCCAGGCAGGCACTGTCAGCTGGTGCTACCTGTCAGTGCACATAGATGGCAGCACTGTCCATAGCATCTCTAGAGCCATCATGAGGAGCCAGGCAGGCACTGTCAGCTGGTGCTACCTGCCAGTGCACATAGATGGCAGCACTGTCCATAGCATCTCTAGAGCCATCATGAGGAGCCAGGCAGGCACTGTCAGCTGGTGCTACCTGACAGTGTACATAGATGGCAGCACTGTCCATAGAATCTCTAGAGCCATCATGAGGAGCCAGGCAGGCACTGTCAGCTGGTGCTACCTGACAGTGTACATAGATGGCAGCACTGTCCATAGAATCTCTAGAGCCATCATGAGGAGCCAGGCAGGCACTGTCAGCTGGTGCTACCTGTCAGTGCACATAGATGGCAGCACTGTCCATAGAATCTCTAGAGCCATCATGAGGAGCCGGGCAGGCACTGTCAGCTGGTGCTACCTGCCAGTGCACATAGATGGCAGCACTGTCCATAGCATCTCTAGAGCCATCATGAGGAGCCGGGCAGGCACTGTCAGCTGGTGCTACCTGCCAGTGTACATAGATGGCAGCACTGTCCATAGAATCTCTAGAGCCATCATGAGGAGCCAGGCAGGCACTGTCAGCTGGTGCTACCTGTCAGTGCACATAGATGGCAGCACTGTCCATAGAATCTCTAGAGCCATGATGAGGAGCCAGGCAGGCACTGTCAGCTGGTGCTACCTGACAGTGCACATAGATGGCAGCACTGTCCATAGAATCTCTAGAGCCATCATGAGGAGCCGGGCAGGCACTGTCAGCTGGTGCTACCTGACAGTGTACATAGATGGCAGCACTGTCCATAGCATCTCTAGAGCCATCATGAGGAGCCAGGCAGGCACTGTCAGCTGGTGCTACCTGCCAGTGCACATAGATGGCAGCACTGTCCATAGCATCTCTAGAGCCATGATGAGGAGCCAGGCAGGCACTGTCAGCTGGTGCTACCTGACAGTGCACATAGATGGCAGCACTGTCCATAGAATCTCTGGAGCCATCATGAGGAGCCAGGCAGGCACTGTCAGCTGGTGCTACCTGTCAGTGCACATAGATGGCAGCACTGTCCGTAGAATCTCTAGAGCCATCATGAGGAGCCAGGCAGGCACTGTCAGCTGGTGCTACCTGCCAGTGCACATAGATGGCAGCACTGTCCATAGAATCTCTAGAGCCATCATGAGGAGCCAGGCAGGCACTGTCAGCTGGTGCTACCTGTCAGGGCACATAGATGGCAGCACTGTCCATAGCATCTCTGCGGCCATCATGAGGAGCCAGGCAGGCACTGTCAGCTGGTGCTACCTGACAGTGCACATAGATGGCAGCACTGTCCATAGAATCTCTAGAGCCATCATGAGGAGCGAGGCAGGCACTGTCAGCTGGTGCTACCTGCCAGTGCACATAGATGGCAGCACTGTCCATAGCATCTCTAGAGCCATCATGAGGAGCCGGGCAGGCACTGTCAGCTGGTGCTACCTGACAGTGCACATAGATGGCAGCACTGTCCATAGAATCTCTAGAGCCATCATGAGGAGCGAGGCAGGCACTGTCAGCTGGTGCTACCTGCCAGTGCACATAGATGGCAGCACTGTCCATAGCATCTCTAGAGCCATCATGAGGAGCCAGGCAGGCACTGTCAGCTGGTGCTACCTGACAGTGCACATAGATGGCAGCACTGTCCATAGAATCTCTAGAGCCATCATGAGGAGCGAGGCAGGCACTGTCAGCTGGTGCTACCTGCCAGTGCACATAGATGGCAGCACTGTCCATAGCATCTCTAGAGCCATCATGAGGAGCCGGGCAGGCACTGTCAGCTGGTGCTACCTGCCAGCTGCCTCAGCACTAGCTCAACAGCCATATCCCGGCACCACAGCTTGCTAGAACTGCTTGCAGTGCGTGTGGGAATGATAGTACAGGTGAACTTGGATATGACGGACTCAATGGGACCAGGAAAATTGGTCCGTCATATGCAAAATCCGTCATATACATATGACACATACTTGATATGCATGGGACTGGGACCTAGAATATTGTCTGTCATATGCAAAAGTCCGTCGTACAGTGGTCCGTCATATCCAAGTTCACCTGTAGAGGGGCTTGATATCACTGCTAAAACTGTGGCAGATCTGTGAGGCCTAGAAAAATAAATTGTTTGTTTCCTGTTAGGGTTCGAAAAAAATAGGTTACTAAGTAGGTCGGTAAAAAAAAATTTTTGGATTATTTTTTTTGTTCAGAAATGTGTGTTTTTTGCATGTTTTACGTTGATTGGGAGTTTGGAGAAGGAAAAAAAAATTAAGGGTAGGGTTTTTTTCGAATAAAAACTTGTTAGGGTAGGGTTACAGGAAACAAACAACTTTTTTTAGGCCCGATAGAACACACGTTTACACCCCATTTCAAATGGGGTTTGGGATGACTGAACAGGGAATAAGAAACAAGATACATTTTTGCCAAGTCTACTATTTATATTTAAACAGTGATCCACTATCACTTTATTTCATTGTGGTCAGTTCTAGGCAGTAATCGCCAATTTTGAAATATTGACCAGGATGAGACATTTACCCTATCTATCCTATTACAAGTTTGGAAATATTGTTGGGGAAACCATTTTTTGAAAATATTCAAAAGAAATATGTAAATCAGAATTCAACCTAACACTCACTTTGAAGTTATTTGAAAAGTATTTTGAAGAGACAATAGTTTTGAAGGGATAATCGTGCCTACTGCTCATTCTCTGCTGTGATTGGTCAGATCATGGTCACCTGACCACCTTACACAATTGATATTGGGGTATAATATTATTTCCCAACCTTCAGTCTCAGAGCTGTCAGGTTCATGTGCTCCATTCTCAACTTGAACTCAATTAAATATTAGAATCATGCAAATATGATTGATATTGTAAAGGCTATTGTAAATTTCTAAGCTGGAAAATATATCTGTGTTAATTCAGTATTATAGCAATCAAAATACTATAAATACCTGGAAAAGTCACATGGATTAATTTCCGAAATTTAATAATTCATTTATCTAATTTGAAAACATGTTTTGTCTTCAATAAAGATAATATACTAGTTTGTATTTTGCAAAGGTCCATTCCTAATCAGGATTTTACAAGAAGCCCAATCTCTTCTGAATAAAGATTGAAAATCTCTTTGGAATTACACCTGTTTATATTGAACACTTTTTTGCCAGTAGTAGGTGTTCCACTTATGCAGGGTTTCTTTTATGATACAACATAAGTTAGGTCAGCATTAGAATCTGGAAACGGCTTAAGTCTACCATTTTTTGATAGTTGCATCTTTGAAACCAATATCAAATCCAAAAGGTAAGGATTGCAGAAAATAGCATGAGCGGCGTGTTGCTGTAATTGAGCAATTCTAAATCAATGTGTTCTTGGAAGACATGACATGCAGCAGATATCAATCAGACATACGCAGCCTCAAGAGGCCCATATCTAACACCTAGCGCAATAGATTTAGATTAGTCTTGCATCAAATCCTCCTTAATAAGACAACTACTACCCATGGGTGAGGCTGGGAGAGATGTATCATGTTCAATATTCTTACTAATGGCCGCAATAGCCACATGACGGATAGAAATAAAATTTCAATAGTGAGAAGCCATAAAAAAATGAACACCATAGGGAGTGGCTTTAAGAGTGAAGAGACAGATGATGGGCACGAGGAACGGTGTCTTAAAGAACTGACTTTAACTGTTCCACAGCCATATGATTCCTAGAAAAAGGTCATGGCGTATATGTGAAAAGGTTGGAGATGGTAAGAAGGCGAAGAAGTTCTGTTTCCCAGTTACACAAGCAGCCTCACAGTAGGTGACCTAGTGTGAACTCATTTGGTAAAAAACTGAAGAAGAAATATACAGTTTTTAAATGGAACTTCTACCAACAATTGTGGACTGGGGACAAATGTGGAGAAAAGATCAGTAAGGTACCACAATTCTTTCAATTTTTTTTTATCAAAGATGGGAAAAAATGTGTATTTTTCAACTTCTAGATTGCATAATAATCAAAATTGAAAAAACTGTGATATCCTTCCCTTTGAAATACTGAACTTTTTACATACATAATTCCAAGCAAACTGTTTATATTTGATATCCAAAATGCATGTTCAAAGCAACCATGTTTTGGTGAAATTCAATATAGAGAAAAAAGCCTAAAACGTTTCATGTATGTGTCTTTGATACTTGGCTCCTGTTCAGTGGTGTCCTAGACAATTATACAGTTGGTCTGATAACCAGGAAAACTGTGTAGGCTTTAAAATATGTAAAAATCTTAAAATGACCCTACATTCACAAACTCAACCCCATAAACTGACCTTAAACTATGTGAGTTTCAGTGCCCTTGTCCTATATTGTTAATTTGTTATCATACCCAAACCTTCAAATACTGGTGAATCCTGAACAAGTTAATCACTGAGCATTACTACTCCTTAATTAAGGAGGATACACACAACTGGACATTGTAGAAAATGTTGAAAGTTGGACCTACATCACCTTAAGGTTCAGAAAAACAGGGTCCATACTCTAATGTTCCGGAGTATACATACAGCTAGATCTAGACTTTCAGGTCATGTTAAACCCTAGCCCTTTGGCATTTTTGTTCTGATATACACATATTTTGAAAAAGGAGGAACATTCCAGCTAGACCATAAGTAAATATTGAACCCTAGTGGATTGGCATAAAGATGGAATATGTTCTACCATTAGGCCACGGTTACTTGATTTATTGGTTCCCGGATCCACCAATCAAACTGGAATAGACCCGACGGGAAAATAAATGTAATACCCCAACTTTATTTTGTGCTCTGCCGCCAAGCCGTAAGTAGGTACACCAAACCTACAACAAATTTACCATGGATGGTATTAAAACTACAAAACTATAAGAATATCAATACCAGAGCAATACAACATTACAATAGAGATGCAATACAGTGTTGTTGATATGCATCATCTTATTAAAAAATCATTCTTTTAATATTCAAAAATATGGTTTAAGTATGTATTTTAGTACTAAGCAAAAAATCACTTTATTTTTTTACCGACTGTTTGCTTATGTAGATTTCCGTGTGTTAAAAAAATACTTTATTATTTATTACCTCCCTCTCAATCCTGTAATATTGATCTGGGATGGATCCAGGAACCAATAAATCAAATAACTGACGTCTTAAGGTGGATACATACATCCAGAGTTTTTCGGAACTAGGGTTGGATGCCATGTGTCGGCAGTAGAATGGGTGTAGTAAGGGGGGGGGGGGGGAGGTTGACTGTAACGTGTTCGTGTTTGGCGTTCATTTACACTACAGAGGTCTGTAGTGTAAATGAACGCCGCTACGCGTCGCCACTGTCGCGTTCTATAATTACCTTCCAATTACTTGTGACATCATCAAAACTGTAAAATCGCAAATTTCACTGATTTAAAAAAGGTTATTTAATTTCCTAAAAGTGTATTCTTAGTACAATTGGTCCACTGAATGTATCCATGCTGTTTGACCAAAATAGAGTGGACGCTATCATACATAACTGGAAGAACCATGTTTTCTTTAATGAAACAATTCATGGCGTTCCACTTAAAGGCATTCGACGTCTTTGAAGCCGCCTATCGGCGGGTTCCGGAACCTCGCGACAAGACTATAAGCTATTTTTGAACCATGGAGCCTCGATCATCACTTTGTAGTTCAAGACAAAAGGGGTGCCAGTAAAGCCATCACTATGGCAACCTATGCATATATTAGTCCACCTAGACCATAAAGTACTTTTGAACACCATTAAACCACTATTATGGTTTTAAAGACAGAAGGGTTTCCATTCAGTCCATCATTAAGGGTGCATATCCATATATTTTACTAGCAAAAACTTAAGGTACTATTGAACTATGAGCTGACCTGAAATTATGGTTAAAGACAAAAGGGATCCTTATCCCATTAAGACTTCATATACATATAAGCCAGCGAGGCCCTAAGGTACAATTGAACCCTAAGGTACTGAAGGAGTTCCATTAAATCCATCATGAAGGCTACATGTATGTACATTTAATTAAAGCCAGCTAAAACTTAAGGTACTGTTTAACTCTGAACCTGTACCACTCTTTAGTTCAAGACAAATCAGGTTCCATTAAATACACCATTAAGGCTACATAATTATACATAACATTAAGCCTGCTAGACCTTAAGGTACTATTGAACTCTGACCTGTACCACTTTATGGTTCAAAACAGAAGGGTTCCATTAAATCCATCATTAATGCTATATATACATATATAAAGCCAGCTATACCTTAAGGTACTGTTGAACTCTGAACCTGTACCACTCTATAGTTCAAGACAAAGGGGGTGAATAGCCTTTAGTTTAGGAGGATACTAACAGCAATAACCTTTCACCTAAAGCACGGAAGGTGCGTCGGGAGTTTTATCGGCCTTGTCCCAGGTGTCGCTCTAGAGGTGTCGGCTAATCTGATCACCTTCCCGAAGCACGTCAGTAGCTCACCCATCCCCGGGGCAATTGGAGCGGTAAATCACTAAAGCCACTGTTTTCTCTGCAGTTTGCCGGCATGGAAATTAATTTGTAAGAGAATAAATCTTTTTTAAAAGCCCATTAGTGGCAAATGAGTGTAAGAGAGTGGAGATGGTGGTGTGGGAGATGGTGGCTAATAGTGCCGTAGTCCCTCCCTGCGCGGCGATTTCACGGTCACTCTTACGACATTGCTCCAATCTACTACAGGGAACAGAGTGCACAGATCTCAATGTGAACTTTATTTCCACCTTCTGGCCATTGCTGGGCCCCTTGATCACTACTAGTTATTACTCTTTTTACTTAGCTTTTATATGGGAACATTAACCCAGGATCCCCCGAAGCTATACTTTATGTAATAGCCATAGTTTAAAGGTCATTTTCTTGTCAGAGACATTTTGCCCTTAAATCTAGAGCGACCCACATGAACCATTAGGAAGAAAATACTTGTTTTATGCAATAAAGCTATATATTTAAACTATTTACCGTATTCTTCCTATTAAGCGCACAGTGAGGATAGAGGTTGGGAATTTTTTCTGAAGTAGGGGTATTGACGATCTTCCGTTTAACCACACACCTCAATGATTGCCGATCGGAGAGCATTGGTCGTTATTGCGCCTTTGCGCTCTCGCTGTTCAGTTAGCTTCAAACGTTTGCTGCTACAATCGCGCACGTGAGATCGTTAGTTGGTCGAAATTACGAGCATGCCGCGAATATGAACAGTGAGATCGCGAAGGAACTGCTGAAATTGCGGAATTCAGCGCTGGTTTGCAGACATGGCAAGAGGAAAGGTATGTAATTTTGCTTTTCTTACTTCTTCTGGGGGAAAGTTTTACGAGTTTTTCTTGACATTTGCACTGGTCATTCACCCTCTAACCGAAAAAAATAGGCCCTGTGCGCTTATTCGGTCATGTGCGCTTAATCGGAAGAATACGGTAGAATGAACACATAAAATGTTTCTTTTTTAACCCTTCCAATGCTGGGGCTACTTTCGTCAAAAGCTCAAGGATGCAAGGATTTTTGAGTATCATCTAAACCCTGTCATGTTGGTATTCATTGGATAGCTCTTGCGGGATACTCTCAGATGAGTACCCATGTGCCAGGGTTTTAGTCATTCTTCAGGTTTTTTGCATAATTTTGTAATGGCCAAATTAGTTACCAGCAGCATCAGGGTTAAGGTAACTGACTTTTAGCCTAACCGCTACCCATTTGATACTTCACATGATAATCTGATTGTTTTATATATACCTTGCAATTGTATGAATCCATGTTCTTTATTGACTGCACTCAGCACGGCATGTACTCTCATAATAATCCAGTAAAGAAAATCTGATATGTGAGTACCATCAGAATCAAATACTGACAGTTAGGAAACCAATGAAAATACCTTAGTTCTTACCCCTAACTTCCTTAGACAGTGAAACTAGTGTTAAAATGCTACATTCTATATTCATCATGCAGTTCATTGGAGATAACTAGGCCTTTTCAGGGTCTTATAAGTTAGATCCACAATAGTGCAATGTGGAAATGGTTTTGTTATCTAAGGTATGTTGAAGGTTATATAAGTCTACACGAATCAATGCAGGAAGATTTCCAGAAACATTGTCCCAGTCACCCAAACAACTACATAACATTGAAACTAGATTGGACTCTTTGCATAGGTCAATAAAAAAAATACAACCCACTCATAAAAACTATCCACTGGGTACCTAACATTTACTTTTATGAACCATTAGCAATTAGAAGTAAAGGCTGTTAACACTTATGCTGCTGATGGCTACTTTGGCCAATACAAAATGATGCAAAAATCCTGAAAAATTATTGAAACCCTGGCTAATGGGTACTCATATGAGAGCACTCAGCGAGAGCTTTCCAATGAGTACCAACATGACACGGTTTAGATAATTTATAAAAATCTTTGCGTTCTTGTGCTTTGGACGAAAGTAGCCTCAGCATTGGAAAGGTTAAAGCAAGCCAACTGTCTAACTTTAGATTATTAGTCACCCCTGGTACCTGCTATGAACAGACCTTCTAGAGTCCCCCTGGCTAGATTATGGTTACATCCTTTACCTAATGTAGTTCAGACTCTCAAGGAAGTATTGAGATTTTCTTGGGTTAATCCTGATAATTCTAAGGTATTCCCTGCTTTGTTACATTCTTAAGGGATATCTAACTCATTTGACAATTTAATTAGGGGAAATATTATTCACCAATCATTCCTCTCTTCGGAATATGTTCGAAATTTTATACACCATTCTAACATAACTCTCAAACAAAAATGTGTTGATTTTACACTATATTCCAGTGTTACTTGTAAAATACCTCAGCAGCCAGATGTGCATGACCAGTGTGCATATCAATGTCTCCCCTTATGGGGGGATGATGAGGGATCTCGTTTCTCCTAATTACCATCAAGTGGCCCTTGAAATTCCACATCCCAGCAATGGGTGCCAAGTTACACAGCAGCATAAAGAACTCTCTTGTTCTCCAGGCAAGAACACAAGAAATCCTTACAAAGCAAGTATGCTTTGAAAATAATCCTTCACAAGTGAAGGGAGTCTGTGTCCAGACACCACCACATCAGAGGAACCAGGCCCTTTAGGCTTAGAAAAAATGTCTTGACTATGAAGGTTAATGAGGAGAAAGCTTCGGAAAAAGCACCAATATGCTTAAGTACATAAAAGAGAGTTGTTTCTTGATGTCTTGTTTCACTTCTCTACTTTTCTCCTTCAAATATTTATATCTTCCAAAACATGGTCTTGTCATAACAATATCAACAACAATTGGACCACTGCAGCGATAAATTGAAAAATTCATTTATTCTTGAAGGTAAAACTTAAAACCATTATATATATATATATATATATATATATATATATATATATATATATATATATATATATATATATATATATATATATATATATATATATATATATATATATATATATATATGAAAATGCTTGAGTCATTCCAGTTGGAAATAACAAAACTTCTCTGAAAGTTTTTGAATATTAGTCTACTATACATTTCCAGAACTTTTGAAAATAAATACAATAATACCTATATTTTCATTGGTTGAGGATGGCCCATGATGTATCTGATATTACTAGGCGACCCAAATGTGCTGCAAATAATAATCACTTTAACTTATCCTGAGTTTGTGGAACTAATCCGGTATTTGGTGGGTTAATGAAAAGTTTTGTGGGACCTCTTACATGATTCTGATAGCAATGCTTCAACCAGCAGCTGGGGTCTGTTGTATCACATTCATACAGTATACTGTCAGATTGGATTTTCTAAATGTTTACATAGATTCACAGATAGGATGTTTGCTGATGACATGGATATTGTTATTTGGTTCATATGGCTGACCCAGAGAGTCCACTGGTGTAAGTACATTTCACCATGACAGGACCACACAAATTCTACCCTCGTGTCCTAACCTTAAAGGCTTACATATAAGATATCATAAATAAATAAATGGACCACCGGGTCACAATCGTTAAAATCTCTTGCACCCAAAGGACTTTTCTGATTCTTTAACCCTTATGCTTGTGGTGGCTAATTTAGCCAATACAGAATGATGCGAAAATGCTAAAAATGACTGAAACCCTGGCATATGGGTACTCGATCATCTGAGAGTACTCAATGAGAGCTATCTAATGAATACCAACACAAAGGGGTTTAGATGGTTTACAAAATTCTTTGCATCTGTGTGCTTTGGACAAAAGTAGTCTTAGCATTAGAAGGATTAATTTCCTAGAAAAAGTGGGGGATGGGGAGGGGGGCATGTCCAAACCGGACTCACTGACATGCTAGTAAATGGGAAACGAGAACAACATCATGAAAACATCTACCCTTAAACATATACTGCTAACTACATGTGCTAAGGAAGAAAATTGACCTTGTTCAATAATGTATATTTATGCAACACAGAAGTTAGGTTTGTTGGACTGAGGTTTTGCAGATGTCTAGACAGTTATAAATACTAATTTCTAACTCCTGACACAATAACTGTTGGTTGTGTATATGTAAGAAGAATGGTGCCTTCAGCTCTGTGATGACAGAGTAAGATAAATATACTGGCCTTGAAGCAAAGTATCAGTGCTCAGTTAGAAGGTTTTACCAGGCAAAATGGGACAGGGTTTGACAACCAATGAATGTCCAGGGCTCGACGTCAAGGCTAGCCCCGTAGCCCCGGGCTAGTTATTGAATGTCAGGGCTAGTAAATTCTACCTGTGAGTAGCCCTGAGGGACTAGATAGAATTAGAATATCAGCGCTTCAGAATTATGAAGCCCACCTTTGGCTCTGCATACCTGGATGATAAGTTACCTCAATTTACCAGAATACACTGTATTCTTTTCTTGTTATGAACAGAGGCTATGACATCAACAGAGGTCACTATTTGAAAAGAGTTGTCATTAATATCAGGGCTAGCAAGAATATTTCAGGGCTAGTAAAAGTTTCGGTAACTAGCCCTGCTGGGCTTATGAAGTTTTTTCTTAATGTTGAGCCCTGATGTCCGCTTGCATTTTGGGAGGTACAGTCACTTGTGGTTAAGGTTAACGGATTTTTAAACAATATGTAGCCCTGTATGGCTTTTTAGTCTAGAAAACTAAGTGCAAGTTACCAATCAGAAATTTAAGAAGGCTTACAATAACAGGTTAAAAAACCCAACAAGAAAGAGATTTAGTCAGGTAGGGCTTGTATTGCTGTAGAATGCTTATGCTTTGGTTGAATACACTCAAAACCCCATGACCCATTTCGTCAAAATGTTGTGTGCAAATGTTTATAAATTGATCAACTTTATTATTATTATTATTATCATTATTATTATAATTCTTCTCATTATCATTATCATCATTTTATCATTATAATCATAATTATTATTACTAGTATTATTATCATCACTATTATTATCATTATCTTCTTTTATCATTAATATATTTATTATTATTATCATTACCATTAGTACTATTAATGTTATTATTGTTTATTATTATCATTCTTCTTCTTATCATTATCATTGTATCATTAGCATTTTTATTTATTATTATCATTATCATAACTATTATTATTATTATAATCATTATCATTATTAGTATTATCATTATTAGTATTATCATTATTATTATTACTATTATTATTATAATCATCATCATCATCTTTATCATCATAACTACTGTTTCCAATATCATTACTATAGTCCTACCATCATTTTAATTGTTGTTGTTGTTCTTCTTCTTATCATTATTATCATTATCACTTTTATTATTATCATTATTATTATCAATATTATTATTATTATTGTTGTCATACTATTATTATCATTTATCATTATTATTATTATTATCATTATTATTATTATTATTATTATTATTATTATTAATATTATTATTCTTATCATTATCATTATTATTATCATTATTATTATCATCATTATGATTATTATCATTATGATTATTATCATCATCATCATCATTTTTATTTTTCGCAATCATCATCATCATTATTATCATTATCATTTTTTATCATT
>OZ012692.1:9168427-9285927 GCA_963942565.1 Maea johnstoni | reverse complement strand
AATGGGCGAGCCTGAAAAGGTGTGTTTTGAGACACTTCTTGAAGGCCTGACACGATGTAGAATCCTTCAGGTGTTGTGGAAGCGCATCACTGCTAGGAGGGGCGTCAAGGGGCGGTGATCACGCAAGATGTCTACCCTTATGTCGACCCCCTCCCCCACCCCTTGAGCACACCTTTAAGCCACTGTGGATGACTTACGTGTTTATTTCCACCAAGAAGACAATTAAAATCAAATCCCTGTCCCAGTAATGTCAACCCGGTCTTTGGATGTGTACACGAGTTGGCGTTGGGATTCGAATAGCCTTTTCTTTTAGATACTGTGGTCTACTGGGGCCCTAAGTATAAAACTTTGCGTAGTGCTTGCGTGGTGCTTGTGGTTAGGAATACAAAGGGAGAACAATGAACTTTCAAACCACAAGCACATCGCAAGCACTACGTTAAGTTTTATACTTAGGGCCCCTGCAACTTATGTATATGGGAGCATTGCTAATGGCTTTATCGACATATTGTCAAGGTGTGGTGAGTGGTCAATGTATAGGACCTCAGGCTTCCATGATCGCCTCTAGGCCTCCACGCAGGAACGGTTCCCATGTCTATACCAAATGTATATAACTCATTAAAAACAGTACTTTTAAATTATATAATTGCTGACGATCGAGACCAATGGTCATCAACAGAGGTGAGTAAACTATCTATAAGATATTACATAGTGTATGGTGTATAATGATGTGAAAAGTAATAGTTATTCGTTGGATGAAATGAATGAAGCCTTCTGGTTAGTATGATTGTTTGATTGGAAATCGTTTTATTGTATAAGTATATTATTTTACTTAACAAGAATGTGTGTAATATGTCCTGCCAATTCTAACCGAAATTGTGTTCACAATTTCGTTCGCACGTGTGGCGTCTCTTGGTAGAGATTGTTGGGATATCTTACATAGGTTGTCAACACCCTTTTCCCTACCACAGGGAGGGTCTGTGAGAAAGTGAGAATGATCTGCTTGGAGCAGCAGGGAGGGTCTGTGAGAAAGTGAGAATGACTGCTTGGAGCAGCGACGATAGAATATGTGCACTCCCTCGCTACAGCGTCTTCCCGCCAGTGCGAGGTAAACACGACCTCTTTGCACTCGTCTCGCTTGGCCAGTGTTATTGTTTTGACAAAGTCTCACGTGAAATTATGACTCGTCTTTGTCAAGGCACGTGCTGTGGCAGCCCCAGACATTAGGTAGCATTCCTTCACGTATAAACAGGCTGTAAAATACCACTCCTGAGTGGAAGTGGGGAAACCCTGTAAGTCTTCCTTACGTTTGCTAAGCTTACACCGGGGTCTATAACAATACATTATAAACGTTGTTTATTTACCGAGTGTCTTATAATAACAACTGATTGTTTTCCTGGGAACTTGTGTCTGTTCCAGAATATATCCCCGCCGACAAGAAAACGTAGCATTTAAGTCAAAAGTGGACAACAACCGCCTCTAATACTAGGTACCTATGGCCTAAACAAGATACAGATGATGTATATATATATATATATATATATATATATATATATATATATATATATATATATATATATATATATATATATATATATATATATATACATATATATATATATATATATATATATATATATATATATATATATATATATATATATATGATCCAAAAAAATTCACTGTGAAACACTCACACTGGCACAGACCACCACGAATTCCCTTATTTGTTGGCCAGCACTACGACAGGCGTCGTGTTATACCTGTCTCATTGCATTGCACGTGGCATGACACGATCCCGCCATCACCGACCTGTGGATGGCGCCCGGGGATGGCGGGCTTTTTACGAAGCTGCCTCACGGTATATACTACTCGCCTGGTACATACATCTCCATGGGAAAACAATTGTTTCAGCTGTCATTATTAGGTCAGTCGTCTCAAAATTCTAGAAATAGTAGGGATTGATTTCTCTAAAAGCTTTAAAAGCTTCTCTTAGTAAATGTATCGTGTGGGGCTGGACATCTGGTTGTTGTTTTTAGAGAAATGTCATCCAACGTTTCTGATTTCCAAGGTTTTACTGCGATATACGATAGTGATATGCATTTATTTGTCACGTTCGATTTTCTCATTCCGCATTAAAGACAATACAACGTGCATGTACAGTTTTTCTGAAGAAGCGAGTGGAGGATCTAATGCAATGCACCCAAATGTGGACTATGAAGATTTATCTCGTATTCAAATCGAGTTTAATACAATAATAGTAACTATAGTTAATTACAATAATAGAAGAAAATCTAATTAGATGTTTATTCATTTTGACTTTGGAATATTAATACATAAGTGAAAAGTAAAAACGTGCTGGAGACTATCGCTTTAACAGAGGTTAGTTTACAATATCCAAAGCCTAGGATTGATAACCCTGAGTTATTGAATCGTGCCTACAAAAAGTATCTTCGCATCAAATACAATGTGGGAAATGGTCTAAAATGTATCTAAATCGTATCTGAGGAAATATTGTTTATGTAAGCAATTCTTTATATGAATTGACTACATACGAATTATATATATATATATACAGTATATTATATATATATATATATATATATATATATATATATATATATATATATATATATATATTTATAAATTATATATATATATATGTATATATATATACATATATATATATATATATATATATATATATATAAATATATGTATATATATATATATATATATATATATATATATATATATATATATATATATATATATGCATATATATATGCATATATATATATATATATATATATATATATATATATATATATATATATATATATATATATATTTATATATATATATACACATATATATATTTATACATATATGTATATATGAATAATAAACGAATGCGGCTCCACCGGTAAACTTTATATATATATATATATATATATATATATATATATATATATATATATATATATATATATATATATATATATATATATATATATATATATATATTTATAAATTATATATATATATGTATATATATATATACATATATATATATATATATATATAATATATGTATATATATATATATATATATATATATATATATATATATATATATATATATATATATGCATATATACATATATATATGCATATATATATATATATATATATATATATATATATATATATATATATATATATATATATTTATATATATATATATACACATATATATATTTATACATATATGTATATATGAATAATAAACGAATGCGGCTCCACCGGTAAACTTTAAATTCAGAAATAAATGTATAGATGTCCAATCACACCTAAACCAATCATATTGTTGGAACGGGGTTTGTAGATTTGAACATGACCAACTTAATGTATCCGTTTTCTAACTTTAAGTGCTAGCTCTGATGTCTAAGAGGTTGAAGGCGTTTGTTACTGATTAATTGCTGTCTCTCACCACAACCTGTGTTCGAATCCCGTGCTGGGCAATGTGAGTTACCAGTGTCTCGGGGTTAGGTGGTGGTTTTCTCCGGTGACTCCGGTTATCTCCACCATTTAAACCTGGCTAGTAACAATTAAGCATAGATATGTCATAAAGAGTGACGAAAATCAAAGTTACAAAATCCAAAATAGAATATTGCAGTAGTACTATTTGATTAAACATGTAGACCCTCTCATCACTGAAGTTAAATCTCAAGTTCACTTACTCTCACAAGTAGATCTCAAGATTTAATTTCGAACCTATATCGAAAAAACTTACTTTCCATTATGGGGGACTGCGTTTAAGAAATCTAGGGAAAGCAGCCAGCTTAGGATTCAAAATATTTACTCGTGCCAAAAGCAGAGCACATGACGTTGCCATGACAACGGTATGGACTTCTGAAAATTAAGTTGTGCGATGTGCACTGGACCTGAATACTGTGGTTGATTTAAAAGTAAATATCAAAACTGTCAAAAGTGCAATCACCCCGCTAAGAGTATTTTAATACGTCAATATAGGGCATGGGAACTTTACTTTTATAAACCGGGATGTAGTATGCAATCTGAGAATGTCTACCGAGTTCAAGATGCCATGCTACTCTATGCCACGGCGCCCCTGTTGAGAAAAATTGAAACTGCTAAAAGCTCAAACGACCGTTTGGATGCATGAGTATAGTTGGGGTTACATTTAAACATTCAGAACTCTATATTTGATACCTGCACAATTTATTTGACAGCGATTTGACTTTTCTAAGTTATCTAACATAATATAAAAAGAGTTCCACATTAATTCCAATGCGGCATTTACACATGGTTCGATCAAATTGGGGTGTGTATATCGTCGACATACATGTACGAGGGCATGGATTCGAGATTTTTGAGTTCTTAATTACAACACAATTCAGGTTGAGATGTAGGATATAATAATAGGAGCAAAGTAAATACCGGAGTAAATAGCGGTTAGTAATTATATTTGACATTTCTACGTTTTGATATATTGCTTATTAGCATTCACCAGGTTCGTGTTGACCAGTCGAAAGTGTCGTTGGTGCTAGCGATTTTCATACAAATACCGAACCAATATTGCATCACATATTCGATACCGTAAAATGATATCGTATGTATGACTAACAATGCAAGAATATGTTGTCGTTAGATACTAAGAAAAGGTTTAATGAGACATTGGTAAACCATGCCGGAATATAAATATGCATTCAAGCATTTTATAGTTATTGCCTTAGATGAAGAAAGAATGGATTTGTAGCGAGAGAACAATTACTATATGAGCTATAGTGAAGTGCTGGACTCATGCCTTTTTGAGTTTAAAAATTTCGTATGAAGACCCACAGAAAGTGGCTGTATGGGGTCTCATTTCAAAGAGGTCTTTGAGATTTGTTTTGGCTAATTTTGGTGGGGTTTCTCCACTTATGTGGGGCATTATCATCATGTTTATGGTTGGTAAATATAATACTGCCTTTTCACTTAGATGAAGAAAAGAATTACTATATGAGCTACAGTGAGGGGCTGGACTCATGCCAGAGGTCACTGATATGGCACCAGCATGGGGTCACGAGGGAACAAGGACCAATCAGGGCTCTGGTATCATTTACATTACAGAGAAACCTGATC
This sequence comes from Maea johnstoni, assembly GCA_963942565.1. Taxonomy (NCBI): domain Eukaryota; kingdom Metazoa; phylum Annelida; class Polychaeta; order Spionida; family Magelonidae; genus Maea; species Maea johnstoni. Next base: position 9,280,785 of record OZ012692.1, on the reverse strand, counting down.
GCCAGCATCAACTGAGGACGTGCAGTGCACAACTTTTGGGCTATTAGTTGATACTGGTTGAGGCTAGCCTGTTCAGGGTGACCGGCTGGTTTCATATCCACTTGTATTTATTTATCCAAGGTTATTGCCTAATTATTAGATATTTTGTTAAGTATCAGACATGTATATGCTCCGAATGTAAATGCGTCTTATTTTATTAAGACACGTCTCCGATGCACGACACTGTTAAATTCGAACGCAATTGAGGGAGGTACTAGAAAAAAATCCAAAACATTGAAAGAGTCAACACATCTATTAAAATAAAAGATAACTATGAGTCAGTTATTTTGGTCTTTATTATGAATCGTTACATACAATGAGAGGTGCAGTATTTTAACCCATTCACACTTAGAGTACCACCAGAACCTAACGTCTGCTACTTTCATGCTTTTGAAAATAACTTGAGAACAAAGCGAAAGTTCACAAAATATTTGAAGGAGAGTTGTAGTTTGGCTTCTGATAAACATGTCTCTTTCATATGCTTTCCAGAAAATGCTTTTGTAATTAATATATTTCCAAATTTGTCAAGCCTGTTTGGGCTGGTCTGAGTGTTAATGGGTTAGGGGACATTTATGGGAGAAAACACCCATCGTCCGTCATAGGACAATGTTATTTGAAACGTTAAACAGTGACTGAAAACAAGAGAGTTGTGAGAAGGCACCAGGTTCAAAGAGCAATTTTACGCTTTCAACTCAAATGTACAATCTTGACCGATATTTACAGTGCCAGCTAGCTCTCCCAAGGAACCATGCCAGAAGAGATTATAGAAGAAAGGGTTAGAACACTCCACACTTCCATTACTTTATTCATTAAATGTCACAAAAAGAATACATTCTGGAATGTTAAGGTATTCTCGTTTTGTTATTTGAGTTATCATTTTTACTTTAGACAAATACACGAAACATTTTAACTGATTTGATTGATGATTTAAATTGATTAATACACGCCCTTATAAGTGAGATCAATGCCTCTTCACGTAAGTATATTAGTCGTATTTCTTAACCCTATCTCACTACGTATTTTGTCCGTGTTAATCCAATCATGATCAAGCAAAATACTAACAACGTTGCACCGTATTAACAGAAAAAGGTAGGGCTCTCCATCAAATGATGGCACTTAATTTGCAAAAAGCTGTCGAAGAGTTTGTAATACATATATGTTGATATATACGTATATGCATATCCCATATATATATATATATATATATATATATATATATATATATATATATATATATATATATATATATATATATATATATATATATATATACAGGCTCCTCTTTGCTATAAAAGAATGTTTTTCGAATAGTATGAAATTAATATTTATTCACTTACGCCTATAAAGATTATCGAAACAGGTCATTCCATATCACCACCATTGAAAACGTTGTTGCCTTGTAAATACAGTCAAACCTGTATTAAGAGGCCACCCAAGGGAAGACCAAAATATGGTCTCTTAAGACAGGTGACCTCTTAATAGAGGGTCAGTTAAACTAGAATGTTAGACAAGGGGAAATGAAAATGTGGTCTCTTAACAGAGGTAGTCTCTTAATAGAGGTGGTCGCTCGGGCAGGTTTAACTGTATGGTATCAAAGTTGTGATTTTTACAAGCCCGATAATAGGTATCGAAACAGCACTGACAACAATACAATTGTTTCCGAAAACTACACAATCCTTTCAATCACTAAAAATGGAAAATCTTGAAACCATGTGCCAGGTCAGAATGAGATAAGATTCTTGAATGTAATACCCGATGTTTGCAGTTTACAAGTATGGAATAGGCAGCGTTGTTATATTTGGCGATATTCGTTAAGTACGCTTTGGGTATTAGTAATACACAAATGCACAAAAGATGGCGCTTGTAATTTTTTCGTTTTGATTAAATTCTTATAATTGATACTCCATCGAGTCTTAAATCGCCATCGTGTTCCAAGATATACAGCAAGAAAATTTCAATCATATTCCCTCAGAAGACATGTCCATACACCTGATATATATACGTAACTGTCAATAAGCATTTTGATGTGAAGGCAATTAGGTTGTCTCAAAATGAACATTTTTTGTTGTTAAATAAATATTCGTTGTGTAACGAATTAACCATTTAAGTACTAAACTCGGTTTCCACTTTACCATTTAATACAAGCGTAATCGCCATCCTCGGACATAGGATATGACCTACTTCACTACCCATTTAAACGAAACATACGCCTAAGGCGAACTTTGCTTTATGCGGACCAATCCAATATAGTCCGAGTAACGCGAGTGTGTCTGTATTCTCAAGCTACCCGCAACATTATCAGGATAAATGGGCACTCTCTGCACGGAGCCATCTACACGAACCGTAGTATGCATGAGCCGGATATAACGGTTACAATTGCTTTCATTTAGGAATACAATACTTCTCAAATATGTCTTGCATTAGTAGAAAACTAGCCTACGCAACGAGAAAAATACTCACGATTTGTACAAAGGTACACGCATCGATATTATATGCAAAGCCAAATCAAGAGAAGGCAAACCAAACAATGTAATTTATACACAGGCCTCCTAGAGTTGAATTAAGATCTTCATAGCAAAGTTGGTCGAATAAATGCAAAGATGCAATTCACCTTTCCTTATGTTAAAAAATCAGCATTGGAATAATCCATACTATATAAATGACAGGGAAAGGATAATAAATGAATTACAACATCTTGAGTACAGCTCCAACAGTGCCGTTAACCTTTAATGTTTAAACAGAGTGGTTTTCCTCCACATTTACAAACTTCTTTATATATATATATATATATATATATATATATATATATATATATATATATATATATATATATATATATATATATATATATATATATATATATATATATATATATATAAATACATATATATATATATATATATATATATATATATATATATATATATATATATATATATATATATATATATATATATATATATATATATATATATACACGCAAACAGAACTTCGATAAGGTGTGACTTAACAAAATAATGGAAGCAGATTCAGATATCTGTCAACACCTCTAGATCTTGTCTCCTATAGACACATGTTAATATATGTATGCAACCAATTGTCAATGGAATACCATTCACATTACTGAATAGATGGAGACATAATGCGGTTCTGAATACTAAGCCCTTAATGGTAATCCCTTTAGCCTATCCAGAAGCTGCAAAGAGATTAAAAAAAACACAGTTTATACCATATGGAACAAAATGATAATAATATCTATCTACTTTTCAACAGTAACGACCTCTGGGTCACCTCTTAGTCATCAAAAGCTACATATCGCTTTATAACATCAAGCTATAAAATGGTTTTATGCTATGTCCATATGATGTGATATCTAATGAAATAGACCAAGACTATTCTGCAATGCCCTTTACCACCTGAGGTGATTGATTTACAAACGTGGACTGCACTGTAATATATATATATATGTATATATATATATATATATATATATATATATATATATATATATATTTATATATATATATATATATATATATATATATATATATATATATATATATATATATATATATATATATATATATATATATACATGTATATATATATATATATATATATATATATATATATATATATATATATATATATATGTATATATATATGTGTGTGCCAAGAAGACATTTTATTCCTACGCCAGTCAACCGAACGCCCGGTCTGCCTTAGCATTTATATATATATATATATATATATATATATATATATATATATATATATATATATATATATATATATATATATATATATATATATATATATATATATATATATATATACATATATATATATATATTTATATATATATATATATATATATATATATATATATATATATATATATATATATATATATATATATATATACATCCTATTTATCGTTATTAATTGCATTCAAAGCATTGCAGCATTGCCTAGACCCATCTCTACAGGAAAGGTGCAAAATTAATGTGCTCGTAGAAAAGTCGTGAAGTGTGGTTATTCTACTGAAAATCAAAAGCTTATTCTTTACGTCGACTCTACCGCACAGGCTTATAGACTAGCAATGACACAAACACTTAATGTTCTGTACATGATTGTCTTTTATCAGCAGATTATGGTACGATATGCAGCTGTACCGTACCGTTTCGTATCGTACACTGGTAATGCACGATATCGTTTTAAATTCATCACTATACTGTGTCCATTTAGTTTCTTTAGCATGTGTATATGTACAAAGTGCAATATATCATAGGCCTGTATCCTTGGGTATCATGAAATGTGAATGATTCAATGGACTCCTCACCCTGGGGTTAAATGATACAGTGTAGCCATCTGTATCTGCCATATTCTTGCAAACATGCCTTTCGTAGGGTATTTTACATCTAGAATAAGTAGTTGCCCTTCTACTATATATCCGGATATACTTTGGTACAAAAACAATGGTTGCAGTATAGAAAAGTGTGTAACCTATTTATACCCAGAGTGCTAAAGAGATCTTAGGGATGTGTACTTATTTTGAATACACAAGTCAAATGTTAGCATCTTTCTTTGTTCGGTGGAGCATTATATACACTTTTTATTCAGGTGTTTCTTGCTAGTAGGGTTTCAAATGCAAAATATTTTTGGATGCAAAATATGCTTGACTAGAGCATTCTGCTTATAGACAGGTTAACCTTTACAGTAATTCACACTTGATGGCAATCTTCGTATTCAGGAAAACACTTCAAAGCAAAGTAATGTTGCAGTCGTCATGAGATATATCATCAATTGCATTGACAGTGGTCCTCTTCTCGAGACTGGTCCATTGCTTTTGCTTTAGAAGATGGCTCCCAGTATCATTACACTGTAGACCAGGTTACCATACCGCTTTCGTGAAATCCACCTCCGCGCACACCGGATATGACGTCAGGATCCCATCCATCCAATAGCATTGCCCCATTTGACTGATCCCAGCAGTTTGCATCATCTGTTGCTACTGGAAGTCGGACATTTGATTGTTCCATTGTTAAGCATATCTCTAAGACATGGGTTTAAGCCGGGGTAGGCAACTATGTAAGTTTTTAAAATCATCCTTACGGCAAATGTTTATTTTTCACATTCAATCATAAGTCATATTAATACTGGTATACCTTTTTTTACAATTGCACATCTGTAAATAGACACACCTAACAAATTCGATTTGAGCAATCAGTATTCAACACACACATTTTCAGCATTTCACAGACATCCATTGGTATATTCGACATAGCGAATTGAGGAATAAAAGGAACTAGACAATGAAAGATGTCTGTAAGTGACATCTTTAATGAAATTAATTAAAAAACAAGGTTTTCGGTAGTTGGCTTATAAATTCTCAGTAGATGGAGTTCACAGAAATCACCCCTCAGAAATTTTGTTCAGTGGAGATTTTAGCACAGGCTAGCCAGAATAGGCTAGCAAGAAATCGTCATCTTTCTAATAAAAGCCAATAAACATTCCAAAATACATGTATAAAGGAGGAAATTTCCTGTAACGCCACCTATTGACAGTAATTAAACTGAACATTTTGATATGACTTTTCCACATATACTCAATTAATAACAATTCCATTCAGCTGTTCGGATTTCATGGATGAATATTTCCGTCTGAATCATTTTACGTTTTTGCCATGGCATTCCATGGAAGAAAATATTTCATGCTTAAATCAAAGCTTGATAGGTGTGTTTATTTACAGAAATTTATTGAGACTATTCACACAATCACACTGGTCATGTCAAGTTTCAACTTCGAGAAAACCTGGTGGAGAAAGAAGGAACTACGATCACAAGCGAACATACCACTTCCATGTCACAAGCGCACGTGTGCCATTGTAAGTATGACATGACCTGCATCACAAATGGCACGGCCTGTCACGTGGTTCTACTGCATACCTTTCCCGTAAATACATGTGACATTGCTGGTCATTTGATAACGTTATATTGTCACAAGCCGACCCAAGCAGTTAGTGTTCGAATGAGGTGAGTCTTTTCCAAATATCCTACTACTGTAAATAAAATATTAAGGCCCAGAATACATTCATGTATATATATATATATATATATATATATATATATATATATATATATATATATATATATATATATATCTTATCACAACAAAGCATTTAAGTAAAACGATCAAGGATGTATGTAAGTACTTATAACAAATCAGGGAAAACGTTCCTTTTGAAAATCCAACTTAAGTAATTTTGAATAAGCGTTAACAATTGTACACCTCAACGAAATAATCTAACCTGCAATACCAGAACGGGTTTATTGTTTTTCTCTTTTCCCAGCGAAATGAAATGATCGCTCAAATAAAATATATGTTCTGCAGTTTCCGACATCCAGCGGCTCTTCTCCGAGCCAGGTTTTCTCGAAAGTGTAAGAGTTGTCATTGTTTGAGTACTTTAGGCACAGGGGCTCCAACTATAATTCCACCACCAGAGTCACAAGTAGCGTCACCAGAAGCGCCATCTGCAGGCCTCCGCATACACTACTCGCTCCATTTTCACCACCTCGCACCATGCCTGGTGAGACTGGAAAGATAGAGAAATACAACAGTAATAACATAGTCTGGCAAAGCAACATATCATGCAGGGGATGGATCATATCTCCGAATGTTTTACTCTGATAACCCATGTTAATGGTAGTTAGTTGGGTACAATTGCAATAAATGTATTATCTATTGTTAGAATATCAAGTAATAGAAACAAATGGCATTAGATCAAGTTTTTGACCTTCTTCAGCTTATACTTTTCTAATCCATATGACAACTGTCCAATGCAAACCAACGAATGACCGCGGAATAATATAATAAGTAAAGTCCTAAATGGATTATTTCGTACTTTTGCGAGTTGGTGTATATTTTGTATAGGTCGGTATTAGGTATCAAATGTGTTTTCCATTGCAGGATATTTGATGGTAAGCAAGTAAACGTATTTGTTTCATTATTGGTGGGCACAAATTTCATTATTGGTGGGCACGGAATCGTGCTATACTTGTGTATAATCTGTTGTTATCTTAACAATCACACCATACTTCGTGATGTGTCAGTCTGAGGAAATTGTGAACTAGCTACTTGTATTTTAGCTGATAGAATTTATTGTAATTTATGAAAAGTTCGCGTGCTTGTGGCGCCATCTACTGGCAATGACAAGCATACTCTTGGTGAACATGCACCAAGGAGACGGCGTCATACGGCAATGCAAGCAAATTGCATTCAACAGCATTCCAGACCACCATATTTTGACCATGACTAGTAAAGCTAGTGTTGTATCAGTTTTATTATATTTTTTGTATTTTTTGGTAGTGAAGTTCATTTTTCACGGTACTTTATTGTAAACTTTAGCACAGCTTGCGCGATACTGATTTGTAGGCAATAGGTAAATGGCCCGAAAAGTAGTGTATATATATATATATATATATATATATATATATATATATATATATATATATATATATATATATATATATATATATATATATATATATATATATATATATATATATATATATATATATATAATTATTAAAGGATTTTTGATGGCTACAGCAAACTACATAAGGGAAAAAATATTTTGGTATGTCATAAAGTGGACATAAAATACACGTTCTGAAGGTTCTAAATGCAGCAATGTCATTTGCTAAAAGCGGATCAACAGCGAGGAGGACGAAGAGGTGCCTCCGCTTAATGGGATTGCGAACTGATTTGGCTAGAAAAGGCCCGCAGCAAGAGAAGGCGATGATGGCGGCGGCGGCGGCGACAACATAGACGAGAGACAGCAGCAGCAGCAGGAGCACTGTGGGGCCAGGGGGCGCCACCCCTCGTACCAACTGATAGCTTACCCCTCACAACTCCTCCTGTTTACCGCACTTCAATTTGGCAAAGCTTTGACAAAACGTGCTTTTTAGCTAACAGGTTCCCGCGTAATGAACATTTGGCACCTGTGATGAACATTTTGCACCTGTAACAGCGTTTCCCTGATTTCCCCAACGTGTCTGCCCATTTTTGACGCCCTTAATTCTCCTAACTGCCCGTTTTATATCTCTTTCGAGGAGAAAGTCAATTTGTCTAGGAGATGACTTACCTTTGTTTATCGTGTTATCTACAGTCCTCGGAGGTTTTGTACCGTATTTGTTTTGCGGCGAACTCCCTCTAGATGAGCTAGTAGTTTTAATAACAACAATAGGATCTGTTGGTTTAATCGCTGGCTCAAGTTCTGGTTCAACATATTCTGAAAAACACACACGAAATAACCTTAGGATTGGGTACGCTCAAACCACAAGCGTTTTAGGACGGTATCGATCGGATTCGGTAGCACATCTTGGAGAAGCGTTGGGTTTATAGTTGTGCGTTGCCGCACTGCATATTGGACAAGTGTCTAGTTAATTGTCTATGCTGTAAATGAATGTATGAACGTAAGATTACTTGGGCCTTTCAATTTAGGAAAGTGTTGTTTTGCATCTGGTTGTAATGCCATGCATTTTGAACGATCATTAAACACGATACGAGATCCTGAAACGTACAGACATATATGCACTTTTTCCTAATTTCCGCATCCTATTATTCGTAATGTAGACGCCAAGGACAACTTCTTCCAGAATGAAAATTGGTAACCTAAACACAGAATTGGTTACACAGGCAAAAAGGTGTCTCGCCCATATAATGGACACATTCTTTCAAATAAGAATAGATTAACTAGGTTGACTATTTTCATCCAACAAGATAGCTGAAGAATACTTCAAGCATTGCGTCTCATACATGTACTCATCAAAACTCGTTTTGCCAAGATCCATTAAATCGGTCCGATTTAACATAACTTTCCGACATCTATAATTGTATGCAGTACCTGAAGGAGGCGCCATCTGACGGCGATAGGCCAAGTTTCTGAGTCGTGTCACAGCGGTATATAACATCATCACATGCTTTGCTATGATGCTCGATGCTGATAGGTCAATAGGTGTTAGACATGCAGCCGTTCATATTATGTAAATACATATCGAACCTCTGAATTCTATATCACCCCTTAACTAACCGACCATAATCGATATCATCTCCTAGCCAGCACTGTTATGTATTTGTTTTTGTTTTTTCATATCATGGAGGAGTAGGGAGGTTTATTCGTCCCACCCCTTGGATACGGGTACGTACGGGTGGATATCAAGACAAACCACACTTTCTAACAGACTGTATCGCTTGGTGTTCGATATTCCAATAATGCAGCAAAACATGTAGTAGTCTGATTAATGAACGACCATTGATGATAGATAACAGTTGGTACAAAGTTAGCGATTTTTTCTTTTCAACGATCCTCAGAGGCGCTTATGGCAAAAGGGCAACTTAGTATGTCATAGCTCTACAATGCAAATTTATCAACTATGGAAAGCGAATAGTGGTAGACTATCTTTCGCAAAGCACAAACTTTCTCCATGCAGTTTGTATATGGTCCAGAGCACATACGATGGAAAATTATTAGTCCTTTTCAGAATAAATGTGTGCATGAAATAGGCATTTCAAGGTCAATAAAGATCAACACATGGGAAGTATGGTACATCATACGGACGGACTTAAACTCAATTCATACTTAATATGTTAATCGCTTGTAATAAAACATTATGACTATTTCTAACAATGTGATCGCTTATAATGTGGAGGTCAGACGCCGCAGAGTAAACATTCTCATAATCCTCATTGATTGTTTCTATTGTGAGGACATCGTCTCCCCAGTACTGGGACTAGGTGGTAAACGGCGCCAGGGGATGAGACTATACACACTGCGGATTATAGGATTATCCATTAAGGAGAGATTAAGCCCCATCATATGTACCATCTATCCCCAGCATCTCCCCAAAGAGCTATTATTGCGGCGCGAGGATGCTGGTGAATTGATGTGGGGTAACCTCCCCTTCCCCCAAATAACCAAGGACATCGATCGCGATACGTTAATTAATGGTGGCCAGCGACAACAAGGAACGCAAGCATCAGTGCCCAGCTAATGACCAACTGATACAGTAGTGCAGGCAATACAGCGTAGTTCTAAATCAAAGGCATTTTCGTTACCCAACGCACAATTTTCAAAACCTTTAAGAAATCAAAGCAGTTATAAAAATCACTCTATTTCATAATACCTAGTGAACGTCATATATTAGTCATTTGGACTCGGCACGTACGGAGGGTAGGTTTGTCAAGTTTGTTTGTTTGTTGACAGGTTCGAAGCTTTAGGATAGGCATGGTCGTACCACGATGAGACACTCACAGCACACATGGTCTGCATACGTGTAAAGTACTCCTTCACATTAACGCAATGTTGAACTTTGGGGATGTAAAAAAGGTATCTGCATATCTGACTCTTTCAAGGACAACTAATTTTTAGAGAAAGAAAGGACACCGAATCCACAAACCAATTGCATTTTTTTTCGAAAAAACATAGCGATAAAGGAGTCTAAAGGTTAATGTACCAGCCCAGTCACAGAACACGACACAATGCAAACCAAAAAAGCAGAAGTTCCAGTTCCACAGCAAACATGGCAGCGAAGGCAGTATTTGGATAAGGCCATAATTTATTTGCAGTGCACAGAGTGTTGGCGGGTTGTGCGTATATCGATGACGCGAGTTGCTAAATTCATAACTCGATAAATGGATGGAATGGAAAGTTACATCGATTTTTGACATTTATTTGATTATTGAAATTGCCAAATGAAAATAATAAGCTAGGATGAAGTCAGAAATAGCATGGGACTCTTCGCAGCAGTCAGCCAATCCACCCCTCCGCTGTTGCCTTCAGAAAATGTCACTGGTCATTATGAACAGATGTGAATAAGGTTTTGCCTGTCTTTTAAATGGCGATTCGTTATCATCGCTTTGACACATTGATATTCCTGTAGCTAGGTAGGAAACTATCTTCAATGGAAGGTCATTGCTCTAGACCAGGACAATTTTCGATTTCAAGTTTTACTCCAGCGCCCCGATCTTACATCCATTTGAGTTCTAAATGAGACAAATCATATGCCGACTTGACTGATCGAGTTCCAGAAAATCGACCCAAACCTTTCAACCTGCTTCTCTAATAAGACCAATTCTTAACTAATTTTACCACAGTGTTACTAGAATTACATAAACACTGCGGCCTGCCCTGGTAGCAGAGTGGTCTATTACTTCTCGCTCTCGTGCACCACAGAGGCACAAGAACGAATATTGACCGTGGCATTGGAGAAAGTTGTTGGTGGCGGTTATGCGGTGGTTTTCGCCGGGTACTCAAATGTCACCACTGACAACTGGATAGTACCGATTAGCCAAACAGGACCAAAAAGGTGATGATAATCGAAATTCCAAATACTGTATTATTGGTTAATTTGGCGTGTACTTAAGTTGGCGTTTTTTTCAAAAAAGTATTTTCCCTGTATTTATATTGGCGTCTGGAGCAGTCAGAACAACGCCATCTTTATTTAGACATATTTTTATGCGATCTTTAATTTGGCGTTGATGGGCATTCGCCAAATACGCCAAATTAAAAACCACGCCAAATTAACCAGTTATACAGTACATAAACGCTATAACTCCCCAACTAAGGAGGAGGAGGATGCCCCTCTTCGCTCATAACTTACCATAAAGAAACATCTCCTCCTCATCCATTCCTAGACCATTGGCTGCCACACATTTATACGAGCCGTAGTCTGTCTCGCCGATGTCCTGCACCCTCATGCTGAGCGTCATGGTGTGGTCGCCCTCGTCGTACGCCTCGATACGGTATTTATTCGTACTGGTTATTCTTTTGCCGTTACGTTCCCAGTAATTGTTCGCTTGTGGGTAAGCCGTTATCACACACTCGAGAATCGTGTCCTTCCCCACTGCTTGTCCTATTCTCCGAGTTGGTAAGCGAATCTCTGGTGCGACTGCAAGAAAATTGCTCAGACATTGAAACGACACGAAAGCTTACTAAAGTGTTGTCATGGTGACAAGTAATGTACATGTACCATGTATGTGGTCGGTGTCGTGCAAGACGGACAAGAATATATATATATATATATATATATATATATATATATATATATATATATATATATATATATATATATATATATATATATATATATATATATATGTATATATATATGTATATATATATATATATATATATATATATATATATATATATATATATATATATATATATATATGTATATATACATATATATATACATATATATATACATATATATATACATATATATATACATATATATATACATATATATATATATATATATATATATATATATATATATATATATATATATATATATATATATATATATATATATATATGTATATATCACTAGATATGGAATGAGTTAAAATTCCAAGTAAAATTGTCTTTGATATGTGTATATTAAGCCTTCGACTGGAAATGCTTAATTCATTTATATGATACAAACTAACACCAGTATAAAACATAGTAGATTTCATAGTATCCTTAGATGAATAAAACAAGGCATATCATATAATTGGAATACTTATGATAAGTAAAAAAGATATAACTATCATTCACAGAGTATTGCATTCGACATGATAACGTTTAGAATGCAAACCTCAGGAATGGATATTATTTAGTTAGAAATCCAAAGAAAAAAAAACAGATTGATAGACTAGGAAAGTTGGGATCTTAATTTGTTTGCTATTTATCTGAAACTTTTATTGTACTTAGGACTTTTTAGGGAAACAACAGGCATTATTATATGCCTACTGCTCATTCTCTGCTGTGATTGGTCAGATCATGGTCACATGACCACCTTACAAAATTGATATTGGGGTGCATAATTCTTTAGATTCGTTAAATATTTTATCTGAATGAGCAGTAAGCATATAATAAAACAAATATGGCACTTTGGTTTCGTGTCAATATCAATTTTTATTGCACTCTGAAAAATGATATTGCACTCGGCGCAAGCGCCTCGTGCAATATCATTTTTCTGAGTGCAATAAAAATTGATATTGCACTCACCCAAGTGCCATATTTGTATAATATTTTGGATTTTTATAGTGCGACCTTAACATAATTCGATCCCTAATTTCCAGTACCAAGTGTACATTTCTCCGTAAATCTCATTCCATTCCTCAAGTCGGCCAAAATACATGTAAAAGGTAAGATAGAGACATAAAACACATGTTGTAAGTTGTAATACCGATGAAGAAGAGTCCGCAGCGCTTGGTTTAGTAGTGTTTCCCCCACAGCTTGAGAGAGGCTAGTCGGGTCAGGGGGGTGTTCGAAGCATGTGGGGTTGGTTTAGGGAGACTAGGGTGTTTAGGGGTGCTATGCACAGGATTGGCAACTAGTAAGATAACACTTTCCCCCCCCCCCCCCCCCCCGGATATTTACAACCATAAATCTCATTTAGACTGCACCTTAAAACGGGTTTAATAACTAAAAAAAATTGTGGAAAATAAACATTGAGATTGGCATTTCCTATCAGAAATTTAAAAAAAGATCATAGAGACGTATAGAATATTTGGAATGTTTCAAGTGATGAATAAGGATTGTTGACTAATCTGAGTGCAGGTTTCTACTCACTTCTTTTTGTGTACAAAATGGGAGTAAAAGGTTAAATGTGGAAAATAAAGTGTTCTTTGGCAATGACGTTTGGAGTATAACGTATTGGAAATCAAATCAATGATTCACTGATCACTTTTGCATGAATAGATGCATGGTATAGATAAAACTGGGCAAATTGGACCTCTTTGAATCAAACTATAATAATGTGTTTCTGCAAAATGAAGTGAAGAACTGTCACGTCTCACACAAACCTCTTTAGGATGCGAATCAGATGAATCATTTAGATTAGTTTTATCTTGTTATTCAAATGAGCGTTTTCAATGTGCAGGCTTCGTGCGGAGGTGTTCGATTCCTTGTGTGGATAATGTCATTACCAGACACGCTAACATCATCATTACCCGATTGGGACAAAGCAAATAACTAGGCAGAAACCTGTTCTATTTTTCTCTCTATTAAGGTGGGAGTTTTTACTGTTTTGCAGCCTTTAATTCAATCTAACCTAACGCGATTTGCCCCTGTGAAAATACTTATCCGATTAGAGTCCTTTCCAATTTTCACAAGGTTGACAACACAAAGGTGCTCTGTAAGGTATTCGTGTATGTTGGTAAAGCCTCATACCTTTATCATAAAACAGTGAATAACCTTTTAGAGGCTAAGGGCCAAGCTTAGGTTTAAATATACCCTCAAGCACACCTAAAGGATCAACCCTATGTGTACTTGAAACGGAGTTCAATTGATTTTGTAAACACTGAAATAACGAATTGTGTTTCCCAAAATCTTCTTCAAAATACTCATCATAACCTGGGATTCATGTTCATTAGTCAAATACTCTTTTCATATCCTTCCATCATTCACCTTTATACATATTTCACTATGTTAATTGTTAACCCATTCACACTTGGAGTTTCTCTAGAAAGTGTCGTCTGCTATTCTCATACTTTTTAAAATTCCTTTTGAATAAAGCAAAATTCACAAAATGTTTGAAGGAGAGTTCTTGTTTGACTTGTGATCAGCATTTCTCCTTCAACTGTTTTCAAGAAAATGTGTTTGTAAGTTAAATATTTCCAAAATCGTCAGGCCTCTTTTGGCTGCTCTGAGTGTAAACGGGTTAATTCTCTGTATTGTGCCAGGTGATGCCTCCGTGGTCGATCGGTCTAACACACCATTATATTGACACAATAGTGTCGATTCCCACTTATACTGCATTCATGTGAGAATGTTGCCAGTGACTTTGGGTAAGGTTCCTCGGTTTTATCTACACATTACAACTGGTTAGTCTCATTTATGCCAGTGTGCAGGGAAAACTGTCTATAGAATGAATCCTTTTTCTATAGCAGTGCGAATATTGAGGAGAGTATGCATAAGTAGTGTCTGCAGCGGTCTCCCGGATAAATGCATTTGGTCATCGGCGTAGGTTGGTCTCCTCATTTACGGTACAAACAATAAATCATCAAAATATATCCTTTATAAGAAGCGGAGGAACATCCAGGATTGATGATGATTATTATAAGATCTGACCAACAGTCATCTAATCCACTCTTTTCAATCTACTGTCGAGGGGAGGCGGTCTGTCCTTATCAAAGGCCCCATATCTCACTTCTCGGATATGGCAGTGCCGCAGTATCTGCTACACTAGGACAGTCTGCGGTGACCGTCTCAAAATAACACACACCAACAGTAAATAACGCTTCCCTACTCTAACGGAATGGCTGGAGCAATTTGTGTTAGAATGCTCTGCTTTGAAATAATACTTTCCATTTGATTGGGGAGGTGACAGCTCCTATTGCACACCATAGAGCAAGCCCTTGCGGGAAAAATCATTTCAATCGCTTATTGATGGTATTCCCAAGCAATCCATGTTGGGATAATGATTGGCAACCATCATCTCTTCCCCATTTTATAACATGAATAAGTCTATAAGCTAATTTGTTTTGTGGGCGATATTTAGCTGAAAAGAATGTATTGGTCATGACTTTTAAAGGCCAACTCCATTTAATTGCAAACGTTTTTATTTTGATCAATAAGTATAATACACAGTCAACTGTTATGTGGCGGTGTGATTCAAAAATAATCTTTGAAGGCAGTTGTTTTATACTATCCGGTGCAAACGATGCCCAGGAAACTATGTTCGCATTAAGTCTATGGTCTCTTAGAAAGGTTCGACTTTCACTATCAATTGACAATTCAATAGCACCTATACTGTTCTTATACTACCCGGTGCAAAAGATGCACAGGAAACTACGGTCACATTAAGTCTATGGTCTCTTGGAAAGGTGCGACTTTCACTATCAATTGACAATTCAATAGCACCCGTACTGTTCTTGTACTATTTCGTACTTGGCTACACTTTTTGTTCTTTATTGTCGCTCTAGTCAATACCATTTGTCATGTTCTCAGCTGTGTGTAGAGTGCTGTTTTGAGGAGAAGACAGTACAATGACCGTACAGACAGCAGGGGAGGAGGGATACAAGTCCAGGCTACAGCTGCAGATGCACTGCTGACAATGACAGCTGTGCTGGCGTCAAAAACTGTCAACACAACGTCAACAACGGACATCGCTCTCTTTCTCAAGCATCAATTCCAGCAGAATTGACGAGTTATTGTCAGAAACTGCATGACAGTCAGAAATAAATCATGGCCCGTAAAATGCACATTAATCCTCACTTCATAAAACTTAATAACAAAGAGCAATCGGAATAAAGAATTCAAATGCGTTCTGTTAATTATGACGGTTCCGAATTGCTCCACATCATCTCAATTTGACCAAAATAACACTTGAGACAAACTCTTTAGAGAATGCACAAGTTCTTATTTATGAACAATTCCAAAGCCAGGTTTAAGCATAAATTAGGTCATTGCTATGCTTGGACAAGTGTGTGAACTTTCACATCCTCATGTTTTGGACTTGCTTTTAAGTTGATAAAATTACAAAAACAAAAAAATACTTTCATATCAATTGAATTATAAAACTTAATATGAAAATGTTTTCAAAAAAGTATTTTTACTTAAAAAGAGGTCAGTTAAAATTATACAGACACGGTAGAACGCCCATATTAGATCAAGTTAATACCGGCCACTTTGGAGTTACATTATAAAAAGCAGAGAACATTTCTATAACGGCAATTTGATACTCTGCTTGTACCAAATGACATTAATCAACTCTCCCATCACAGACATAAACTATCTCTGAGTACATATTAAAGGTATTTGGTGCATATGCTCTGTCCCGATGGAGACGTCTCCTCGAACACTGTCTCAATCCTTAATCCGTAATCGCCTAATGCTTTTACTCATAATTGATAAGCTAAGCCTGGCTAGGATCAAGCAGGGATTAGCCGGCCCTGTCCTCGCTGAACCATAACTCAACGCGAACTCCCCTTGACCCCAGAGACCCTCTCTGATGAAGTGGCTCTGCTAGTCCAGTAATGGAGCTATAGATATCTCGTGGAGGATAATTATGGTATCGGGATACCCCTGACTGACGTGCTTCCTAAGAGGACCCCTGCAACTCATCGTCACTGTCCCGCTAGAGGCCAAATATGCATCCTTCCCTGTACATCATAAACAGCTCAATTAGACCTGATGGACCGCGGAGAGGATGCTGCAGTTGCAGGTACTGCTACACTACGCACAACCCGGAACGTAAAACTCGTCTTCCTAACTAATGGGCTGAAAGGGAAGGGTGGCTATGGCTTCTAGGCCAATTCCATTACAGGGTCAGCCTCAGAGGACTCGTCTATACACAGGCACATGGGGCAGTAAACCAGCGCTGTATATAATATTGAAAAGTACACCCTTATTTATGCATGACCATACAACCACCACTGAAGAACAATAGAGGGATGGTGCGAACATATACCTACGCTTAAATTAGCCAAACCAGTGCAACAAAGCTTATGCACAACGTTTCAAAACATACGCGTTCTAAACAGATACATTTCTCTTTTAACCAGAAATGTCCAATCTAATTTACGACTATTCTGAAAGCAGATACATCACTGACTCACAATGACTACCTCTCCGCACTTTTCATAACGTACATGTTATAAACACACACACACACATATATATATATATATATATATATATATATATATATATATATATATATATATATATATATATATATATATATATATATATATATATATTAACCAGAAAAGTCCATTCTAGTTTACATGTGTACTACTATTCTGAGAAAAGATACATCACTGATTCACAATGACTTCCTCTCCGCCTGTCTGTTGTGATATACTTATAGCTCTTGCACTAAATTATAGGCGTTCTCAACATCTCGAAATCTTTAAATCAAAGGCGTTGCTGTCAACTGTCGATTTCACCGTCGAGTTAAAAGAAGCATTATCTGCATGACTGATCTGCTTTGAAGTGAGCAGGACAGGGAAGGCGGCTTCCACCAGACAGAGAGAATATTTAGCCACTTGGATGCACTCTTTTAAGGGGGGTCGTTAGTCAGCCAGACATATCAGTGGCATAGTATTGCAGCTCAGTTCCATTTATTGTTTACTGCTTCTCTTTTAAAACCAAGTTCCATGTTTATGACCTTTAAAGCCATATTATACGGTGACCAAACATATTCTATAATATTCTTAATGGTTACAACCTCGAGTTATACTACCAACCACTACATATGCTTAAAAGTGATAATAGCAATATGATCCACTTGTAAATCTTGCCACATCTTGAATTATAATTTATAATTGCCTGTGAAACATTCACCTAAGTGATGCAGAATGTATGTCGTTGGCTGTTTAGGTGTTCCAGCGCTGCCAAAAGCTTTGATCATATCGTGGTAACAAGAAACATTGAACGTGAAGAAATTGCAAAGTCTTTAAATTGCAAAGCGATTAGAGGCAGCTTTCACGATGCTGCACGTTTGTGCGTCGACCAAGCCAACCTGCTAGCAAGATCCAACGAAGATTTTTGCGCTAAACAGCAAGACCTCTCACCACTAGGCCACGACTGCCCACCTGATATAGGATGAATATATCACAAAATGGACTGTTTGCAGTTGCCCATTGATAAAACATTA
This sequence comes from Maea johnstoni, assembly GCA_963942565.1. Taxonomy (NCBI): domain Eukaryota; kingdom Metazoa; phylum Annelida; class Polychaeta; order Spionida; family Magelonidae; genus Maea; species Maea johnstoni. Next base: position 9,262,087 of record OZ012692.1, on the reverse strand, counting down.
AACGTAAAATGTCATTGCTGATCACTATTAAAACGCCAAGTCAGTGATCAGAGGCGATACTTATCTCACAGAAACACATTGTAGATTGTTTAGGCTCGAAAGTTATGGTCAAAGTTGTGTTAAATACGACACTGCTTCCTTCCCTAACTTGGCAATTTACCCAAGTTCTCCCAAACCAAAGATGACGCTAATGAGACCTATCGCGCCTCATCCATATTTGTCCAGTGAGCTTGCCCTAACCCTTTAATACACGAACACCTGTAGTTCCTGGGATTCGCTCAAGCTAATCCCGCGTGGCCTTAGCCCGGCCTACCTCGGCTAATCTCGTTAGGCGGGGTTGAGCCCCCTGGTCACGTGACTTGCCTCGCGAGACCCACAAAGACAGCGGAGACTTATTCAATTAAGTGAATTGATTACATAATGGCGACAGAACGAGGGCCAACTGAGACCTGGCCGTGGCTCTCATTCAGCTCTCTGCCGTGGATCCTATATACTGAGGCTGTCGACAACACACGAGTTACACCTACTACACGAGTGTACCTACAGTACAGGCATTTAATTCCTGCACCAGTCGACCGGACGTCTGCCAGCGCCTTTTGAACAAATACACGTGGATTATGTGTCTGCCAAAATAAGCGAAGGACATCAGTGACCCACGTACGTTGCAAGTCAAAGCTACGGTCAGTTGTGAGGTCATTTATGCATACATGCCCAGGAACCTGGTGGCAGTCAGACGTGTGGTCGTTTATCATGCCCGGGATGCCCGCACATTAAGAGCAGGAATTAAATATCGGCACTGTATGCGCTATGTACTTCGCCTGGTCAAAATAACGAATTATCAACTATGATATAAACTGCAGAGGCTGGGTAAATGTTGTAATACTAAAATACAAGACAGCACATACAGTGCCGACATTTAATCCCTGCACACAGCACATACAGTGCCGACATTTAATTCCTGCACTTAATGCGTGGGCAGACCAGCCATAATACACGACTGCACGCCTGATCGCCAGGTATCTATTCATGGTTGACCCCACAAAAGAACGTAGCTTTGATTCGCAAGCTATGTGCGTCATTGGTGTGCTTGCCCTGTTTTTGACATGTTATCCATGGGTGTTTGTACAACCAGGCACTGGCAGACGTCTGGTCGTCTGGTGCGGGAATTTAATGTCTATACTGTAGACATTAACAAATTGCTGACAATATAACAAATCTGATGGAAAAGGAACTCGTCACTTAAGTCATAGTAGATAGGTTGACCTGCTTTTTAATGCCTAATATTTTTCTAAATATTTTTCTGAATACACAACAACCCAGGGAAAAACTGCTGTATATCTTTATTTTACCAAAATCAAAACCTTAGACATGGTTTGGAATTCCTAACATAACCTATATTCTCACCCCTTTGTGAACAGTTTTAAATAAGATACTTGGACATTGCAGAACCCAATTGTTTAATTGCTCTCATAATGCCAAATGCTGATTAAGAAATAACATGAGTTGACGCTATGGGCAAATTAGAAGGGATACAACTGTTTATTCCGAGGTACACTTCCTGACAGAACCTACAAACTTGATGCTTGAGCCAATTCTTATCAAGTCTTACAGCCAAAGGCAGAGCAATCCATTTCAGAATAATTACTGATTCATTAATTACCAGCCATATAAATTGCTTTATTCCCAAGTAGATGCCCTGAGGAAATAACAATTCCGTCATCTCAATTAAATGGATGTTTTACACATCCTTTTGCATAATCCAATTAATCATTAGAAATTTCCATGAAACTTTTGAAAATTGATAGGAATTAATTTGCCTCTGCTATTCCTAATCTAGAAAAATGAAGAGATGTTATACTGCAAGGGAGACAGAGATATAAACAGACTACCGCCATCTTTAACAGGTAGCAGTTCCACAATAGCTACTGGTAAGGACTCATTAAACCACTGAAAGAGACATAACAAGAACTTCCCAGCATATAAGCGTAATTGGTCTTTCGGAGGCAGCGAGTACCAATAGAAATCCAATTATTTCCAAAGTTGATTGGTATCTAACTTATTTATCTGCCATTCTTTTTTGCCCAACTCCTGGGATTGCTAGGTTCAGTAGGTTCATAGTTTCTCCATTCTTTGCTGTGCTAGCCTGTATCTTAACCCACTCACACTCAAGAGTTCCTCTCGAAATATCGTCTGCCACTTTCATACTTTTGAAAATAACTTGAAAATGAAGCAAAATTTCACAAAATATTTGAAGGAGATTTGGTGTTTGTCTTCTGATCAACATTTCTCATTCAAATGTTTCGAAAAATATGCTTTTGTAAGGGAAATATTTCCAAAATCGTCAGGCCTCTTTTGGCCGCTCTGAGTGTAAATGGGTTAACGAACTTGCGGAGTCGTGCCTTGTGATTTGGCATGATAAAATCACCTACGACTACACACTTATTGCCCCATAGAATCCATTTTTCTTGAAGAAAGATTTGAAAATCAAGGCCACTCTTGGGAAATTTCCAGAGCGATTTCCTTTGTTGCAATAAAACGAACAGGGCTTTGCGAATGTTTATTATGTAGAGCTAACTGCTCTAACTCTATTCTCAGAATAATTCATTTCTTCGTTTTAGATTGGCATTCCATTTGGGTATCAGATTGTACTAATGGAACTTTCGCAATGATACGGAAATATACATGAATACTGTATAACAATTGCCTTCAATACATGAAATGCACTGCAGAGAGGTGTATTTGCATACCAAGCAGCTTAGCTCTCATCGTAGTCTTAACTGATTCTAATACTGCCTCAACTTGAGTATCAGAACGTGTGAAATTGTTATGAAATTGTTCTACAATTGTTTATCAACACGCAGTGAAAGGACACCTGGTTACTGTTACACCGAGCATTGCTCTGCTCTCAACACGCAGTGAAAGGACACCTGGTTACGGTTACAGCGAGCACTACTCTGCACTCAACACGCAGTGAAAGGACACCTGGTTACGGTTACAGCGAGCACTACTCTGCACTCAACACGCAGTGAAAGGACACCTGGTTACTGTTACACCGAGCACTGCCCTGCACTCAACTCGTGCTACAGAGCACAGTCGATTAGTTGAGCACTAATTCGCATGATATTTCAGTCATTCATCAAAAATGTGCATACTGGCTTGATATTTCACTTGTTAATTATTCACATATTGCATGTGTTCAACACTTATCAAATATGCATAAATTAATATGATAACTCATTTATTAAGTTTAAAATAGTGGCATGATGCCGTTCACATATCTGACAATTTCTATAGAAATCCGAACTTCCAAAATAATTCATAAATATGGAAAAAATATCAGTTATGACTGAATGTCATATTCTACCTGTTGCGAAAAATTTCAAGGGGGATAGTTTGGGATACATGAAGGTTGCCATTTGTCTCAGTTTCTGACTAGTCAGAGAAATTGCTAACACAAGTAAAGAATAGATGAACATACACTCTGTCAAAATTAATCATCTTGCTTACGACATGGATATACGGCCCTTTCGTATTCCAAGCACTCCATCTTATAGTCCTTGACACATCCTTCACATAAGAGCAAATGTTTTCATATGCACCTGCGCGCCATTGAAGAATCCAGAAACAGTGTTACAGACAAAACGATAGTTTCCACAAGCTCATAACAACATTATTAAATACAGATCAAAAACCTTAACTATTGTACGTAAATAGTTGACTTAGAAAAGTAAAGTAGTAGATCAAAAAGGATTAACTATAAATGAAATACATAAATGATTATCCCTAATCGTTCTCGCTATGAAGATCAAACGTATAATCCCCATGCCAGGCAAAAATGTAGAACCCGTACGTTGCATGCACGGATATCAAAGATGCTTAAAGAGTAAACAATCGAACGGCATGATAGAAGTCTTTCTGTCTGGGAAAAACAGTCTCTGAGAGAAAGGAATTGTTCGAATGTTTCATAAGTCTGGATACACGGGTTGCTATCCGGATGGGAGGAGAAGGAAGGTCACGTGACATGCGGATAGAATCGAGAGAATAACATCTTATGGTAGCTCCCAACGTGGAGTATGGCCGCTAATAAATTGGGTTCATTTCATGCTATGTACACAGTGTATCACTTTCAGACGATGAGACTCATTTTTAAAAAGTGAAAGACAGTTCATGTCTGGCAAAGTCGATGATATTGAAGCCACCACTACAATTTATGCCTAAAAATGTGAGATCAATTAACACATACTTTTTAAAACAGAAATGGTCTTAATTCTTAAACCAGAACTGCTGAAAGGACACTATGATATGCAGTATACATCGATAGATATAGATATATCTATCTCCTCTTACCTATTGATAAATATACAATCCTCTCTTAGAGGTCTTATTCCTATATTACATAACTGTGTACATGGCATACCTTGACATGCATCAAGAGTATAGGTAGGATTCATGCTATGAAGATGACAACGGGAGATGCACAAAGTAAGACTTAAAGTCAGGCTTGAAAATATCAATCCAATGACAAAACATTACCATAAACGTTCTAAAAGCGCCATCTATTGACAGCTAATAAACTATAAATTGTAACCTATTCAGTATAGTAACCATTTAAAAAGTTTATACCATAATTATTTCATTCATATTTCTAAAAGCGCCATCTGCTGACAGCTAATAAACTATAGATTGTAACCTATTCAGTCTAGTAACGATTTAAAAGTTTATACCATGATTATATTTTGATTGAAGAAGTGTCATTGGAGGTATATTTCGAGGCCCGGACTTGAGATGTCTTACAGTGCTGTAGGGGTAGCAGTCCCCCATGCATAGAGACTGGGAGCACGGGTAGACGGAGGGCATGGTGGGAAGTGATCTACTTACACTCCACGGTTACTCTCATCTTTTTACTAACTGCGGGGGGTACACCATTGAATGCTACGCACTCATAGATGTCGTCACAATAGCGCGTCACATTCTGAATAATTACCATCTCTCCACTAAGTCCAATCTCTGAAATTATAATATGTGTAGAGTTTTACAAAGCGTTCGATAAAGTATACATACATTCCACTGTTACTCGCATCTGTTTGTGAGCGGCTGGATTCACCCCATTGTAGGCTACACATTCGTAGATGTCATCACAATATCTTGACACGTTCTTAATTATAAGCACTTCACCACTCAGGCCAATTTCTGAAAAACAAAAGTTAGATTAGAAAAAAATGTACCACCTCATTACATACCATTTTCTACAGTTCCCTCTCATGATATCTATATATCACGAGAAGGGAATATATATATATATATATATATATATATATATATATATATATATATATATATATATATATATATATATATATATATACATATATATATATATTAAATATATGTATATATATATGTATACATGTATATATATACTGTAGAACACATATATGACGCGTGTCCCAAATATAGCGAATTGGGGAGTTTTGGCATCATAGCGTATCTTTATGTTAGCGACAGTAGCCGCCGCTAACGTAAAGAAAGTACAAATAAAAAAGTACAGCGTTTTTATATATATAGCGAAGCGGAACCACACGCTATGTACGCTATATATAAACAGACGCGTAAATTGTGTGTTCTACAGTATATATATATATATATATATATATATATATATATATATATATATATATATATATATATATATATATATTCAAAATGCTATTGACTTTATTATTACTTGATGAGTTTATTCAATCTTTGTATTAATTCCAAACATAACACATTCAGCGTCCAGCAGGCACTACACGCCACACATCATTTAACACTTATTTATGGCATATCATATTATTATTTCGTAGCATTTCAAAGAGGAGTTGAGTAATAAACATATCCCTTGATGTAGTGTTCGTCATTTACAATAGGCGCATACATGTAAGTATAATATTTTTCTTTTCGGCATTCCTAAAGATAGAAGTGATTGGCAAAAATGGGGATGAAATATGATAATCAGTTGCTTAACCCATTTACACTTACGTTTTTGGTAATATTTTACTTACAAAAGCATTTTCTTGAAAAAATTTGAAGGAGAAATGTTGACCAGAAGCTTAACTACAACTCTCCTTCAAATATTCTGTGAACGTTTGCTTCATTCACAAGTTATTTCCATAAGTGTGAGAGTAGCAGACAATTCTTTCTAATGAAACTCTGAGTGTGAATGGGTTAAAACGATGTGACATGTCGTGTATAAAGGAACAAGTACACGTATTTTCTAATTTGGATAAGAGCAGGGCTACATGATATATCGCTAGTAAAGTATTGACTCTAAGTGATGTTTAAACACATTGGGCATTTATGGCTGTTGATTAACATTATTATTTTGATACCAAGTTAATATCTCCAAAATAAGTGTACTATATCATAAGTGACATTTATTGTGAATGTGTGGCACTCAAAATGATGAGTTGATTTAATTATTTCTTTTATCTCAGAATTTCCTTCTCTGAGCTACCTCCACCGTTTAAAAGTTTTGGTTTCTCGATATCCTTTTAACTGTTCCGTTGAACTATAAAACGTCTTCACTTTGAAAACCAATGCATGCTGCGACTCAATTTCTAAACTATTTTCAGACAGTTCTAATGTCTTCCCCCACTCTCTGAAACACTAATCTTCTGAGTGCGATACGTTGTGAGTCAAAAGGCACTTGAACCAAGAGCTGAGAGCCACACACTTTCAGGCAAACTGTGAGGCTTTGCTGAAGAAAAGGCAATTGGCAATCTGTGGAGATCACAAGTAGTTACAGGTGTTAAGTTACTCTTTAATGGAAACATTGATTTCCTGTCTAGCTTTCAGCCAGGATGATGACAAATTGACATGCTAGCCGGGTGCCCGACTCCTCCGCCAACATGTGCTGCTGAAATACAGCGAGGCTCTTTCACGGGAGCCATGCTGGAAGACGATGCCTCCCTTTAAGCTAGGTTAGTGAGGAGATATGGACGCGGGTATCTGCATGTCCTACTATGTGAAAATCCGCGAGGTCTGAGTTTCAGCCACTATGTATAATTGAAACGCCCTTTCTCCTCAGAGGACTTGCTTAATTGGCATAGAGGTAATTATTTGAATACCTTTTACTAAAGGGGATCGAAAAGGAATCCCCCACAGGGCCAAGGGCTTGAGCAGTTTCAACAAGCAAGACGTGACAGATAATAGCATTAGTATGCTGTCATGAATAGAGGAACACTAGTGTCATAAAATTTCAAGCTTCCAGGAGACTATAGTGGTTTGCAAATTCTTTTTTTTCAGTTGGTTCGCATGTGTTGTTTCCCTCACATCCCGCCTCTGGCATGAGAAAAAGTTGCCAGTGACTTGGGGTTATGCAGCAGTGTCTTCCACTAGTTACAACTGGCTTATCACGGTATATGGCTCAATTCCTTCGAATGCTTAGGTCGTATTGCAACGAGAACGAGTTAGGGATAGCAGTAACATTCTCTTTAAGAACAGGACAATTGATAGTTTGCAGTGGTGATGGTTTGCTTGAGAGCTTTTCACAATACCACATGTATTATTGAGAACTCGCTAGCTCGTTTCGAAAGGTCCATCAGAGACCAGCAACTATGCGTTTTAAATAGAATCATTGCTCGTTATTTACTGCGATATTTGTGAAAGCAAATATCCGTGATCTTCATTCTCTTAGAATACGTTCCCATTAAGTTCATCATGCAAAATTGATTACTACCTGGACATTTAAATTTATGGTTATGGAAAGCATTTTTTGGGGGTACAAATCATCACACTTTTCCTGCCACGCGTGTACCATATCTCTGTATTTCATATCGGATGGGCATGTGGCTTTATCATGAGAGACATTTGTCACTGTGAAGCCATATGCCTTCACTTTACAGGATTCAGGAAAATGACAAATGCTGTTGATGTCCGGAGAGGTAAACTCCAGCTGGCATTTGCATGAAGAACACCAGTCTCCAAGCAGGTGAATCTCACAAAACGAGAGAGAGCCACACAGTGTGTGCGGTCACATTGTACGCGGTATACATCATATGTGAACGTATGTATGTATATCGACTGCAAGGAACAATAGCTGGAAATACAGAACATCTGAACAGAACACAAATTAATATTGGTCTTAACACAAATAAAGTCTTAGATCTAAATAATACAGAGTTGATTGTTCTCCGTTTCACATCAAGGAGATGGGATAAACACCCGTTTAAAAATCCGTTTTTGAAAAGAAAATAGTATTTTCATATAGCATATCAGTATATGCTGATATTCTAAAATGTATTTCCTCATTGGGATGTTATAAAGAGTTGCAGCGTTCTTGATGGCATACAATGTGCATAACTCCACACTGTAATGTTTCAAAATGGCGAACGGTATCATACATGCATCATTAAACTATTTGTAATGTCACAGTGCAATATTTAGGTGGTGTTGTCACTTCTACATGTAGCCCAATATTGGTGATTGGTATCCACAATACACATTAACCACGTGAAATATCCGATCAGAGATAGCTTATATTTAAGAGTAATCTACAAGCGCCATCTGCTGGTTAACTTATTACTTTTGCTTTAGAAATATTTGTAAAGAGTATAGATATTCTATAGGCATTTACAGACTTTTTTCATATTGGAATCACAACCTGATTAAATATTCATCAAGTTAATGGTTAATGTAATACCGTGGACACTCGTGTATACACGTGTGAAAATGTCTGCGCATGCGTTTGTTGGAATAGGGCATGAATAGCAACCAGTCATTGTTAATGTTGGATCTCAATGAGAAAAACCAAAGTGACACACTCTTGTGGACCATTCGGGTGCGAGGCTAGTACAGGTAATGTCGATTGCACCAAATGCCTCTAATACATGGAAAGTACGTTACGATAAGATAATAAGATATGGTATATTAAAAAGAGGCCTGTCATTTTTGCAATAAATTAAAGACGACAATCTACATTTCAGTCAGGAGCATCTTTAAGTCGGGAAAACTGTGCGATTTATATATATCATTAAAATGTAACTACTATGTTAATTGTCTGCGAAGACTTAAGATTGCAATAAATTGCGATATATTTAAGATTAATAGACACAATTATCTGTATTAACTGCATGTTCTTTCTGTATGCATTTTATTGAACTGAGGCACAGTAAAAAGCCAAAACATTCATCCATTTCCAAATTCATCACAATTGTTTTGTAACAATATTTCCTTTCTCTCCAACTGATGAATTCTTTAAAGGAATAAATTATAATTCTACTTTAATCTGTAGAAAATCAATACATGGTTCTTGCAATAATGATGGTTTTTGAATCATGGTGAGTTGAATGAACATGTTTAGTTATTGGGCCGAAATGTACGGCTTCTTACTGTGTCTATGCCAAGACTAATTTGCTCAGGACAGGAACAGATAGAGCGCGGTGGGTTTTGATTATCGAGCGCCTATACCAGACTCGCACCTGTCATTTAATTACCCCAGGCGTCCATCCATATCCTCTGGAAGGCAAATGGCACCTTCTCCTGCCCTAGGGAGACAACCAGCGACAACATTAAATCAAGAAATTAAATCAGGACTTAATAAGTATGGAAACTGCATAGCCAATGTAACACCAGCGAGGCTGAAAGTTGTGACACCACATATATAATACCCTTAGCATGCATTGAACAACAACTTGTAGTAACTGGGGGTCAGACAGGGTTACCCACGTTGCTTTGACACATTGAAACCTCTGAATACCCACTTTGCCTTTTGGCAAAATGTTTCTGGCTCCTGAAAGTTCTCAAACCACAAGACGAAATGTACAAAACAATAAAAGATAACATCGTATTCAAGCAAGTTATAATTGTAAGAAAAAGTCCAAACTTATTTTATAAATCCTAAAACTTAGTTTCCTTTTACTGACAACTACTTGTAGAAACAATAACAACTCATATGCAGGAATCTATCAACAACACGAACGATGCAAGACCCTTATTAAAATGAGTTGAAAAATCTAGCATTTCCTTTTGGAAGAGCCCTAATTCATTCTTAAATGTTGATTGTTTGAAATAGAAATAATTGTGAAATATACAATTCTCTTGATTCTTAAGGAATGGAATTCTTGCTAAACCTCAAACTCAAAAGCATCTGCATTCTCCCATCTTCCTCAGAAGTAAAAGTAAGCAGAAGACAAACAATTCAATGAAAATATGTGAGGCTATTAAAATGATGGGGTGGGGATCATGTAAGTTGGGTTTTTAAAAACGTTGGTGGTGGGGGTCTGAAAATCTGATTGTTACCCCCCCCCCTTACATGTATTTTCTTAGAAGAGCCCTAAGCAGAGAATGGGAGCCAGTATACTTATTGGTCTCAAAATGCTATTACGGACCAAATTCTTCATGTGCAACATAAATATTCGAGCAGAGGAATGAAAGGAGACACTTATGTATGAATTATACCAACACTTGCCAAATGTATGAGTAATTAGTCCAGATTGCGAGTTATTGGAATCTACTCATCAATGTGTGTCGTTATTTACGTCAGATAACGTGGGTAAGACTTCCGCCGGGCTGTTTGGCGGAGCTATTACAGCGTGAAAAAGAGCCATTAGGAAGGTATTCTTCCGCGCAATGAAGTGCATTAGCGCCATACATCCGCGCTTAACACACGACGAAACTGGAAGCTTCTCTCTTCAACTACTCCTGTAAGGAGATGTGGGTACAACTAATTATTTCCTTGCAACAATGGTTGGTTATTGTTATTAACTCACTCAAACCAGGCCACTGCTCAAGTGGGTGAGCTCATAGATACACAGTCATAGTTTATGTGTGGTAACACCTCATTGACATACAGTCACTGTGTAGCTAGGTTAACACCTCAATCTATTCATAATCGACCATATCACATCACACGGATACGAAATTACAAAAATGTTAAAACATGTCATAACATATGAAAAACAAAATGGCGTCTTCACAAATCCTAATTTATAAGTTACGTTTAGTATAATAATCTCAACCAACACAATTTGAAATAAATCAGACAAGATACAACACCAATACAGAGACATACACAACAAAAATAGAGGATACTGTTCATAGTCAATTTTCCATGACGCCCAGCCATAACTAATAGTAGTCAAACCCGTTGCATCTATTACAATGTACAACCATGAGGACAGTCCATTTTGAAGGCTTGCAAATACCTGCGGTTTCACGATACAACTTCTATTTGCGTTAATTTAATGTCACTATTTCCCCAAACTGAATTATTTAACGTCCAGTAATCTAGCCTCCTTCGAGGTTAAGAAGACAAACTAACCACGTGATGATTTCATTTGACAATCTCTCCCCCCTCCTCAGACTAATCCCTCTAGCCCGAGATTAAGCATAACTTATGAAAGATGAAGTGGTGGGTGGATCTGCCTGGACTGTGAGGCTGGTTAGCAGAGAGCCCTGGATGATTAGACGTGACGGAGGAATCACTGAGGAGACAATCACAGTGCTGCCCAGAAAATTGCCAATTGCCAATTCAAGTGCAAGTAATTACCGGAATGGAAGGCAGGAAATACACCTTGCACGCTCGCGAGGAGTTTTAATCTATTTCCTCTTACAATAGTGGCATGCACATATAGAGGGGGAGGAAAGAAAGACGTGGAGAGAAGATATTAACCATTAGTGTTTAGAAGGAACGTCTCCATTGCTAAAACCCCAAAATATTCAATGTAATGAACTATTTGAAATTTCAATGAAACTTGTTTTACAATTTTCAAAGTCCTATTATTCATTACACACCACCACGTGAAAACTATCAATACATCTTGCAATATGATACCAGAATACTTGAATACATGACATTTACATGCATCAATGGTGAATTTATGTCATATCATGCAGTATTATTGCAAAAATGACGAATCTACATGCACACATTCCTCTAACTGAAAGAAAATCGAATAAGTGATTTGGTTCCAATATGTTCTACTTATAACCATTACGAATACATGAATTTTCAAAATATCAAGTTCATACACAGAACATATACATTGTATGTATGCTTATTAATTGACATATTTTACAAGACCATACAAGTTGTATTTTTGATGCTACAATTGAGCAACGGAAACATGCACAGCATAAGTGAAATACCTCTTCTAATCTGAAAAATAAAAATCATCAATGAACATCAACATTGATTACATTTCTGATAACAAAGGGGTTCACTTACGCTCTTTTGCAGAACTTTTACTTGAGGCTGGCCTCCTATACCACGTGACTTCCGGTGTGGGCACACCCGTGACGTTACACACGAGAACGACGGTGTCGCCCTCTCGAACAACCACGTCGTCACTAGAAAGCTCATCTATGATTTTTGCAGGAACTGAAAACAGACAAAAAGAGCAAAGATTAGCTAGGATAGCCTCAATTAGTTCAACTGATATATATAAGTATTTGAAGTCCTTATTGTGTCCAAGCAAAGAAGTATCCTTCCATGATAATGGGTGAATGATTGTTCTGCTTGTTCTGCTTCTATATATATATATATATATATATATATATATATATATATATATATATATATATATATATATATATATATATATATATATATATATATATATATATATATATATATATATATTGAAGCAGAACAATCATTCACCTTTCCTCAAATCGTGATCGCATTGCCTTCGAGGCAATTAGCCCGTACTAATGCCTACACGCCGTACGTGTATTCGACCGTCTCTTGGTGAGGGCGAGTAGTCTGGAGCATTTTAAATTTCTTTTTTGTCTAACTTTCAAAGTGATGATCTTAAGTGATCTGCGTCATCGTATTTCATTTCAACCACAGGTGATCACATAATCCTCAACGCATGTATAAGGTTGAATATGTACAATAAAAAGGCAGTACAAATGCTGATAGCTTGTGACACCAAATAAAAAGGAAAATATTTCAATATCCATTTCAAATTGCTTAACTTAAGGACCAGCGGTTACAATGATGCATTTAGAGAGTTTGAGTTTCATTAGGGAATTTTCAATTGCCCACTTTGCTTACAACAAACCCTTATCTACATATCCAATGTCTACCATGTCTCGTCACTTTCAATATACATTTATTGAAAATTCGACACTCGACAGCAATATTTTAGTTATATTACAAAATGTACGTTTCCTGTCAACACAGAAAGTCACGTGACGGGACATATTTAAGGAGATAAAAAATGCATTTTATTTTGGCCTTAATCCGAGGCGTTCTGTCGACGCTCTGTGCTAAAACCTGGCCGCCGTCAGACAGCTCAGCTGCGCGCTCAGCGAGGCCGTTCACACTCGCCACCGCCGGGGAATATTACTAACACGAGGAGACAAGGAGTGCCTCTTGTGAATTCATAGCAATACCTGTCTGTAAGCAGAGACAAGTCGGCCCATCTATCTAACATCGGCTCATTCCTCTGGTGAATTTCAGCAGTTTTAAGCCATATGAGCCAGACGATCTGTCAACTCAATTCGCTCGCCTTTTCTAGTTGAAAACATCATATATTGCATAAAAAGGTCACATTTTAGAAAGCGCAATTGGTTGCTCAAAAAGTCTAGTCTATCAGTCTTACTAACATAGACGGTTTATTCATTGGTGTGCAATAAATGCATTTTCTCCCTAGTTCAAAGATGTTTTGACAATTACAATTGTAAAATATACAATAGTGTATCAGTCTTATTAGCACATATGATGTATCCATACAGTACACACTTATTTGTGGAGAGATGGTCTGACAACTTCAAGGATCACAAAATACGTCATTAAAACAACTTCGAATGCTACTTAGCAATGTATATATGAAAATAACATCTACCGCATAGCTCTCAAACACATCTATCACAAACAAAGTGTACCATATAAACCTTCCATTACTTGATTTTTCTCTGGGATTCACATGTTAAATTAAGCAAAATGCTATTGATTTCTTTCCAGATGTCTTTACGAATGCCTGCGGTATAGTGTGATTAAAATCCAAAGCCTTTTATTCAAAGTCACGATAAAATCGTACAAAATCACCAAACGAACGTTCTTTATTGTCGTTTTCTCTCCGCTAAAAAGCCCACGGAACTGTTAGTAAGACGGACGACCAGCCAGCTAAACTAGCAACAAGGGAACACTTGAGATATCCTACTGTAGATCACGTGATGGGGATTCGCCATTACTGAGAGAGAGGGCAACTTGTTCAAATTAAAGACACGAACATCGCGCCATACGCGATAAAATCATGATTTAAATATGGTAGAAATAAGTAGCAATTTATTGAGCATCTTATAGAAACTTCTAATTGAAGAAAATAATACTAAATTGCATCCATAAAGCCATATTGCTTTTTTAGGACGATTATAAAAAAATGGATTTTTTGCGTTCTCATAGTTATATTGACTTTTGGAATACTGAGAAAGTATGAAAGAATGGAGTTTCTAGTAAAATCTCTTTTCGTGCCACTGCAAGCTTGACGGTGATCTGGCAGGGGGGGGGGGGGGGTTGACTATCGACCATACCCAGGTCATCGGCAGCATTCTCAGATGCCGCATGTTGAGACGGATGCCGTAGATCAGGATCAAGTCATTGCGATAGTTTATTCATCGCTAACATAGTAAAGAAGAGCTCAGCAGTCCATCAAAAAGACGTTGAACCATTAGTGTCAGCAGTCGTCATACATGCCCATCATCGGTCATTTCTTTCAGAGCGTTCTGACCATTGCCGACTTAGACTCTCGATGATTTACACAGAAACAGAGGTTTGCATCGAAATGGTAGGGTTCCGAAACGCACATGTCAGCCAGACCAGTAGCATCAATGATAAGGCGTTTGTATATTAATAACACGATCAAATTGATTATTTTGAAGCCTGACGTTTTTGTGTTCACGTTTTAAAGCATAAATCTAAAATAAATAAATCTCTCTCTCTCTCTCTCTATATATATATATATATATATATATATACACTCACACACACGCACATTTAAGTGTATATATATCAAAGGCGAACGACTATATTTATTCATTTTCCTTCACCATCAACACAATATCTACACGGAAATAATGAGATGATGCCATACATGGAGAAGCAGTTCGCACCGTCAATCAGATTCTTGTCTAAAATGATCGCTTCCCTCCAGTGCAGAAAGGTCGACGTGATCTGCATTAAAACAGGATCAATATTGGTTGTATGTAATTCACGATTGGTCGAAATGAATCCCATTCCTGTCTTCCATACCGCTTCTTAGTGGCAGTTCTAACAAATTGCTTTTCACAAGCCGAGTGCTTTCTTAAAGATCCTCTTGCCTTTCTTAAAGATGATTGATGACACCATTCGACTGTATGGAGTGATTGGAGCGCTTTTACCATAGTCTAAGTACGTGGTGGACTTATCTGGCGATCTATCACTCTTACGACTGGCGGTCAGCTCAAAATGTTTACGCAGCAACTCTTGTATATGTGTAAGTAGAGTTGGTTCGTCTAGAACACTGGAAGTCATCTAGAACTCCATTAAACACTTTGGCAAGACGAATCTCATAAATTTACAACAACTACAGCGAGGACTTTCCATTGTCGCTTCCACATATATGATGTAGGAAATGTGCAGGAACAAAGATATGCATACTCTAAGAGAGGTGCAAAGCATAGTATATATGATATTATGTGACGAACGTCAGTCGCTGTCCATATTAATGCACACATACATACATATTGACTGACAGCCGTAAAGACACATATCACGATTGCTTGTGACTTGAAGTCTCTTATGTAGCCAGTGTACACGCTAACTAAAAGGGAGTGTCGTGTATAACACGTCTATGAGCCAAATACATCAACACACTCCATAGTGCATTTCAAAACAGGAATCACCTGTATACCCACACATACTCATGCCTCTACCCACACTGATGCAGGTGATATATGGACGTCAGCGGGTTGTAACTATTGAGTATTAAGGCATACTTGATGACATATGGGCGTTCCCTACGAGGGCAACCAATACCATCACAAACAAAGGGAGTCATTCTACTATTTGAACAGTTCCTCCGTCATGCTTTCATTATATATGGTCATATAAGGTCGTCTATTATCCCGATCAACTGTTTCCTTCAATATGCATATATATATATATATATATATATATATATATATATATATATATATATATATATATATATATATATATATATATATATATATATATATATATATATATATATATAAACTATTGACTACACCGTATGGTTCTGTGCACAGGTGAATGCCCCATGCGATCCATACCCGTGGGCTGATAACGTGGTTGGGAGTGATTGCCTTAATGTGGTATTAGGCAAGAGGTTAAAAGCAGCGTCTGGGGGAACATGGTGGCTATACATAGTCTATCCATTTCAGCCAGTAGCCTATGACCCTGGACATCAATCTCCACTAACAAAGCCCAGCACGCTCATGTTACCTAATATACAAGGTAGACCCATCTCGCTGCTATGATCCCTGACCTTTATTCAATTACATCCCCGCTAACCCATTATCGCCAGGTGGTCTGCTTATACCAACCGCAGCATGCTGAAATCACAAATTCCTGAAATAGAACACTTTATTCTTAATGCATATTATGAAAAATGAAAATAACTTTCATTTATTTCAATCATAATTCATTATGAACAGTATAAATGAAATGTTCAGCATATGAGTTGGAGCCTACTTAAAGCTGTGGGCATGGATGCGTTAAATAGTCTGCGCTACCTTTAAACACACGCTGAACGGCTTTTGCCCCTTTCAGTCTTGAGAGCACACGGGGTGATTAATTGGCTTTTAGGAAAAGATGCAAGCAATCACTCTAAACCCGTCTTAGCTATATGTCATCCAATGGTTTGCTTTGAGAAGGGGATGGACCATGCCAATTAATAGCCACTGGCTATGCGCATTTACGCATAAGCACACATGTATCACTTCAATTCCTAAAAGAGTCGCATTTCCTACCAAGCACGTGCCAAATGAACGTGCAAAAAAGCACTAAAAGGTTTTAACTTCCTTTTTTGTAGAAATATATTCCATTTTTTTTATCGGACATCAATACACTTTGGAACCTATAGGGACCACAGAATCTTCTGAATTATGGCTATTCATGCTAAAACACTACGAAACCCTGCGTGTCTGTCTGTCAGTTTAGGACCAAATTGCTCAAAAAGAACTGTGCACGTATATAAACTAAGATGGTCAATGGCTGAATGGACATGTAGGAAGCACTCTGCAATCCAGCTTCTTTTAATCACGAGATCCACAACCCACGACCCCACCACCGTTCTAACTGTGACCTTTCCAACGAAACTCAATACTCGTACAAGTAGTTGACAATCTAAAGAAATGATGATACTTCTCCGGTTTATATGAGTGAAGTTAAGAGGTATGAAACAAAGAACGACACTATCACATGACGTTCAATTCTACTTGAGCTACCATTCAAAAGCTCTCTCATCTAATCCGGCAATGGAACAAAAGAAGGTGGCTCCATGCGAGGGCGTGCGGTGGTTTTCTCTGGATACTCCAGTATCCTCCACAATTCACATCTGCAAGTCATAGTTCAGTCCTGAATTGGCAGAACAATGGATCATGAATAAGATTCAAAATTCATTTCAAATAAGAAAACGCACTTAAAATGAATCCCAGCTACGTCGAATGTGCTGTATATTGAAATTAATAGTTCTGTATCAAGATGATTGGAGTCCAAAGTCCCTACACACCAACAACCTAATACATCAAATAGTCTGTAAATATAATCGAGTGTTTTTTTTCAAATCTGATAACACTCTCCAAAACCTTAATGATTTTTTTCCTTTTTCAACAGCTAGAGAAGGTGGGTGTATACTTGTTGGCTACCAGCGTTTTCTGGGTGCCAATGGGTTATTTTTTGTTTACCACTTGCATGCGAGAACCTCATTAGCTGTACAATATTTAACACATGCGCGGTGACAGATCGCGTAAATTCCCGCGAAGTCATGACAACTGGTTTGAGATCTCGCGAGACTTCCTCTCGGAGAGCCACGTCCTCTCGTGTGAATTCTCACGAGAGTCTTGGGCATATGAAGGTTGGCACAGAATGTCACCTCCGTCATTAGAATTCATAGGCTACGACTAGGTAACTAGCAAGGGGAGACCCGCTCTGACTAATTACCCAATAAGCATCCATAAATGATGAGGCGAACAGAAATGTTTACACAATCGGCATCGTCAGCTGAAAAATGGTGCAACCCTCTAGAACTAATTGACGAGCATCGATAAGTTAGAATGTGTTTCCCACGTCCGGGAATTTAAAAAAAAAAACCAGGTGACAGAATTGATTTCTAAACTTTTTCATATGGGCACCACTGGATGTCTTGCAAAAAACAACTATTTTTTGCATGCTCGTTTATATTGGGTGACAGTATGCAGAAATATGTACATTGTTAAATGTGAGAGGGATTTTAAAAACCATACGACACTTACTAAAACAAAAATTATTCCTTTAAATTAAAGCTTCTAAGAATACATGAAAAGGGTAGAAAGGATAATATATGCAGTTTATATTTATTAAGCAAAATTCCATACCTCTGCATTAAACTTAACCTAGTGGGAATATCAAGAATCGTAATATATCACAGAGCAACGTTTCTACAGCAGTGCTTCATGAGTTGTAACCTTTAACGAAGACGTGTGTGATACACATGGGCCATGTTAATCGAAATGGCTGTTGCTTGATAGTCCTTGTTTTCTTGATATAAGCGTATTCGGCCCCAACGCGTAACCTTACTGTTAAGTATAGTAAAAGGGCAAACACCTTGTGTTCAAACTCTGTGTAATTGAAGTTGAAGGTTTGTGGTAATGCGCCTTACCATATGCTGTTTCTACGTAATATGTTTTAATTTATAATCTAATTACATTTGATAAAAGCGATATGGTGCACAATTATGTGATATGAAAGTGACTGTGAGTTGAAGTTTCGATAAGTTTACATTGCTAGACTTTGCATATTCAATCTTTAGAGAAGTGACAATAGGCCTTCCTCTTAAAATGTCTCTTTTGGATATGTTATACATGTATACATTTTAAGACTTTTCAGGGAGATTTTTAGACTAGAGTTGGTCACATCGATAATGTTGATTGCTTCATTTGCTGAGTATATTTTGCTGTAACAAAACTTCCATTAAATCTATCACATCCTACTAGCATTGTTCTGCCTGTCGTAATCAGTGAATAGTTCCCGTGCAGCCTTTCTCGCCTGCAGATAAACTTCCTCTAACTCGTCAAGTCAATCAGCACTAATGGATAGAGTTACGTTGGCACTAATGCTAGCTAAACGTTACCCTCACAGCTCGCCGTTTATTCACACCTAACAGTGGCAAATACTGCTTCCATCGGTACGTGACCAGAGAATCAAGCCTTGAGGTTTTTAAATACAAACTGAGATTTTGATCTGAGGCATCGGGCATCATGTTGTTGTCGGACATCGCAAACACCCAGTAGTTATAACCCAGAGTACCTGGACAATATTAACCCAAAGTTCTTGGCATATATATATATATATATATATATATATATATATATATATATATATATATATATATATATATATATATGCATACACACACACATACATACATATATATATAGTTTGACATTGTCGAGTTCTACCCCTCCATATCTGAGGAACTGCTAGAGAGAGCAATCAACTACGCCAAATCTATAAGCGCCTGATCACAGAACAACAAGAATCCATTATTTGGCATTCTAGAAAGTCCCTACTCTTCAATGAGAAATCAACTTGTACAAAGAAAGATGAGAGTGTTCGATGTGACCAGGGTGAGCTTCGATGGCGCAGAGATATGTGAGCTTGTCGGACTTTATATTCTCCACCTGCTGTCCTCCAAATTCAACAAAGACCAAGTTGGCCTATTCAGAGATGATGGTCTAGCTGCCTTTGAACTATCTGGGCCCCAATCCGACAGGGCAATAAAGGACATTGTCCAGATATTTAAAGACTGTGGCCTGCGTGTGACTATTGAGATCCTCCTGCATCAAACAGACTTCTTAGACGTCACATTTGATCTGCCAACAGGCCGCTTATGGCCTTTCCGCAAACCAAACAATGAACCCCTTTACATCGATACAAAATCCAACCACCCACCCACTATACTGAAGCATCTACCGAACGCCATCTGCAGCAGACTATGCTCCACATCAAGCTTTGAACAAGGCAAAACCCGTCTATGAAGATGCCCTTAAAAATAGTGGTCACCCACATAACATGGAGTACTCTGCGCCACAGAACCCGAGAAACCGCAAACGCAACGTTATATGGTTCAACCCCCCATTCAACCAAAATGTGACAATAGAAACAACGTAAAAACCAGCTACAGCTGTATGGGCAACATGGCCACCATCATCAGCGGCCATAATGCTAAGATCCTCAACCCTGCACCTGCAGAAGATCCACGCACAAGCAACTGCAGGAGACCCGACACTTGCCCACTAAGCGGAAAATGCCTAACCAAGTGCGTTGTGTACTAAGCAACTGTCACAGCCCCTCCAAAACCTGTTCGGCATTATTATGGACTAACTGAGGGCCCCTTTAAGACCCGCTACAACAGCCACACCCACTCATTCCGAACAAAGAGCTGCAAGAAGGACACTGAGCTATCCAAATACGTATGGGATCTTCAGGACAGCAACCAACAATATCAAATCAAATGGGACATTGTACATCATGCAGCACCCTACAAATGCGGTACACGACGATGTGACGTCTGCCTCACAGAGAAAATGGTGATAGGCACAGCAAATCCAGCCACCATGCTAAACAAGAGGGCAGAAATTGTGTCTACATGCCGCCACCGTGCCAAGTTCGGATACGAGAATGTTCTGGACGCCCCACCTTAACTGTGAAATTGGACACTGCCTCCAGCCTTTAGCACCTGGGCCATATATTTTTTTATTCCTACCGTGCTGCCCTCTATTTGTAATGAACTGCATTCTTTGACACCTTTGCTCAGGAAGTGACCTTTGACCTGACCTGATTACACAGGAAGTGACATATCCAGAGTTGAAGGGTCAGGGTCAAGGACACTCAAGAATCAACATGTAACATGAGGGAGGACCTTTTACCCTAAATGGTCTCTACAGTGGCCTGAGGATTGTACAAGCATGAAACCCAGGGTTATCAACTTGAGACAGTATGTGACTTGCTCCTATGTAATATATATATATATATATATATATATATATATATATATATATATATATATATATATATATATATGTGTATGTGCAAACGCACGCAATGGCTAATTTAATATGAAATGCAAAATCGCTCTTACTTTAGTTTTCATTGCTTAGAGAAATACATGAAACTCTAACCCCTTTGCGATTATTACTAACTGCTCTTATTGCATGCTATGGTCTTGTATGAGAATGAGTTGCTTTAAGTGTTAGTACATCTGAGCATGCTAATGCTCGTCGTCTTATCTTGATTTATGCATAGCAAACTGTTTGCTGGGTCTTTCATTCGTCAATATCTTTTTATTCGATTCCTACTTGTACAGTATCTGCACGCCTCATTTCTTATCTCATTCAATTTATACCAAGTGGATGACGCAATCAATCGATACATTATCAATACATATGTCAATAAATCGACAAACAAATCTATCCAATACATAATGAATCCACTTATCAATTTGTCATCCTATCAATTAATCAACACACCAATTAACAAGCCAACCATTCGATCAACTCGGAGATGAATACTTTGTAAAATAGGTTACTGCTTGAATCATCTCAAAATGGAATCACTGAGAAAATACTTACTTCAATGAGAAAATACTTGCATGGTCTCCATTGTGTGTATGCGTGTACATGTACTCTATGCACTGTACACTATTAAAAGCTCAGTACAAACTTTATAGAGGACTTTGATCTTATCCATATGGAGGAGGGGGATATTTGTTTAGAGTTCCACCACAAACCCCCCTGATAATGGTACTGGCATCTATCCTGCGATCGTAAGGCAGTCATATGAGTAGGTCTCCAGCGCCTTGAGGGTATAGTATTACAATGGACCCATCCTAGCATCACTTCAGGTTTGTTAGCCAAAGTTCTAATGAGGCTCAGTGCGACCATTGCCTTGACAATCACCACCAAACTCAGCAATGCGAACACTGGACTGCCAAGCGTTTTATAGACAAAATGCAATTAATTCTGAGACGATGGATTTGATAACAAATGGAACGATACGTGTGATGATTTATCGCAGACAATAAAAGGAGACCTACTAGCGACGGCAGCAAAGCTCACGATTGAATTGCAGGATGATAAAATTGAAAGTGGCATTTTGAGTTGCAGCAAGGGAGTAGTAATATTTTCATAACTGTTCACATCGCTGCGAAGATTTTTTTTTACCAATTAGTGTTTATGACTACAGTAACTAATGCATGGTTTCCTAGGATCGATGTGATGTCATTAGTTGTGGATCTGACAAGCACGCACGTGAACTCATATATTACTAATTGGATGCACAATTGAATGAATTATTATTACATGCGAGCAGTTCAGTCGAGTGGATCGTTGAACGCTCCTCACCTGAAATGAGATTAAGGTGGCTGGTGGGGTTATTGTGTGAATATAGGGTCATTTTGAGAGCTTTAATCCGTCAAAGCCTACACCCTTTTACTCAGAATCAGACAGACTGTGACTCTCTAGGCAGCAGAAAAAAGGCAGCAGAAAAAGGGACCGCCTATTACTAAAGCTCCTATGGGCTTGTACGCAAGCAGGGAACCTTTTTGACCCTCTTTAATAATATCGCAATCCACTAAAGTATGGTCGCTTCGAACATGCATTTTGGGCATTAAATGTTTATGTATATATATATATATATATATATATATATATATATATATATATATATATATATATATATATATATATATATATAAACATATAAACTTAAATAATGTACATGATCCATCGTCAAATATATATACACACACATATATATATATATATATATATATATATATATATATATATATATATATATATATATATATATATATACTGTAGAACACACAATTTACGCGTCTGTTTATATATAGCGTACATAGCGTGTGGTTCAGTTTCGCTATATATAAAAACGCTGTACTTTTTTCTTACTATACTGGCGCTGTCAGCGACGGCTACCGTCGCTAACATAAAGATACGCTATGATGTAAAAACTCTCCAATTCGCTATATTTGGGACACGCGTCATATGTGTGTTCTACAGTATATATATATATATATATATATATATATATATATATATATATATATATATATATATATATATATATATATATATATATACATATATATATATATATATATATATATATATATATATATATATATATATATATATATATATATATATATATATATATATATATATATATATAAACTTAAATAGTGTACAAGATCCATCGTCAAAGCATTTAAAACCATTTGCAATTCGCAACCGATGCGTCTTTTCGATTTTAAGCCTATTTGCAAGGTCGATGCCGCAGTAGCTAGATAATGGGTATCGCAGGGAAACACTCCACGACTTGTAAGCGAATTAATTCCGCATGCCGACATCGTACTAAAACACTGTGAGACTTGTAAACGAATCAATTCGAAATGTAGATACCGTAAAACTACATTGGGTGCGAGATTTTTCGGATTGCCTTCTATTCAAGGGCGTTGTTGTTCAGTTTAAGTCTCATATGGTATTCCCAGCATACTCACGCTGCATGTTGATTGTGGGAGGCGAAGGCCCCTGATACCCAATGGAAAGTTATCCATTCCTTTAAGGATTCCATAACGAAAAGCAATGCCTTTTACGCTGGGATAGGCAACTTACAGGTGTAACCATAAAAACGTTCTACAGTACTGCCATCTTTTTCATAGTAAGACCATACATTCAGCACAGTGCACATAGATGTGACCAAAATTGAGCATCACTCATTACGTATTGGATAGATTTGTTTGTCGATTTATTGACATATGTATTGATAATTCATCGATTGATTTCGTCATCCCCTTGGTATAAATTGAATGAGATAAGAAATGAGTCGTGCAGATACTGTACAAGTAGGTATCGAATAAAAAGATATTGACGAATGAACGACCCAGCAAATGGTTTGTCATGTATGAAGAAGTATCGACAGAGTCATGGACGACATTCTCAGAGCCATGTTTTATAGATAAGTTTTGCTCATAAACACTGTTTTATGTGTGAAGAGTTCAGAAGGTATAAGTGCCATTCCATATGTTGGAGAGTTTGCGGAATATGGGATATATTTGTTGGGGGTACGTACATCAGCAATGATATCTTCCTGCAATGTGCAGCTGTTGTACCAGAAACCAGATACTAGTATTGTAACAAAGAACATTCATGAGAATCAGGGTTTATTGAGAGTTCCTCAAGAAGTTCTTACTTGTCAGCATACGAACCTTATGACGCAGCACAAAAATGTTATCCATAAATGCAGGCTGTAGCAAAATCCTTCTTATTCACAAATGTACATCCAATTTCAAAGGAATATGGATTCTTTTTCAGCGAATCGGTATCGGTGACATATTAATACGATAGAGGAACGAGCAAGACCGCTGCATCCCAGTCGGCTTCCGGCAAGATGACCCGAATGCAAAACCCTTTCTCATTCAAATGCGCCAAATCAGTGAAATTAAGTGGATAGCGATGAACAATTGATTGGATGGCATTCGTGTCGGCAGCCTATAGAAAAGCCTGGCTAAGCCTCAGAGATCCCTGGGATCAGGCGGGATACGCTTTACAGAGCCCTGCTCTTTCCATTTCCTTGCAAATCCAAATGGCTGTATTATGCAAGCTATTAGGCCGCCGCAGCCTCCACACTCCGGCTATCTTAACCATGGAAATAAGGAGATTGGGTTTTGCGTAAAGCCAGATTGTTGTGGCGTCCTAACCTGCCTGCTGTGACTGAGCTGAGGATCGATAGGTGTTTGAATGGGACATCCGATACGGTTACAGCACGCCTTTGCAAGGGAAAGGCAGTATATTCACGGGTTAATTTGGAGATTTATACGGTCATAATCTCTACGGCTCATGTTATAATAATGAGAGGGGTCTTTAAGGAGTCTCTGTGTTATTCGATACTGCGCCTACAGAATTACAAAGTAGCATCGCTCATGTCTATGCGAAAAAGAAGAAGCACTCCTCGTCTAAGATGCTTAGATTCGAGAGCTACTTCTATGATTACTATGATTATAATCTGCTGCATTCCAGAAGTTCCAGAATTTTTCTGCTTTTATTTCTAGAACCAAGGACCATGAAATATTATTATTATGAATATAAGGGAAGCAAATTTCATCCTGTTTCAATCATGTCATGTCTCGCCTAACCCATTCTCGCCTGTTGCGGTTTAAGGGACACTCTCTTGGGGACTTTTCCCTGACAAAAGCACCTCTTAAAATAGTTCAAAGATGGTTATTAAGCTAAAGACAACCAACAAACCTTCTCTTATACTTTTAGCATTATTCTGATTCAATTAATTTTCAAAGGTATCGTCACTACAGGCGAAAGACTTCTATTGAGTCCTAAGTATATATTGCTCTAAGCACCCCTGAGTCGACCATTATCTCTTTTATACTCTTAGATACTGTATAACTGGTTAATTTGGCGTATACTTAAGTTGGCGTTTTTTTTTCAAAAAAGTATTTTCCCTGTATTTATTTTGGCGTCTGGAGCAGTCAGAACAACGCCATCTTTATGGAGACATATTTTTATGCGATCTTTAATTTGGCGTTGATGGGCAATCGCCAAATTAAAAACCACGCCAAATTAACCAGTTATACAGTAAGTTATTCATCGAAACTACAACAACATATCTGCGAGTCTCCGCAACACACACCATCAGAAATACAGCCCGATGAAACACACATTACACACACATGGTCCTTTCTACCATATTTGTGATAATACACCAGCGCAGTAGTGAAATTGAGACCGCCTGCCTTTGGAAAACTGGCTTCAAAAGCAACATTTACAACAAACATTACACTACGTTCCATCTGTTCATAATGACTACCTACATGAAAGAACAGGTTGAGTCATACTGTTGATGACAATTCTTAAAAGGTTTGAAAGCACCTTCTCTCTTTGTTTTACGTCGTTTAGTGACTAGATTTGTTTTTCTTGTTAATCTATAGAGTTGCGCCGTTATTGACCCATGGTATTGGCTCTCAATACACAGTGGTGTTTTTGCATACACTTTATATTCATATAAAATGTCAGAGCGATAAAAGGTTAACAGTGAAGTAAAATCGGAATCCCTTGCCAGCATATTGAAAGGTCATATCTTCACTTGGCACTCACAGAAGTAGCATTAATATTTAAACTGTTTTCGATGCTTGTCTTTGGTAGTTTCAAGGTTGTCCATTCCCGTACTCAACCCATAAGGAAATGCTAGTATATAAATTTATTATTTACGTAGCAATACCATATTTCTGCTTTCAAACACATACACACACATATATATATATATATATATATATATATATATACATACATACATACATACATACATACATACATACATACATACATATATATATATATATATATATATATATATATATATATATATATATATATATATATATATATATACATATATATACATAGGGGGTGATGGCGGCACTGGTAGGCATTGAGTCATGTAAGGTAAGGCCTGATTGGGAACAGGTGAGCATTAACAGCTTTATCCAATTACTACCTGCAGGACAAAGCAAATCACGTGTTCAGCATGCTTGTGACACAGCAATTTGGAACTAATTCCACGGGAGCAGATGCCATTCCTCAAGGGCTGGGACTCGCATGGAATAATTACTTTTCTCTACTCCTGCTGTCATTTCCTTCTAATAACAGGGTGCCCCCAAATAACTCTTACGAGCAAGGTAGCACACCTTATTCAGTGTGGGAGGATTTGGTACCAATGTGTAGTATGTCCTAGAATGCAAACACCAATGGATGAAAGAGTGCAAACCCGTTACTTGGATGTTCTTGAATACTGTAGAACACATATATGACGCGTGTCCCAAATATAGCGAATTGGGGAATTTTCGCATCATAGCGTATCTTTATGTTAGCGACGGTAGCCGCCGCTGACTGCGCCAGTACAGTAAGAAAAAAGTACAGCGTTTTTATGTATAGCGAAGCGGGAGCACACGCTATGTACGCCAAATATAAACAGACGCTAACATTGTGTGTTCTACAGTATCCATATTAGCTCAGGGCACAAGCAAAATAAATGAAAAAAATAAAATAAACTAAAATGCAACTAAACGTCAGATTGTCAGTACTGTACAACCTTTATGCTTAACTATCAAATGCATTCTTTAGGTTTATGGGTATGGAGGGAAAATGCAGTATATTTCTTTGGCTTTATAGAACGTGGGTAGGGAGTGGCGATGCCTAGAATATGCTTAACGGCATGACATAACGGAATACCTGCCTTGGGCTCATACTTTACCGAGAGAGTGACTTGATAGAAGCATACCTTTAAGTAAAGTGTAAGTATGAAATCGCACAAACACATTATACCACTAACGATAAAAACCTACTTAATCTGCACAAACGTATTTTTCATATCTGTCTGTAAGCTATGTGTAAGAGTCAATTAGGTAGAGTGGTTATTAATGGTCCTGATTGCCATTTGCATTAATTACTACTTTGGCGCCCTT
The DNA here is from genome assembly GCA_963942565.1 of Maea johnstoni. NCBI lineage: Eukaryota > Metazoa > Annelida > Polychaeta > Spionida > Magelonidae > Maea > Maea johnstoni. The sequence continues at coordinate 9,234,320 of OZ012692.1, read as the reverse complement.
TGTAAAAGGATAGATATGAGAGATACATCAGAGGCTGAGCTATTAAGATAATGCGCACTCTGAAAGTCTGCATCGTATGCCAACAGCTTTGGCAAGTGTAAATAACGCCAATAGACATCTTTCTTTTAAATAAGGTGTGGTTATTAGAATGCTATATACTGTAAATCACTTAAATATGGCGTGAACGTTATATAGCGCAATTATGGTACTGCCCTGGATAGCGTGATCTAAGTATAGCGGTGAACAGGAACAGCAGCAACAAGTTCAATTAAGAATTTGATAAAGACGGGAATTTTATAATAGCGCATATGGGCAGAGCGCTATTATCGCTATCTTATTGTTCCCGCTATACTTAAGTGATTTACAGTATTGATTGTCGAAATTTGAATAGTTAAGTTTGAGCTGCATCCTATGTTTATAACAGGGTTATATAAATGTCTCTTTAAGCCGCATGCAAGGGGCGCTGAAGTAAGATTTACTTCCAGTTGCGTTGGTCAAGTGGTTAGCACGCTTGCCTTCGGCGCAGACACCCCGGGTTCGATTCCCGGTGTGGGCGCAGAAAAAGAAAATTTATTTCCTTGCTGCTTTCCAGTGCTTCGGGGGGCACTGTAAGCCGTCGGTCCAGTTGGCCAAGAGCCTTAGTAGCTCGTGTTTCTTGTAATTGATATACCGACTTAAAATAAAGATTACATTTACATTTTTCCAAAGTAGCATCATCTTGTTATCACGCCTGACTTTAAGTACTATCTTATTATTACCAGAGTGCTCCAAAATTATCAAGCAGTTGTTTTACAGTTGCGCATAAGTAAGTTAAGATAATGAAATATATCGGTTGAATTAAAGTACCTCACATCACAGCAAGATATAGTTATCGGCACGTTTTACATTGTTCTTCAGCAGTAAAATGATGTTATCTTTTAGTCGCAATCTAGTCAATCTACCTCACAATATTACCAGGTAAAATTGCATTTGATTGAATGTAGTGTACGACCTAGTAAACATTAGACCACCGCATGTTACATACGGAAGGCAGCGCAAACTGACAAACTAATTTTGAGAAGAGTTATTTATTACAGAGAAGTCTGACGGGATTGTCCATTTCGGACAGAACTGTTTGCTCAAATATCCGATCATTCAGAGGAATGACAAGCTCCAATGTGCAAGACTGCTGGGTTTGTAGCCAGCCATGAATTTTTATTTGATCGAAGCATAACTTGTATGAAGGGAAGAGAGGTTGATTATTGCAGGACGGACAGTTGTCAGTGGATTGATCCTGGGATTATCACGTGAGCACAATAGACTCCTCAGATAGGCCTCGCTATGATTAGGATTCCTGTTCAGGCTGTAGGTTTTATGGTACTCCACTAGGATTGAATCCGGTCTCCCATAGCTTGACGATGGCGAGAAGAAATTGAAACAACTCCAAGTACCCATATTGAATTAATAATAAGACGTTACTGAATTGCCATCAAGTGCGAACAATAAATGAATACTAAGTCTACTACAAGAAGTGGTGCACAATATGTTTTGACCAAAACATGCTGTTCAGAGGATTTTCTGTAATATGTCCCCGAAATATCACTATGTGCAGACCTTTTTATGAATACCAAGTCCACAAAGAGTTGCTTGCATAAATCTTTGACAAAAACATGCGGTTCATGTTGAATCTCTCGGTGTGTTCCACTAGAAGCACGGAATGCCATCAGGTTACCACTTCTGCCATCTGTACACTGAGATGTACACAGCTGCCTATAACAGTTTCCTACATTGCATGACTGCCATAACTCTATTACTGAAATAACCACATTCCATAGAATGCACATGGACAGGACTTGATATTCATTTTGGATTGTGTGTCATATATGCTGTACACTTCTTCTGTTGCATGTGTGCAAACATGGAACAAACTTTTATTAAGCTCAAGTGTAAGTCAGTTAAAAACGTTTTAAATGTTTGGATCAATCAGCTCTGACTTGCAACCCCCTTTGAGAAGTGGGTCTAAATCGGAATAGTAATAATGCCATTTGGAAAAATTGAAAACAACCGTAATCTATACTTTGGTAAAATGAAATGTATAGTGATTTGCCGAAGGTTTGTGCGAATGTCCAAACTGAGTTTCAAAAACAGTTAGATATGTCTATCGCTTTGATTTTTAAGTCGTTTCATCATATTTGTAAATCGACAAATCAAAATGATTGACAACAATTCGTAGTATACAAGGACTGCAATATATCACACATGTTTAGAGTAATTAATTCTGTTGCTTCTTTTTCTTCTTCACCATGCACTCCTACTACTGACTTTGGGTTATCCGGTGGTTTAACAGGGGTCTGCGGGTTCCACCACCACTTATAACTGGCTACAGTACAGCCATTAAATTCCTGCACCAGTTGACCGGGTGTCTTGCAGTGTCCGGTTGTCAGGAACACCCATGAATAACATGTCAACACAGTAAGCCAAGCACACCAATGGAGCGCGTAGCTTGCGAATCAAAGCTACGTTCAGTTGTGAGGTCAATGATATGTGGTCGCATCCATGCCCAGGAAACTAGATGGCAATCGGGCGTGCGGTCGTGTATTATGCCCGGTCTGCCCATGCATTTAATGCAGGAATTAAATGTCGGCACTGTAGTCATAAAACAGCCTGATTGTGGTAATAAAATGACGATGGAATGTACTGCGTCTTCTTCCTCCTCTTCTTCTTCTTCTACTACTACTATTACTACTACTACTACTCTGAAATGAGGTGGAAGGGCTTAGATAGCAGCTGGCATTGTTCACCGTTCTCTCAGCAGGTTTAGGGTCTGTATCTGCTGGGATAGTATTCCATTGGGGTGTGTATATTAGGATGATGCGGCGAGGAGGAATTGGTCTGCCATACTGTCACTCAGGCCCAGCTCAAAGTCCGAGCGCAGTAACCTGATAACACTCGCTAGTCCCTGCTGAACCTGCGCGATAAACTGTTTGGGCCAAGTGGACTGCCACAATTACCTAGCAAGTGCCATTGTAGCATTCCCATAGGACACCAATATCTAACGTTGGATTTACAGATCTCCTCCGTCGAGTAAAAACTTTCAATTGCACTCATATAGACGGCCTGATGCAGTGTTTGGGGAGGTGATCATCAAACGTTTTTGCCACTGATGACTGAGCGTGGGAAGATACGTAGGCCTTCTCTTATCTATGGTGAATAGTCAATTCCATCGCCATTGTCCCCACCGCGTGGTTCCTCCAGTAGCGAGTTATTTACTGAGGCTAATCAGCAGGAGAGGTAGACCAAACCTTGCGTCGGCGGCCCGCATGCAATGTGATGTATAGATTATGCCAATAATGGCTAACGGTTTCCTCTTGATAATTGAAGTTGGAGACTTTGATAGAGGCCTTTCTACCAGTTTCGAGGCCAATATGCCAACTTTTGAAGCAGTGACCTATCCCTCGAAGTGAGTTGCCTCTAGTTTGCTGGATAAAGCCACATACGTAGGCCTCGTGAACAGATGGTAGAACAATATAGGTCATGTATGGTATTTATCCTCCGAGCTGATGGTTATGACGGGTATCCTGGTTTCACAAACTTCTAGCTGATCACAAAGTGACATTTGATAACAAACAATATACATCTTGCCACACATTTCATTGTTTGCAAAAACACATATTAGCTAAACTGGAAGCAAGTAAAGCGTGAGTGGGTGTTCCGCAAGTTTGGCTTGGCCTGTGTAAATTCATTAAATGTATATAAAATGTATAAATGACCCTATAGGAAAGCCGATTCAAAAGCACTGCCCTAAGTAGTAATTGCAAAGAAAAAAATGAAAACACACACTGAAATTATTGATTACAATATAATAGTGGAATATGTCATGAAAAAAGACTACTTTTAGTTATATTACCTTAGGATTCATCTCGGTTAGTACCTGAGGTCCTGGCAAGTTCCTAGCAATAATTTAAAGGAATCCCCCTTCTTGTGCGAAAGGATTTTTTTCTTAAATTGCGTGGTTTAAGGTATAAATCTTTTGTATATACGGAACCTCCTAGAAGTGCACGCTTTTAAGTTGTTACCTTCACGCTTGGTGTATTATATCCTACATGAGGAGTTGTTCTTCAAAATAAATTTTGTCTCTTGCAGAATTAATTTCCGTTCAACTATTCTGTACGTACAAAGCCATTTTGAACTATCTGTTACATCTCTTGCGTGTTTGCAACTCGAAGATTCCCCTAGAACATGTTCTGCTACTTCCTTCTATTCCATTACAAATCCTCAGAAGCATCGGATTGAAAGATGCCACACAAACGCAGCGCTGAGGAAATTACCGAATGTGCAAGAAAAAGCGTTGAAGGAGAAGCATTGCCCTTTCCCGGCATATGTATAATGGCTCAACGTATTGGCAACGGGCATTTGAGAGGCCTATAAAATACACACAAATAGCGCGGAATGGAGGATCCCACCTCTGCCATATTTAGCTCTTCCCTGGCCGGCGGAATGCTCCCTCTATGCCCCCGAAGGGAGCCATTAAGGCAAATGAAGCCGAGCTTCTACTGGAGACGCCCGAAAAGCCGCTATTTTCGGGCATTTTTGGCGAGCCGCCGTCTTGACTCATTTTCGCTTTAGGTTCAAGTTAATAATCCTCCGAGGATGGAAAAACGGATCCTATTCATCAGAAGCGCGCGGCGAAATGACAGCATTTTCATCACTATCTTGAAAATAATTGAAAAGATGCTCGTAAAAAGGAAAGTCTTCTGATATATCTGACATAGGAAGTCACTTCGGGTTATAGCTTCGTGGGCATAAATCTGTTTTAGACTGATCAACTGAAAGTCTCATAGTGTTTACAACGATGCTCCCCGGCGTCATCAAACATTCTGTAAATACATAGTGGGCAACACCCAGAGAGTTGAGGCTGGCCTCTATCAAAAAAGAATATCCAAGTCAAAACGCAAAAAGGACATTATCTCTAGTATGGCCTTATACGACATTCTAACCCATACTGGGTAATAAACAATGAGAATCCGTAAACAAAGCTATTCATAACCTGTCATATATATTAGAACTATAGCTATATTGCCAATAACCCTATGGTCAAAATATCTCCAAGGGAAAAATCATCTCTTGAGAACTTTTTTAAAAATAATATATATATATATATATATATATATATATATATATATATATATATATATATATATATATATATATATATATATTTATATATATATGTATATATATATATATATATATATATATATATATATATATATATATATGTATATGTATAAATAAATATATATATATATATATATATATATATATATATATATATATATATATATATATATATATATATATATATATATATATATATTGTGGATGTAGGTGTGTGTGTGCTCAAAACTCCCATCCCACCTCTGCAACAACTGTTAGCCTGCTAATGCAACATATAAATATCTAAATAGAAAATCGATTCATACCTTCTCTCTGCACAATGTATATACAACAGTGATTTAATGCAATGCTTTTATCTCTTAATGGTATTGGCAGGCCGGGCGAAAGCTGTCGACAACACCACCTTGAACAACGCTTCTAGTTATAAAAGCATAGCAATACATTTCTTATTTCCCCCAAAGATCCATATCACATACCTATTGTTCATGCGCAATAATACATCACACGTTAAAAGCATTTATGAGTAAAAAGTTTTCGTACGTGCCATTGTGATCTGGAAAATTGTAATTTAAGGTCGCAAGCATAGCCATTCCAAAAATGCCAGAAGGGGTGGTATTTCATTGAAATACTTTTATTAGACACATGATTACAGTCCATGATGCAAATCACAACGTTCATAACAATTCATGGACCAAGCCATGCTATTTCTGTCATTTCTATCATTGCTCTGTGTGCTGCGAGTTTGCTTTAAAACCTCTACTAATAAAACCAATCATATATATAATTATATACACACACACATATATATATATATATATATATATATATATATATATATATATATATATATATATATATATATATATATATATATATGTGTGTGTGTGTGTGTGTGAGTATATACATACGTATATATATATATATATATATATATATATATATATATATATATATATATATATATATATATATATATAAAGATGTATATATGTGCGTGTGTGTGTGTGTAGCCGTGCTATTCATATAACACATATATTATTGCATCATTTCCACAGGACATTTTAGAGTGCTTACTTTGGACAAATTTAGTGTATTACGGTTAAAATGTAAAACTGATAGAACGGCTTTATATAACTAAGAGAAGATAAAATTCAATCTGATTAACTCAAGACATAGAACAATGAATTACAATAACTTAAAAGCCATTTGCGGGGTGTATTAGATGAACCAAAGACAAATATTTCAACCAAACACGAGATTTCAAGGAGATTAGAGCTATTTTAACGGCATCAACAATTAACACTAATTCCAGTCGAAACATTATCCCTCATTCTCTATACGTGCACACAGTGATCATATAACCTTGTCGTCGACAGTAGTTGGAAGCAGGTTTGAAAGGAGCGAAGCGTTAATTAACACATAGGTAATGAGCAAACAAGCTCTATTGGGAGTCTGCCATGGTAAATCCTTCCTTTAGCCTACGTGTGCCAGGAATGTGCCAGGTGTATCGGCGTGTCAAATCGATCACCCTACTCAGACATGCTACAAGATTCCAACAAAGAACCAGGTTTTGAATGAGTGATGTTTAAATAGTACTATAATAGAATTATAAGTAATGAGAGTGACACAACTGGTTGTGCACTACGTGCCATTTCAGGCAGTCTAGTTGCTTAATTAATGTATTCAAATGACCAAATAAGCACCAAATAAGTTGCATTAAATAGTATTGTATTGTATCTAACTTAACATACTTTTACATGTACAGATACAGTATTGAATTCATGATTCTCGAATTACAGCAATTGCATTGCAGTGAACAACGCTGTACTGCATTCACGATTATGCATTATAGATATCATATTTGTATTGATTGCACATAACTGTATCACATTCAATAATCCTAAATCATTTTAATGCAACTTTATTGTTTTGAACGATAGTGTTACTGAAAAAACCCTGACACTTTCCAATCGATAAAGAAACACAACGACACTAGCAATCTACATAAGTTGCAATCGTTCTATTACCAAATGGACTGGTTGAATCAACTAAATGCAGCAGGATGAAGAGGGATAGCTGTTTGAACCATTGTATGTTTGAGTGGATGTGGTGTGACAGACTGCCCACCTACGTGTGCGACTGAGCGTGGGTTGGATAACTGCTGGTGTTTTCAGAATCGTGTTGGCCTATCTTGGCAAAAACTTTTTTTTTAAATTTCGCACCTGCTGTTTTTTATTTCAGTATATTCACAGGTTAATGCTATTACAAATAATATCTTCATCACATTCAAACATATATATTATACCATCATTTGTCTAATATTCAAAATATAGTATAAACAGTATACACAGGATCTCATCTCATCCAGGTTAACACTCTAAAAGAAGAATAAATTACATAATTATTGAAACAGTAAATATGAATCAATACATGATTCCATATATCTATTCCCATGTCCTCAAAAAATATTGAGCAAAAACATGAGCACTGTGAACTGTAAGGATTAGTACATTGGGCTATATGGACATATGGTTTCATTTACTCGTAAAACCTACTGTCAAATACCTTATATTATCAGACTCTAAGACTAATGAATCTATCCTGTCTAAGTTCAACGCCCACCATTTGAAAAAGTACTTCCTCCTTAAAAGGGTTTTATATTCTTGGAAAGCCTTAGGTTTCCATTTGGCAAATGCCTGAGTGGCAACTCTGTCGTATTTCGACCTTTTTGTGAAAACAGATTTTTGTATTTGTTAATTTGCTATAAACAGCTGTGTTTTTATTGTCTTTATTCATTCAGGTCAATCCGTTATATCAGGTTGAGAGTGATGATATTTATAATGTATTACATAAACAACAAAAATAACTTTTGTAAATTTGTTACAATAAAATGAAAGCAAACAAAATACTTATATCGCAAAAGTATTTGAGGAAAATAAGCTTGTTTCTAGAGTAATATAAATACGTCTGTGAGGAGAAATTAATTGCCATATCTAGACAAAAGTAGGTGTTGCATTTGTGAAATATGACAAGCATTGAAGCGATTCCAAATGAATTACTAAACCCTTATTTACTATGTACCCCCATATCATCTTAGCATAGTTAGCATAACCTTAAAATGAAGGTAATAGGGTATTACAGGGGAAATACCTTGAAAGCAAATTCCCGAACACATATATAGAGACATTATCATCTTAGACATATTTTGCAATATATGGATATTCCACTTTAAAGCACATACTATGGGTCAGACTACCAGCTACATAATCCAATGCAATAATGAGTACGTTGCCTAGAGTTTAGAGCGTAATTAGCCCTTACAATGCTGAGGCTACTTTCGTCAAAAGTACAAGAATACAAATATTTTTGAAAATCATCTAAACCCTGTCATGTTGGTATTCATTGGAAAGCTCTCGCTGAGTACTCTCAGATGAGTACCCATTTGCCAGGGTTTCAGTAATTTTTCAGGTTTTATACATCATTTTGTATTGGCCAAATTAGCCACCAGCAGCATAAGGGTTAGAAACTGACCTCAACCTTAGATGATATCAGATAGTGTCAGGGATAACCGGGAAAAGGGAGGATCATTAATCATAGGAAACTAATGCATGCAATAACCTGTGCAGGACACATAGCGTGCTCGAGGATAGGATGACATGCACCTAGACTTGGGTAATCTTGTAATGCAAATGCAAGCTTAGATAATGCTGGGATTAACCTGCGTAAGGGGTTCATTAATTATGAAGGATGGTTGCAAATTGGCTGTGTTAAGCAGAGCCTCCCCTCAGCAAGAATCCCCTTTCTACACAGAGATAGGGCACGATGCATACACACGGATACTTTAGTCCTATGGGGAAAATTACAATACAATGTACCAATAAGTTCCTTCACCACTAGTATTATTGAATTTGGACGAATATGGGCAGAGATTTGTTTGGATAAGGTTTTCGGCGGCATGGTATGTAACGCCCTAGCTTTGACCTATTTTCCCTACCCAGCAAGTGGTAAACTTTACGTTGTGATATTCATATGGTATTATAGATATACAACATGTAGAATAATATCTTTTGCAATGTTTATTGGGTTGGAGGCCTTTTCATTGGAATAACTGGACTACACGCAATCTATTGCAAACCTGAAGTGTAGGGGTCTACATTACATTAATTTCAGATGACTTGCTCAGTTTGATGGTTATTTCAGCAAAGAGATAATAACCAGTCACTTATCCCAACGTACATTATAGCTGTCCTGGCGACGACCAGCCTATCCGCGGATCACTGGCCCAGCCTCTGACCAACATAAGCCGCATGCGCATCTGATTCAACGCATAGTGAATACTGTAACTATTACCTTACGTGTTACCTCGTGATGAGCACTGATTAATCCTAGTGTTATTTCCATCTTCATCACAGATCTAATACTACTGTATGGAACTCTCCTGGTACGGATCAATGCACAAGGGCTGATTAAGTACAGAGCCAGAACTGTTTGCGAACGGTGAAAGCCTACCTTCTCTAGATAAGTTGGAATGAACTGTTTAGGTAGATTGATATAGCAAACAGAGCAATAAATTATGGAAATTGGTCATCAATGAACACTTCCTCATTTACGCCATACACTTATCAAAATTCCAGATGTGTCTGTGGAAAAGCTGTGGTGTAATAGACCTTCATTTAGTGGGTTACTGGATTAGTATATTCAAGGCCATCTGTGGAGGAATGTTTGGCATTAACAAGCTCACACACCTGGGACTCTTATCAGAGCTTCCTCAGGAGAGAATTATTGTACTTAAATGACAAAGAACAGCAGTCCTATGGATAAATGAATGAATGATTGCTTTAAGACACATGTCTCCCCTGTAAACCAAGAGTGCCATCTAGACCGGGAGTGCCATCTAGACCAGGTGTGCCATCTAGACCAGGAGTGCCATCTAGACCAGGTGTGCCATCTTGACCAGGAGTGCCATCTAGACCAGGTGTGCTATCTTGACCAGGTGGGCCATCTAGACCAGGAGTGCCATCTAGAACAGCGGCGGGAGGGAGGGTGGCGAGTGCGTAGAAGCACCGCCTCATGATGCCAGAAGGGAGGCATGAACACCATATAAAAGACGTATGCCAGAGACATTGTGTTCCTTATATCCCGATGTTTACTACCTATATAAAAGACACCTGAAAAAGCCCGAGCCTACTCTGCAAGTTATGGGGTAGTGCAAAAAATAAGTCCAGCTCGTCAAAGTCTGCGCAATATTACTACCAATGAAGTTCAACATTCGAATTGGCAGCCTTTTCACCTGTTATTTTAATAATGCCGTTGAAGTTAGAAAAATATATAGTAAAGTACGCCATTTATAGCGTAATGAAAGACCAGCTGCTTGCGGGGGTCGGATCTACTCTTCTGTCTCGCGTAGATATAGAAATACTGGGCCAGGCTAGTTGATTAGTCAGCAGATAAGTTAAGCCAATCAAATTGTAGTATTTTACAATTGAAAACCATTCAAAAACGCCTTATAGCTCCACCATTTCGTGCATCGTCGGGTTCTTCAATATGATTTGTCAATATCCGTCTACCATATTAATATAGCCAATCAGATCCGAGAATTTCCCAGCCGTATAATGGCAGCGCCGGCTGGCCCTTTCATTTCACATATCGGGTTTAATCTGTAACACAGGCTTATATATCATCTGTTTCAATAAATGCATTCCTTAAATGCACAAAGATTTTAAGTCAAATAAGAACCGTCGTCTCAACCTAATTTACCGATTTTACAGCTGAAATACAGTTTGGATAGACAATTTAATGTACCCCTTAACTATTAGTTCTAGAAATAAAACGCGCTTTTGACTTCTGTTGGAGCGGGCTCGTGGTCGGTAAGCTAACTTTTACTCAATTTAAAAGTATATTAAAACTGGTCATAACTACATAATCTTCTCATATTGATAGCACCCGGTTGTAACCATTGTCCTACACAGATCAATGAAGTATTGATTGTACCCAGGGCAGATAATGTACTAACACATCTGTATGTGGACCCATCCTGTTTGTAGACTAATGCGTAAAACGGTAAGAACAGTCATGGATACAGGCGCCAGTTCCACCAACGTGACTCAGGCTTAAACTTAGGCTCAAGGCTCAACTTCATTGTCTACAACAATATATGCTATTGTTGTAGACAATCAAATATAGACTTCAGCCTGAGTTTGAGCCTGAGTCACGTTGGGGCAACTGGCCCCTGGGGTTTCAAACCACCCCCTGGAAGAAATCCTTTAAATCTATTTGTTTACCATGATACCATCCATGCCTGTATAGTGCCCTAACAACGTCCTGACTATATTTCAGGCATATCTCATAGAACCACCTTTTGGAAAACATTTGCAGGAAATTAACTTTTGAAAGTGGCTGAAACTATTTTTTGTTTGGAGGAACAAGCTAATAGCGAGCGCGAATGCTGGGATTAAGTATCGCCATCTACAGAGCATATTTTGCCGCCAGATCTATTCAAGACATTGCTTTGTCTGACACGTAATAAACATGGACAGTCTCGGACTCTCCGTTAAATTGTATCAACATAGCGTTTGTTTGAAGACCAGGCACCACGCGCGTGATACAAAGTAACAAATGCTTAAACGCGACGTCATGATCTTATCAGCGGGGAAACAGGGAAAGCCATGGGGGAAGGCTATATGTTCCAGGGACCGACGTTAACCTTTGAAGGCACTTGCCCATTCAGGCTGAGTCACCCCAAGTTTTGCTTGCCCGAAAAACTTTTAAACATGCCCAAAAGAATGTTATTTTGCACTTTGTTCATTATTACCAGTGACATCCTATTTGGATGCCACTTCAGCATTTTTATGAGAATAAACCCTAAAGAGGCATACAATTTAAAATTACAATCTCACTGTGTGTAGTTTCTCGGTCTAACTTGGACCGTTTTGCATAGGGTAAGAGGGAATATTGACTTGCCCATCCGGGCTTTTAGATTAGGCCATGAACTTGCCCGAAACCATGTTTTTTACTGTTGAACTTGCCCCGGGCAACCGGGCAAGCCTTAGTGTTGGACACTGTGTTCACAGTAACAATAAATTGCTTTTCCGTGGGTCAGTCTTAATGTGGTTTGAATCGTTGAAAATGCCACAATTCATTCTACTTGTCCTGGGAATCTCTTTCAAATCTGTTGAGAAATGAAGATTTTGCGACAGTTTGAATTGGGGAAAGCCATGGGGGAAGGCTATATGTTCCAGGGACCGACGTTAACCTTTGAAGGTTAATTTTTATGCCAATTTTTTTTCCCTCAATCAGTGCTATATCTTATGGTCAGTATGAACTGAAATCATCCGAAGCTACGCCTTTCATTGGATCAATTTTAATGCGGTTTGAATCGTTAGAACCGCCACAATTTCTTCTACATGCTTCTCGATTTGCTTTCAAATGTTGTGTAATAAAGATTTTGTGACATGGACTGTCTCCGTTAAATTGTATCAGCATAGCGTTTGTTTGAAGACCAGGCACCACACGCGTGATACAAAGTAACAAATGCTTACGCGACGTCATGATCATATCAGCGGGGAAACAGGGAAAGCCATGGGGGAAGGCTATATGTTCACAGTAACAATAAATTGTATTTCCCTGGGTCAGTCTTAATGTGGTTTGAATCGTTGAAACTGCCACAATTCATTCTACTTGTCCTCTTTAAATAAAGATTATTGTTATTGGTATAATTATAGAGGGCTCATGCTCATTGAATTGTCAAGATACCATGCTGTTCATAATGGCAATCCTTCTGCCCTCAATCATTACATCCCTTGAGGACGAGCAGTGGCCCAGTGGTAACATGTTCGGCTGGCGACATGAAGGTCGCTGGTTGAAATCCGGCCAGAGTCACTTTCTTTCTGTTCTTAAGCAAGACAGTTTACTTCTCGTTGCTTAGTGCTTCAAAGGGCACTTTAAACCGTCGGTCCAATTGGCCAAGAGCCTTAGTAGCTTGCGGTACTTGTAATTGGTATACCAACTTAAAATAAAGATTACATTTTTACATTTACATTTTTTATGCCTCATAAACCCTTAAGTTTTACAGTACAGACATTTAATTCCTACACCAGTCGACCAGACGTCTGCACTTACCTGGCTGTACAAACACCCATAGATGACTCATCAAATATATCTGCCAAACACATCAATGACTCACGTAGCTTGCAGATCAAAACTACGTTTAATTTTGAAGTCATCTATGCATCCATACCCAGGAAACTGGATGGCAATCGAGCGTGCGGTCGTGTGTCATGCCTGGGCTACCCGCGCATTTAGTGCAGGAATTAAATGTCGCCTATGTCGGCACTGTACATTTTAAAACAAATTACTAGATTTGAGTGCAAGTCCCTAGCGAGGATTGTAAGAAATGTAGCTTAGTTGACAGCAATCTCAAAGACACTTTCAAATCCTTAAACCAACTTTATTTACAACCTTAACCCTTATGCTGCTGGTAGCTATATACAAAATGGTGCAAAAAAACTGAAAAATGACTGAAATCCTGAAACATGAGTACTCATCTGAGAGTGCACAGCGATTGCTTTCAAACGAATACCCACATGATAGGGTGAAAATAGCCTTAGCCTCAGCCTTTCCAATGCTGAGGCTACTTTGTCCAAAGCACAATGATTTTATGCAGTTCATTATTTGGGCTTCTTTCACGGCATTTTGCTAAGTTCCAATCCTGGCCACCAGGGGCCAGGTTAGTAGTTAAGTTTAGGAGTGGGCTATTATGTTTCACAGAAGTTGGCAAAATGACAATCATACAGATATGTTGATGAAATGTTTTTTATTTTGTGTAGCAAATCACACTAAAAATAATTTTACAAGGAGGTGAATTTTCCTTGTCAGTCATTGTAGATTTTTCTTGTCGGATGATGGTAGCCCAAGTTGCACCTTTCCCTCTTAATCCGAGAACAATACATGGCTACATGATAATTCCAATTAGTAAGGGATTAGCTATGAATACCCTGCTGATAGGGATGAATTACAACAGTAATTGGGTCAGGTGAGATACACTGGAGGGAGCAGACTGACCTACTTGCTGAGAAAAAGATGGAGGATTTTTCAAAGTAGATTTCTTCAAATCAGGTGCTCAATCAGTAGACAGCATTTTTGGGGTCTGAAATCAGTAGAGTACTGCTCAAATCAGTAGAGTTGACAGGTATGGTGTTAGATAAGCATATTTTTAAAAATGGATGTAGTTTTAATTGATTCCTGTGAATTTGCCTAACAATACAAACTTATTTGTCAACTTTCACATAGTTTGCAGATTCTTAAGACAGCTAAATAAAGAAAGAGAGAAAACTATTTTTGTCTTGACAAATGGTTATGTCACAGAGATTTTTGAACATAACTTACCTTTTTGTCAGTAATTGGATCTGGCTTTGTGTGGTTTAACTCGTAGTTAAGTTAGCCCTCCGATATGAAAGCCAGATAATCTATTTTCTTCATGTTATGGTCATACCTGTCAACATTCAACCATCCAAAATCAGGAGATTTCATGCGGTTCACTATTGCGGCATTTTGTTTAGTTCCCATCCTCGCCACCAGGTGTCAGGTTATAGTTTAGCTTTTTAATTTTTACTTTGAAAGCTTGTTGAATTCATCAGCCACTGCAAATGGCATATTGTGTTGAGCAATGAAGTTCGAAAAAAGAGGCTCTGCTAGGGTAACACTCTTTTGTAGTAGCAAATGATGTGATTTTGTTTGTTGTCTGCAATGTCCTTCCATTCTTCTTGCGTGCAGGAGTCCCTATATGCTATTTCATATCTGATTTTCCTCCATTTCCTCTAGATATATCCAAACTACATGTCACGCAGTAAGCAAAAGAATCACCCTTTTTGCTCCTAATTTCAGAGTATAACATCAGTATCATCCTTTGCTCCTAATTTCAGAATATTCTCAAGCCATTTTGTTGTTTGATTTACACAGATATCTCTGTATTTTACGCGGTGGTAAATTTTCCTTGTCAGCCATTGTAGATTTTTCTTGAGATACGATCTGATGATGCTAGCCGACAATCTTAAAGGTGCATAGAACAATACATGGGTGCATGAATATGATAATTAAAGGTATTCGGTTTATAGTCTTGTATCCACCGAAGTGCTCACACGACCTTCCTCCCCTAGCAGGCACTGTACATACAGAAACCATTTCAATCCCCCGGGGGATATTCCAGAGCAACTGGCAGCATATAGCGCACACACTCTAAGGACTGCCTTATTTATGCTAGGTACCCATTTTGCAGCTCGGTAGACTGAAGCAATATGGAATAAACTGTTTTGCCCAAGAACGACCAAAGTGCACGAAGTGGCCAAGAATCGAACCAGCGACCCTCTGATTACTAGTCCGACACCTAACCAACTGAGCTACTTTGTCCCCAATTAGTAAGGGATTAGCTATTAATACCTACTGATTACTACACCCAGCAATTGGGTCAGGTGAGATACACTGGATAGAAAGGAACAGACTGACCTACTTGCTGAGAAAAAGATGGAAGATTTTTCAAAGTCAGCGAAATCAGTAGCTAATCAGTAGATTTCTTCAAATCAGGTGCTAAATCAGTAGACAGCAATTTTGGGGTCTGAAATCAGTAGAGTACTGCTCAAATCAGTAGAGTTGACAGGTATGTATGGTTTTAAGTGGGTGAGAACAGCCAATATTCAGTATGTCTTATGAGATGCTTCTCTGTTTCATCTCTTTCAGAACAAAGTATGGAGCGTGACCGCTTCATGTCCCCACCAGAAGCCTTGGAGTTTGGACTCATAGATAAAGTACTAGAGCATCCCCCTAGTATGTTAGAAAATGACGAGCAGAGAAATTAAGATAATTCTACCAAGTGAAGTGTGTATGCGTGTGCAGGTGTGTGTTGGATATGCAGTGGAGTCTGTGTAAGATAAATAACTGCAGGCCAGGAGTAAGTGAACATCATAGAGAATTTTTCTACTTTTGGAGGTTGTCATTTGAACCTAGTAGTGAAGTTCAATGGGACTTTAATGTGTTTAACCCTGGGAGCTGTTCAATTGATGGGAGATGTTTAAGTTGTTTATTTTTCCAACAACACTAAGCATTGAATATTCACTGGAATATTAGGAAGTTTAAGATTTGGGTTTGTTAACCCATTATTGTGATTAGGGATTTTAAAATACCTGCCAAATTTGGTGATAACTTTCTCACAAATCAAGTCTTTTCTTGAAATATATTTTCAGGTAATGGTTAATTTACTAGTTTTCAAATTCTTCGCCCAGGCGGCGCATCTCAATGTAACTGTACCTCTCTTTACATGCAATTGAATTTAAAAAAATTATAATAAAGTTTTCAAAAGTAAAATAGAGATTTTAAGGGAGCTATCAGTTAGAAAGGTTAACCAAGGATAATGAAAGGAAGACAGGAAGACCCCATTGTGTGCAGTGTGGGGTATAAGAAAGTCAAACCAGTTGCTTTTTCATATCATGGATTGTAATGATTGCTCAAGCTGAAATACATTGAAGAATGATATCATTATTGATTGTTGTATTTTTTATTGTTACCCTCTATATTAAAAACACAGGAGAAGGAGAAGTCACTGGTTCCTGCTGACTCTTCTCCAGTCATTTTAGTTATGCTTGAAATGAGATGAAGAACCAGCTCTTAGCATTTCCCAACAAAAGTTTTACATTACAACAGTTATCAACCCTTTGTGACTACTGTGAAAGCTTTGACATGTCCCGGGCATCATGTTTGATTGTTAACCCACATTAACCACCTGCATTAACCAATGATTAAGACAATTGGTTTCGCATCGTTTTTCTAAGGTTGTCCTGCCGCTGAAGAATCAGTGATATTAATATTCCATATTTTCCGTTGAATATAACTCTCTGAGTGCAATTTAACTGCCAGCAGACTCCCCGCAGGGCTTGTTCAGGAAAAAATATCAACAAATGCCCATGTTTTGAATTCCACAAAACGAACAAAAAACGGAAATTCATAAGTGATCCCATTTATACAGTTAGAAATTTATGGAACTACCTTACTATCGCGGAATGAGGTGATATCTGCCAGCGCTCTTATATACTAAATCATCCGTTCAATAAGTGAGCTTGTGGACAGGTACATGTGCATTTCCTTTAATTATGAATTCATCGTATCTAAATGAATATTTTTCTATCAATACATCATTATAATGGCATTATACGCCAAAAGTATAGTTCTAGTTATAACAATTATTATCATTAATGTTAGTTTTGTTATATCATCATTAGTAGTAGTAGTTGTAATATTATCAGTACCATCAATGTGGATGACAAATCGCAGTGTGACTGACTATAAGACTGTTAAACGAGACAAAATGTCCATAAATTGAAAGGCGCTCTTGACGAAGGTATTTTGATGATGGAAGTAGGCAAGGTGTTTCCCCTGTGAGTAGGCGAGCTTATCTAGAGTGTGTTGGCTACCAACACGACGCGCACGCCGGCATCCAATCCTCTGTCACAACTAATTCCTCATCCCACACCAGGGAAATGGCCAGGCTTTAGCAGAGAAATACAGCCATCTACACGAGCACTGAGCTTTTCTCGCTCCGATTATTCACTAACAGTCAAACGTCTCCTGAATACATAGTTGCGCAGGTGGTAACACGCAGATGATTTCTACCACCATTAGGCCGGAATACTCATTGAAGCAACACACCAAATTGGGTATGGCCATTAACAATGGTTTATGCTTCCAAACATGGGTAAAATGACCCTATTTGGATAACAAGAGAAAGGCTGTTGGAATGGGACAAACGCCTTTTCCCCAGCGTAATGTAACAAAAGCTAAAATGGTTGACTTCAAATTCGGGTTCGATATATAAACTTGGTATCAGTCCATACAAATGTATGTTATGCGTCATCTAATTGCCGAACTAGGCCCTTTGTTATACTCTTTTTGAATTGAAGTTCTTTTTCTCAATGTTTCTCGGAAGAGTCTGTATGCTTATGCTTATTTGAATATTGAATAAATCAGATAGTTCACAAAGCTACGGAAACTCACAACTTGGTGTGACACTCATGGCCATAATAGCCTTGTTCTCAGGAACTACTGGGTCGGTGCCAAAGTAACTCTTTAAGAGTTGGGATTGCCTTCATAAAGACACAGGCAGAGTAACTAATCACATGAAATGTTTCCCTGAACCAGACGCGAAGAGCTCCACTAATAGCCAGTGTGTGTGCCTCCATCTACTCCCCTGCCAGCTCTAAAGAGAGGACAACACCCCCAAGCTAGACAAAATGCCATCGTAATGCCTTATCGCTTGCGACATTCACCCAATTTGACCAGCCATAGTGCGTCGACGCATATGTTATCATATACCATTGCGAGTATTTCGTGTTTTAGGGCGATCCCACAATTGCTGCAAAAAGCTGGCAAGTCGCCATAAAAGCCTGTACGTCAATCACAGCGCACCTGTCGCGCCTATTTAGCATTCTCATCCCTTAAAGAGACAGAATATGATGCATCACCTTTCAGAGAGTATACTCAACCTGCAAGCTCTGCTATGATGAGGGAGGAGGATGGGAAATTGGGCAGTAAGATTTTTCCACGAAAACCTAAGAACCAAACAAATGGGGTTTATAAAACATATAAATATGCCAGCAGCCAGAAATAATTTCAGTACATAACGATAATAGGTGCGAAGTATTCAACTGACTTCAAATGATATATACATCCACAAGTAGATAAAAAAGGCAAATAACATCACTTGTTTGTTCTGTCATATAACCTTTAAACATGCGCCGTCAAATGGTTTTAAGTTTTAGCTGATGATACACCAATATGATAATTTTCGTTCGAATCCACTACAAAAGTTTGATGGCATAACTCGTCGTCAGCGGTAAAATATTCATGGTCTGGCAATGACAATCCTTGAGGAATTTATTTAACTTTATAGGCCTTTTAGCTATCTCTATTTATGTTTCATTTATCGCGGTTATTAGAGAAAAGGAGACCATTACTTTCAGTTTCAATCTTTATTGCGCTCACTGAGCCACTTGCAGCCTTTTAAAACTTCACACACACTTAATTTGTTTACAGCGTGGAACATGCTTTTATAGGACTATGATGTCAAAACCACTTCGTGCATTTCAAGTACATGTACACACGATCAACCCAAGAGACTTCTTGCGGTCAAGATGATGAATTCCATATCAGTGATAATGTTGGATATCTTTTTAGTCTTAGGACGACCAGAGAAAGAGAACATATCTGAAGAAGCCTAAAGCAGTTTAGAGTTGTTTATAGAAGACGGTTTAAACAACTGACCTACTTATCTCGAAATCGATGTGACCTACTTACTGACCGGCAACCATTGAAGAGGTCTATGCTGTTTTGAATGAAGTTTGTATCTTTCTCAATATTCACTGGTGTAGAAGAAAGTCTTCCAAATTGCGAATCAATTAGGTAGGCTTATCAACTGAATTCAAAGATAAATAGTGATGAGCTCCTTGTTGGGGGAACGGTTGATGTTTCTTTTAGTTGTCCCAGTGCAAGGAATATATTGGAAGTAGATTTCTATTGAAAAGAATACAAATTATAATGGTCTCCCCTACTAAAAATGAAAGCTCCAAAAGCATTGTGGAGCTTGCCTGGAGCATTTGGTATCAAAATCATTTGAAAGGGAAGATTTGAAAGATTCCAATGAATGCAATACTACAGAACTTTCAAAAGCTTCATAAATCTTTCAGCTGATAAACAAGCTCTTCGAAAGTCACAGGAAAGCTCTTTGAATGCTTTGTGGCCATTCGAAAGCTATCACACCTTTGGATGCTCTTTAGTTAGTTAATGATCACAAAATCTTTAAGGACCTTTCATGAGCTTACGAGCGGTATTTGAAAGCTTTCCAGTTTGGTAAGGGTTGAAGAGTTTTCATATACTCCATGAGAGCTACAGTGCACTGTAATTGTACAGTAATACTCGTATGTACCAGAACTGTAAAATACTGGTACGTACTAGAATTGACGCATGCATTCACTAAAGCCAGCTAGTTATCCTACCTATCATATATGTACATCTCATGGTTCAGGAGCATTAATCAACACAGCTATCATCCGATTAGATAAGACACTCCAATAACGCTGAGTAGACCTCATGATGAGCATCCCATTGCTCAATCACTGCCAGGGTAAACAGTACCTTCTCAACATGTAAAGCTTCGCCTCGACCTGCATGGACCGATGACTTTCTCCATCTCGACATTAGTGAGAGATAGTCGCTTCATTACCCCAGCAATCTTACTGGCAGATCACCCCCCACGCTACACATCAGCCATCTTGCCTGCGAGGAAATTGTATTTTGGAGGTTGGCAATCATTGAGAAGCAGATCCAGGATTGCTGCGATGGGCAAGGGAAATCCTACTTTACCTCTTTTGCCCTAGTGATTGAAGAGTCAGGACTCCCATTAAAGAGCTTAAAATCTAGCAACAGCAGCGGGCGGTATCGCGGGACCAGTGATAGTTTCTGGTACTGCTGCTGATTCTGCATTAGTCATCAGTGATAGTAGTATTATTTTCTGGTATAGCTGCTGATTCTGTAGTAGTAGTAGTAGTAGTAGTAGTAGTAGTAGTAGTAGTAGTAGTAGTAGTAGTAGTATAGCAATAATAATAATAATAATAATAATAATAATAGTAGTAGTAGTAGTAGTAGTAGTAGTGGGAATAGTAGTAGCAGCAGCAGCAGTAGTAGTAGTAGTAGTAGTAGTAATATGAGGTGGGAGGATCAGCAAGAGCTGCAGTTGTAACAGTAAATGTAGTCGCTTGAACAGGTAGGGTGTTTAACAAAAACAAGGAAAGGCAAGGATACCACTGTGGAATGATTGTGTTGATCAACAGCAGTACAAAAACAAATACAGATCCACAATAAGAGTATCTCCAGCATAATGTAAAGACTGTAGCATCACTGACGCTTTTTCCATGGCAACAATTAAGAGGCAAGATGCTAGTGTTCACTGACATCTTGTGTGTACCTGCAGGAGTAGCGGCGCAGGTGGCACAGAGACAGGACGCTATAAATAACAACGACTCAGATACCCCCACAAGCATTTTAACTAAGCGAAGTTTAGAAGGGAGGACATGTGGACCGCCAATGAATAGAAAGTGATTTTACACGGAATGGCCTCTTGTTAGGGGATAGATATTCCTAATGTGCTTTCACTATGGGACCAAAAAGGGCCAGAATGCTGAGGTAGCCCTGTATCTTTAGAGTGCATGTCCGGAACGTTATGAAATCTGACCACCGAATAGCTTGCAGAGGTACAAAACATTTGAAAAACTCAAATTACCATGATAAAACATCCAATGACATTGAAATGATCTTGAACTCCTTTTTTCATCACATGTGGCATTTGGTGAAAGTTATTGCCCCTCATAACATGACAATTGGAACTTTTCCCCATTATCATCTTGGACATTATGCTCCAGGATAATTTGAGGAGAATTATTGGGGCAAAACGTTTGCTGAGGACATTGAACTCTTAACATGGAAAGACGGTATACATGCGGAATATTCAACCTGGTTCCGGTCTTGTTTACTAGGAAAGTCGACACTGCACATGCGCATCTCTCACACTTAGGGGCATTTCTTGGAACTGGTTTGGTGTATTGAATGATGAGCTAGATGCTGGGGATTACCTTCATCCTCACCATTCCACTCCCAGCGGGAGTTTTATCAGTCTGTTTACTTACTTTCCCGTGATTGATTATTGACTATTTACCTTCCAGGTGATGAGTTATTCAAAGGAAGTATTCCCCTCTCTCATACATCAAATGACATATGCATGATGCATTATGAACTATCCATCATCGGGGATAAATCTTGGAGTGAAAAGGACACAAGCCATTTCCTTGAGATAGGGTTTACGTAGTTTCCGTGTTGAATCATACACGGGACAAGACTTATTGCAAAAGTACGTGATTCTGTATATAAACTACCAGTACAAACCAATGTAAGTCGCAGAAATGCTTGTAGAGTGACTAGAACAACACGGCCCACGGCTTTAACTGTTTTAAATGCCTTGCTTATTGCTTCAATACTCAATGTCTGTCCAAAATACTATACAATGTGAATGTATGTATGAATAGCCTACGCTAAGAATGGAAACTTGGTAATAATTCTTAAAAGGTATTGAGACACAACACGTTTCAAGTGGGTCATTTTCACACAACTCTGCATGACTATAATACATCACATCATATTAATTCCTATGGGCTGTAAAGGAAGATCACAAAATTAGGAAATGAAACAATCACAATCTAGTATGACGGTCTTGTGATATTTCAGCAACAGATGTGTCATTCGCTCCATTATTTGGAACATTTGGGTGTACATGTTGCCTAAGGATGGGGATCGCTATTTCTAGCATGTAAACCCAAGTCATTGTTAGCTCCCTCACCAGCCTTGAGCGCAGAACTCAAGCATCGAAACTTTCGCAGCGATGCGACCGTTGGATATACAGTACAGACACTTAGTTCTTGCACCAGTCGACCGGGCGTCTGCCAGTGCCTGGTTGTGCAAACACCCATGGATAACATGTCAAAAGAAGTCAGCCAAACCCACCAATAACCCACGTAGTTTGCTTATCAAAGCTACGTTCAATTGTGAGGTCATTCACACGTCCATGACCAGAAAACTGGGTGGCAATCAGGCGTACGGTCGTGTGTTATGCCCTAGCTGCCCACGCATTTAGTGCAGGAATTAAATGTCGTCACTGTATGATTGCTTAATGTGTTAGACCGCTCAGCCACAGGTACAGCCCAATAGTGCCGAATTCCCCCTTAGGTGGCGCTCGTTCATTACTGATTCAGCCGCTGGAAGCCTACATCCCTTGAAACGTGTCCACGATGCTACTTAAGAGTCCATACCGAGTGAAGAGCTCTACAGACCCTTACCCCCATGCAATACAGTTAGGAAATAATATGGCAAGACTACCAATAATTGTCTAACGAAATGGCCGCCTAATTGTTTCAGGGGGGTATTAGGCGGCTATAATTAAGACAGATTGTCATTTTGTGTCGTGGTAACTTGTAGCGGTCCCTCAAAGCCCTAGTGTAATCCCGCTTATCTCGGCCCAAGCAGATTAGTGGCAATTGGATGTTGTCAGGGAGATGTAGGGCCGGAATTGGATGGGATAAGTGTCTACCAGCACCTAATTACACCGCCACTTTTTCACGAGCCCCACTTTTTCCCGTTCGAGTGTTCTCTCGTTCCATTTTTAGACTTTGTTTATCTATTCAGTTGCACGTCACCAAACATTTGGAGGGATACATCTAGATCTGGATAAAGTGCATATAGCCAAATGTTACTGGTTGGGAATATCAGGGGTCAGGTTTGGCTCCAAACTCTGGGAGACCACAGGACTTCGGCTTGGTTGAATCGCTATAGCCCCACCCACGATCTCATAGCCCTAGCTATGCTTAATCCTGCAGCCCTTTCACAAGAGCAAATTTTAAGTTGTATAGCTGGACCCCTGAATGTTAATATCAATATGACGTTCTACATGTACTGCCACCTTAATTGGGAAAGTAATGCTCATTTCTGCACAGAACTAGGTCATCAGATGAAGGTGAAAGCTAGATCTCGATAATCTCAAAATATTCAAAAAACATGAACAGAGGGGAGTTTACCATGGCTTGCATTGTGATCACACTTTTAGCCGCAAACATTCTATGACATTCAAGTAGTAGCACACGTAGCAGTCAGGCGATAAGATACTATGTGTTCTTATGGTGCTCTAAGAGGGCCACTCTCTAGGTCATACGAAACTGACCAAGTGGAATATAATTTTAGAAACTGGAAAAAGCTAAAGGGTTCTAGAAAAGGGGTCCTGACATAATGCGTAGAGTACATTGACATGTTGGGCAGAGTACAGAATCGGCTAGTGACGCAAATGTAAGTGAGCACGAGGTCAAGGTATTGACGTAATTGACACTAGGTGCACGTGAACAGTGGAATGATATCAAGATAACCAAATAACAGCGAAGAGGGCTGTTTTCCTACACTAGTAAAGAATACTGTACAACTGGTTAATTTGGCGTGTACTTAAGTTGGCGTTTTTTTTTTCAAAAAAGTATTTTCCCTGTATTTATTTTGGCGTCTGGAGCAGTCAGAACAACGCCATCTTTATTTAGACATATTTTTATGCCAATTTGGCGTTGATGGGCATTCGCCAAAAACGCCAAATTAAAAACCACGCCAAATTAACCAGTTATACAGTAGATTATTTGCCATTTATCGACGAAAGGATGAAAATGGTTAAAATGCATGTAAGAATATCATATACATGTACAAACGGAATACTTTCAGCGTTTAGATTTGGAAGTCGAGCTATCCCAGGAGACCCTTTATTGTAAGCTATGATGACGAGCCAAAGTTTAAAAGCATAAAGGATATATAAATACATTCCCGATGGTATATATTCAGATTAATAAACTTTAAATTACAGCAATATTAGTGTTAGTTACGTAATTATGAAGCAATGTATAGTCATATACTAGTAACCACATTCGGGACATCAACCTCAACACCCGTTTCACCCTAATGATGTAGTTTGGCGTCATACCAAAGTAAAAGTTGATCACTTCCGGGCGGGGAAACAAAGCTGGCAGCTCTTCTAATCAAACGAACTCCATAATTTCATAGTTCAAACTTTGTAAGAAAGAGGAAATACCAAATTATTCTGTCATACCACTCGAGTGATTTTGATGGAAGTCCGCTTTGAAGAATTACCACAGGCCTCACAGGGCAATAATTCTCCACGATTATTACACAAGTCCCCTATTGCGCATTCCGCTGTGTGGCCACAGCCAATTTTAACAACGCTCGTTATTGCAGAAAACTGCATCGTTCATTTATGAGAGGTTCATAACTACAGGACTACTCGGGCTCATGTAATTATCAGATAAAACTCCCCCTTCCCCGACCTTGGGAAAGGCCGAGTGTTCTAAGACGTTGCCACTGACTATTTATTGTTTGTCACCACTGCCTGGGTTCGAATCCCGGCCATGGTTTTGGGAAAATTGACAGTGTTGTAGGGTTAGGCGGTGGTTTCTCTTTTACTCTTTTTTCTCTTTTACTCCGCCTTCACTTAAATCTGGCCAGTCACGATTCAAGTGCAATATGGCAGAAAATGTGACAATAAACCAAATTCAAACTCCAATTTCGACCTTTGGAGTGCCGCTTCGGGAAAGAGGAAACTATGCAATGTGCCCAAATGGTTTTCGCATAAATGATGGGAAAAACCCAACACTATTACCGCACGATTAATTGATAAATTATTTCCGTATGATATATTACCAGCGGTGTAAAATTGATCTTGTATAATCAACTCGTAATTAAGGGAGAACATGGGAAATAATTCAATGTGGGAAATTAATACCCCGGCCAACCTTTGCGCAATTGTCCAAGCCTAAACCTGCGAAGTCTATTTTCAAACGTTGTGATATTAAACTGTATCCACAACGAAGAAAAGAGATTAAGTACGATGATCGATGCTGATTAAAGACATTTGATACACACAGCGACAGGCAATTTTCCTATTTCATGTGTTATTCTTGCTTATTGGACTCAGTGAAGCTGGTCTCTAAATGCTACATATACACCATTACCAAATATCTGTTAACCCATTAACACCTAGAGTTGCCAAACATCTTACCAGGTATTATTAATTCACGTGACCAGAGTGTGTTCCACAACTACTCAGATAAGATAATCCAACCAGCAAACAATCCCTCATAGCTATGAAAACCCATGCTGTATTAACACAAAAACGTTACCTTTCGAGGTCAACTCTGGGCACGAAATGGTTAAATATTGAAGAAAGGAATGGGGCCCTAACTTGTGGCCATTAGTCGTATAGGCATGTTAAATAACCATCACATCAGGTGTGATTTAATAGCTTTACCCACCCACGACAAACAATCCCTCATAGTTTTGACATTAATCAAGTTGTTCTAACATACATACATTGCCATATGAGGTAAACTTTGGGCAAGAAACGGATAACTATTGTAGGAGAAATCAGGGGCTCTAACCTGTGGTCATAGGTCGTACAGGGATGTTAAATAACCATCACATCAGGTGTGATTTAATAGCTATACCCACCCTTGGTCATATCGTTGACCCCACTTTTCTCCCTGTGTGAAGGGTCTGGCTTTCCGCCGATACGCATTACATTATTGTGCTGTTGGGGTCTACCTATAACTGCCAATAAAGGGGCACAGGCAACATATTCTGATTTGCTTGATTCCACTAGACTGGCCGAGAGTAATAATAGCAGGGATATTTATACTCCCAGAAGCATTTATTTTCCAGCCACGTGCTTACCTCCGAAGAAGAGGAATCGTATTTTTCGCTTTGTTAATATGATTATTTGGAGGTTTTTGGGTGAGTTTTGGATCAATAAGACAAGACTAAAATAGCTTGGCCCCGGACGTCCTACTCGCGGGCCCTATCTATCAATTGTAGTGCGCTCGGACAATCTAGCGAAAGGCAATAAATGTCTAAAATGTTGCCATAGTTATCCCCAGTCGTGCACGGCAACAGAATGTTAGCAGCATTAAGACATCTCCTTCACGCAATATCGCATCTTTATGAATGCAGACTAATGCATTTTCAAAGATGTCTTATTGGCTATTTGCATAATCGTATGGAATTGCGTGGCAGTGGACTGATGCCCGTACATCCAGACTAATGCAAGGGACTTTGTCACGAGCGAAGTCCTGATAATAAACAGTGAATTTACGTTTGTAGGTATGTAGGTAGGTATTATGGAATTTGTAATTGTAATTTCGATTGCCGTCACATTTTCTGTCGTAGCGAGGCTAATATATATATATATATATATATATATATATATATATATATATATATATATATATATATATATATATATATATATATATATATATATATATATATATATACAGTATATATATATATATATATATATATATACATATATATATATATACATACATATATATATATATATATATATATATATATATATACATATACATATATATATATATATATATATATATATATATATATATATATATATATATATATATAATGGAAATTGTGAGATACACAGGAGACAGAGGATTGGTGGGGTTGCGCAGGGGCTCAATGTCACCCAACACCAGAATGCCATCCCACCAATGCCCGATTAAAAACAAAGAAATCAAATTGCCCATGGTTGATAGAAGGAACTATTTCATCCAGGATTCCCGCGCAGAGCTGGATAATCTGTTTACCATTACATGGGTTTGCATAAGGTTTACAGTAGTTTATCAGATCCATTACTTTATGCAATAAGAAGGTAACCAGAATTATCATAGATATTGGATAATGTCCCCTCCGTCTGCTTTTCGCAATCATATTTATTGATTCCGCCATTCGCAGACATCTTTTATTATGAAGTAAGATTTTGAAAAACATTGCCATGTAGTGGATAATCCCTCTATTTTCGCTTTGATTTGCATATCGATTCCCACATCAATGCATAGTGATCGGATCATTCCATGGGAAGATTAGGGGGGATTACCACTGATACACTCCAATAAATGACGCGGCCATTAGAATTAATGCTTTTTAATGATAGGATTATGGATAGGCTTGGGGCATTATTTCCTACTCAGGAGTTGCCGACGCGAGGCAATGATCGAAATACTATATTGATATCTGTGAAGGAAACTTTATCCATAACCCGTCAAGAATCTGTCAACTGAATTTCTATGATTGCGCGGCGGCGAGCGAGGCGTCTCACGCTGCGGGGAGGGACAAGCGATGCCCGCCCGAGGCCTGTTTCCAAGTGATAAACACGATGTCTAGTTCATATTGCAATAAATCCACTCGGAGGCCCGCAGCGTGGCAGCGAGCGGATCCTCAATGGGGGCACTTTATAGCGGCCGGGGGAACCGGCCATGCGCATGATGAGTCGGTGTGGTGTTTCAGGTCAGCCAGTGGGGGAGACAATTGCCTCCATTTGGATATAAATGAAAAGTAAAGATATTTCTATGAGTGCGATGCCGTCGGAGATGTTTCTATCAGTCCCGGTTCTCATGTGACATATGGAAATAAAACAAAATCAATTAAGTACACCATGTGTTTTATTGCCTCTAAGCATTGCGTGCCGTATGACTGACCGAGTGGCTAGGACAACATGTCTCCTAGTGCAGGTCGTAAAAAAGTGAAATGTGGCATCGTTGAGTGCGCAAATAATTGCTGATCATTTTCTTCTCTGCTGTTTTACGACACCTAAGGCCACATTAAAAGAAAAATTGCAACAGGCATTAACCCGGTAACACGAAACCACTATGGACTATGACATAAATGTCCTACCCATACTGAATATAGAAGTATCTACCATCCAGACTGCACTTTCATGGCGCAGACAAGGTTGATTTCAGAAGTAATTTCATTTATAGTGCATTTAAAAAGCTACTTAAAAGATAGTGGTGCAATAAAAAGTCTTTACTAATTACTGCACCATAAAACCGGTCAACCGTTGATCGACCGAACGTTTTCCAAAACACTCCCATACTCAGAGTAGAGGTCATACATGTACCTGTGTCTATTTTCAGCGTCACTACCCAACCCAACTCATTTCCCCGAAAAAAAAACGATGGTTGTGGATTTCTCTTCGACAGCTGTACGTCGAATGAATGGCCTTTCGAATGCTCTCAGATTGTCATACATCATAGAAACCATCGAGGACCACAAGCTAGCTCGGCTTGATCTAACTACAACACCAACGCCATGTCTTTACTCGCTTATCACCAAAGACCCCGGACGGCTCTCCAAAGATTGCAAGATATATTAGAGACGCCATTTTCATCGCATCTATGATAATAAAGCCCCGACAAGAAATTGCGCCTTACATCAATTCCACTCGAACACTAATGGAAATGTGTTATGCCTAAAATAAAAACATGGAGTTCTTCCCATTGCGACTGATTCGCCATTTGTAAATGTAGATAAGTTGACGAGTTGGTGAATGTTTGATTTGAAGGGCGGCGTTGCAATTGGAACATGACTGGCTTGTTTTCTAGTGATGGCTCGGGGAAGACTCACATCAGATCAATCGACCAGGCTATTCCAGCGCCCACCACAGTAATTACATATCCACCGCGGAGCAACTCAACAATGCCTGTCCTTAGGGTTAAGTGTCCCGGATGGCATCTCCAGGAAAACAAAACCGGCCCACATCTTTCCCCGATACACTCTTGAGCTGGTTTCTTCCATCAGCAGGCAGGGCTCGGGAGGACTGACCGGTCTCGACACCGGGAATATGACTTATTCGGTGCCAGAGGGTCAGGGCAGTAGACAGTCGGAGGAAATCAAAACTGAATCATAAAAGGCCATTAGTGGCATTGCTATGAGCATGACCGCCTAGCCACTGGGGCAGCCCCTTAAGTGAACTCAAATATACACACAGGAAAACATGTTGTACCTTGAGGAGGATACGGTAGTCCTGCCTCACTTAACTTATGTGAAGAATAATGAGTACCTTTATAGTAGTTTAAAACAGGAAGTCCTTGACGAGGATAACTATATATCATCTCGCGTGTGTTGCGAGCTCTGTAGTATTTTCTTTATTCCTGTTCGATTTTTTGTTTTGTTTTATGATGTATTTTCTGTTCATCTTTCCTCTATTTATGTAAGGAATGTATGTAACATTTTGTAACAAGACGTTTACAGCAAATAAATATACATACATACACACTTGACCTTGTACAATTGTCACGCAGCCATCAGTAGGATTGCAATGCGCAAGACTGCCTAGCCACTGGGGTTGCCCCTTTAGTGAAGTCAAATATACACACAGGAAAATATGTACATTGACCTTGTACAATTGTCACGCAGCAATCAGTAGCATTGCAATGCGCAAGACTGCCTAGCCACTGGGGTTGCCCCTTTAGTGAAATCAAATATACACACAGAAAAACATGTACATTGACCTTTTACAATTGTCACGCAGCAATCAGTAGCATTGCAATGAGCAAGACTGCCTAGCCACTGGGGTTGCCCCTTTAGTGAAGTCGAATATACACACAGGAAAACATGTACATTGACCTTGTACAATTGTCACGCAGCAATCAGTAGGATTGCAATGCGCAAGACCGCCTAGCCACTGGGGTTGCCCCTTTAGTGAAGCCGAATATACACACAGGAAAACATGTACATTGACCTTGTACAATTGTCACGCAGCAATCAGTAGGATTGCAATGCGCAAGACTGCCTAGCCACTGGGGTTGCCCCTTTAGTGAAGTCGAATATACACACAGGAAAACATGTACATTGACCTTGTACAATTGTCACGCAGCAATCAGTAGCATTGCAATGAGCAAGACTGCCTAGCCACTGGGGTTGCCCCTTTAGTGAAGTCAAGTATACACACAGGAAAACATGTACATTGACCTTGCACAATTGTCACGCAGCAATCAGTAGGATTGCAATGAGCAAGACTGCCTAGCCACTGGGGTTGCCCCTTTAGTGAAGTCAAGTATACACACAGGAAAACATGTACATAGACCTTGTACAATTGTCACGCAGCAATCAGTAGGATTGCAATGAGCAAGACTGCCTAGCCACTGGGGTTGCCCCTTTAGTAAAGTCAAATATACACACAGGAAAACATGTACATTGACCTTGTACAATTGTCACGCAGCCATCAGTAGCATTGCAATGCGCAAGACTGCCTAGCCACTGGGGCGACCACACTAGTGGAGGTAAATATACACATAGGAAGACTTTATGATAATCAATACGCATACCATATCCCAATGGTAAAACTATCATAAAGAAGATGCCATGTAAACTAGACACCAGGGATCCATATGAAGGATGCGCAAAATTGCAGTAATGTGCAATGGCATAGGGAAATGCTTTATATCGAGGCTCGTATTTTCACTACCACGTTGTATGAAAAACAAACATAACTTCTCGTGAACCTACAGCCGCAGGTGGTGAACGTCCAAATAGCTGTCCATTTTTGCATTATACTAGTATTTCGTCTTCATATTTTAATAGCAGCTTAGGGGAGAGTGGAGGAAAATTCCAATATGTAGGGTTGCCATAAGGCAATACATAAAGGGTGCAGAAAAATATAAAACTCCCTGAACACACTTGCCGTACCACCTTATTCTATAGTAGAGCAGTGCTCTGGTATGGCTCTGAGTTCAAACAATTAGTAGAGCTAACTCACTTCAGGGCCATTAGGACCCAAACAGTTTCCTTAGGAAAACCTATCATCCTTGTTGAACTGACAGCACGAGTCGGTCATTTCCAGCCGTGTAACTCTTGAATAAACATCCACTAACAACCCACTGACATGCTCATTACCAGAAAAACAATTTTAGAAAAGGACGTTATTGTATAAATTACGACTTTGTGTACAGACTCCATGGTCTAGTTTACAGAATTGATAAAATACTAGTACTAGACTGAGCTAGTTTTAGCAAACACAGAAGAAAATCTGAAAATGGTTACTTGGTGTCCTTTAAAGCCAATTTATTGCAACCCCATTTAGCAACCGGTTTCTGTCTATCTATCTTTCATATATATATATATATATATATATTTATATATATATATATATATATATATATATATATATATATATATATATATATATATATATATATATATATATATATCATATGTTTTACGAATAATATAATGAAAGTCATATGTTGTATATATATGCACTTACTGCACTACAAAAATACGATGGAATAAATATTGCTTTCAGCCTATCCATAGTATCCTATATGCTTTATCCTATTCATATGGCTTAGTTTTTCAAAATCCTGACTTGCATCAACAAACAATTCCAATACAGGCATACGCTCGGCGTACACATCAAAGTGAAAGCTGCAAGTAGACAATTCATTCAGCATACAGAGATTGTGCTTCACGCTTCAGCTGAAACCAGCTAGCCCGTTTATTGGGGATAAATGAATGATCAAACAGGAATGAAAGGCTAATTCACTCACTAGGCACAGTGTACAAAGACCAATATGCAATGTGTGATGAAGACGTAATCTAAAATCAATTCTTTTTTTCATTCTTTTCTATCAATCAGATAAAATACAGAACGCGTGCCGTGAAGTTTGTCATTTAGCTCCATGGAACATTCCACTTAATCTAAAATGACGACTTTGTTGTAAAGATTCGTTGATGTCAATTTCAAAAGACAGATTTCATTAACGATGTCAAATTGAATACCCAATGCATTTCTCACTCAAGCAGAGATGTGATTCCTAACAGGAACCTGACCCCGCTACCGTCACATGGGATTAAGGCATACACACTTCGTGACCCAATAAGTTCAAGTGCCATTTACTCATAATCGTTGTCTGCTGTCATCAGGTCAGGACAGCAACAAAAAATATAAGCATGTGCCCTGGTCATGTCCATCTGTTGTAGAATTATAGGTACATGTACATGCTATACCCATATAACTGTGAATTTCAATTTTAGGGTTGGCATATCAAAGTTAATCTTATTGGGCTGCAATTTCAGTCGATAAAAGCGTGAGTCACTAGCTAAATTATGATTGTGGAGTTGTTGATGGTAGGAAAACCCAGTGAGCCCATGGAAAACATTTGATGATTCAGAAGTACAGTACAGACATTTAATTCATGCACCAGTGGACCGAACGCCTGCCTATGCCTTGTTGTATAGACATCCATGAATAACATTTCAAAATATTTCTGCCTTGCATATCAATGACCCAAGTAGTTTGTGAATCGAAACTACGTTTAGTTGTGAGGTCATCCATGCATCCATGCCCAGGAAACTGGGCGGCAATCAGGCATGCGGTCGTGTATTTTGCCCGGGCCGCCCACGCATTTTGTGCAGGAATTAGATGTCGGCACTGTATTGGCAACTTTCTCACAATCTGGAGCCTTTGTCAGCAATGAGAGACAGCGAGAAGTCGGTATCCATTACTTGGATCACCCGACCATCGGGGCACTCGCAGCTGTACGTGACAGATGGAATAAAATGCTGATTTTCAAAGTTTTTGTAAGACTGCTTTTAGGCATTGTCGCAAACCTAGAATTTAGAATGAGCTTTTAGAGACAAAACATCTATTGATCAATGTGTTATTCTAGGAGGGCGGCGATGTGCAGTGTCTTGGCATTGTCACGCACAATCAAGCTATTAACTCATTCAAAGTAGCTCTAAATTGGTGTTTTAAGGTAGAAGAATCACAAAATGCAATGCTTTATTCAACATATTATAGACAACATAAAACTCTTTTCTTTGTAGTTTTTATACTGCAGTTGAATATCTGAAGCAAATATTACATTAGCCAATTTGCATCTGGGGTATAAACATGGACTGGCAAACCTGAACACTATTCTTTAGAACTTTATAGTTGAAAATATCTAAAGAAATAACCATATACAGACAATTATTTCAATCAAATATATTCATAAATATTACAATACATTGTTTCTTTGTCTAGATATTGCTTATTGTGTCAGCCACTGCTTATTCTCAATACGTGAAAGGGTTGGATACACATGGCAAAGGCACCATCTGAAACAACAACTGCAGACTGACACTATGGCAATATTGCTCAGGCATTTGAGAGCATGGATGTATGAGGACACGATCCGGCGCAACGGGTAAAATTACACAATAACGCGCTCTATTACATGTTCGGGGGATATTAACAAAACTGACACCGCGAAAAAAGTAGATTAGAAACACCGTCTAATGCAACCACTAAATGACATAGACCAAATGTGTTATTGTTAAGCTCACTCGACAAGCCCAAGCAAAGAACGACTTTGTGCCAAAATCATGCACGAATTGCAAAATCACACATTATACAGATATTTCAAACAAAACAACATCAGAGCAGACCGACTGGCCCGGTAAAAAATAATCAGAGGAAAAGAAGCAAATATAGCAGAGAAAATAGTCAATAGAAATCTCAGTGAAAAACAAAAGACTGATGGTTTATGTACACAAGGTTATAGTTTACCATTGAACTCATGAGACGATAAACATACAGTGACGGCACTAAATTCCTGCACTAAATGCCTGGGCAGCCCGAGCATAATACACGACCGCATGATAGATTTCCAATCATTTTTTGGGGCATAAATGCATGGATGACCTCACAACTGAACGTAGCTTTGATTCGCAAGCTACGTGGGTCATTGATGTGCTTTACTTACTTTTTGACATGTTGTCCATGGGTGTTTGTACAACCATGCACTGGCAGTTGTCCAGTCGACTGGTGCAGGAATTAAATGTCGGCACTGTAGAGACAAAAAGCATGTCTGACGAGCATTGATTCGACATTCTCTGGATGCTTTCCCATTAGAGACACAAAAAGCTCCTGAGGATTTTCAAGAATTACATTGACGTATTCAACTTCAAGACCTCGGAGCATTTCACTCCTGTATATCTCATAGAAAGGGCATTGCATCACGAGGTGTTTCACATTCTCTTCAATCGCTAAGTCGCACATTTCGCAAAATCTCATACCAATGGTTTTGTTTTAAGTATGTAGTCTGTGGCTTAATTTTAGGAGGCTGCAATAATTTCGCATTTCTGTATCATTTTTGGGTTATGCAGTTTTGGTAGCATGAGTTATGTGATAAATAGGCGCCAATGAAGCTGTAGTGTGATTTGCCAGATGAAATGTGTTATCAGGTGAAGCCGAGTAACCGCATTGGTAACGCATACATATACAACACATGTTCGGAGGGTTCTATGTACATAGGTGGATCGTACCCCAGCTTGCTGCCTTCCGCCAATCCAACTGTGGTACAAACATAATATCCTTTGTGGTAAGTACGCGGAATAAACATCACAGGTCATTCGTGTACGTCATCGTTTACCAGTAAAAAAAGAATGTGAAGGTGGTCTTTTAAACCGTAAATACAACAATTTGTCAACCCATATACTGTACACGCATCTCACTGGCTGAGCTCTGATACTGGTTCTCTTCAGGGCATCAGCTGCCAACGGACTCTTTGATCAAACCACCGTTCTAGCCATAATGCTTGATACCTCGAGGGCCTGCCCCGCTAGCCGAGTGGTCTAACGGGGTGCAACTAACTGCCACATTCTGCCTCATCCATGGTTCGAATCGGGGTATTTGAGAAGATTGTCATTGTAAAGGCGGTTGTTGTCAGTGGATACTCCAGTCTCCATCTTTAGTTACAACTGGCTATTCACAGTTTAGCCTCACTATGGCAGAAAAAGAAGAAAACCAATGAACCAGATGCTGCCTTTCCCATCCCTCGTAGAGTAAAACGAAAAGGAGAGGAAGCTTGGCTAAATGTATAGCCAACGCATAGGTCTGTCTAAGCATTTCTTGATAAACGAGATATTCTGTATGTTCTAGATCATCTATTGTTTTCCTAACCCTTGTCCTAACATTAGAGTATAACTGTAAAACCATAAATGCAAAAATTAGGACTTCCTAAATCAAACAGATTTTCTAGAATATATCGTAATTCAGGTTTTCGTACTCACCTCTTTTATAATGTCTGGATCTACCAGTGGTAGTGGCCAGGCACAGCAAGAACCACAACAGGCGTACCATCCTGACTATTCCCTCCTCTTTCTCCTCCTTTTCTACTCCTTGACGTCTCCGTACCGCGGACCCTCACCCTCTGGGACTGTCCATTCCCTCCTTAAGAAATCTGATTAATGATACCAGGCACGTGCGCTCAACCTGGACGTGTCTGGCCGCCGGCCAATCCCTGCACCGAGACACAATGTTCTGCGGGACCGTTTCCGGTTATAGCAATTGTGGCGGTACAGAGAATTCCTGCACTGCGCAGTGTGATTGAGGCCTCTTCCGGTTGAGACAAACTGTAATGGTAGAGTGACTGTCTGAGCCACAGTATCTCTTACGGGTAATTCCCCTGTGATGATTGAGTTGCGTTAAGGTAAAACAGCCTGTAAGCGCAGTAACAGAATCGATCTGAACTGCAATGTCAGTTTGAGTTGTGCACCACTAGTTAGTACCCCTCGACCGGTACTGTTACAGTTGGAATAAGAGCTGGACGTTCCACCAATGCAGGAACCTCTCACGACACTGGTAAGCACGAGCTCCAACGAACAATAATCTCCTTGTGGCACGACTAGAGTCCTTTTCTCAGATGAAATATCCGTTTCCAAAGCCTACTCCACGTAACTAACTCGTGTTAAGACTCGGCGGAGACACCAAATAGCTAATCTATAATTAGCGAAATAGTCCGTACTGTTACTGTTCAGCTTCTGACTGAAATATTTTACACAGATGTTTCACGTATAAATATTCGAGTGGAGATGCCGAATTGCCAATTCACGATGTTCGCGTTGATATATCCTTGTTAGCAACTAGTAGGTACCGTTATTGTACAAGCCTGAATTGCACACCACCACAGAGTCGTGACTCTGGTAATAATGAGAACACGTACGCTAGACCTTGCGGCGCAGGTATAGGACTAATGTGTCAATAGTCAGTACACTAGTGTGCTGCGAGGAAGCTCCACGTAATAAACAACTCCAATGGCCAATGTGTATTCCGCTAGACACACCGCCCTGGTAGAGACATACACTCTACCTTCTGCTGACAGCGCTGTCGTGTGACCACTTGGTATATGTCCTCTCCAAAAACCGCCAAAATACGTGTTTGTTGATGTCAGGGGTTGTTGTTATAGGGTAGACATAACAACGCGTGCTGTACGTGGCCTCAGCGCATGACTTAACCGCAGTCAGTGCTAGCTAGCTCCTTGGCGTTGCTTAATGGTAGTAGTTGTGAGAGCAGCAGCAGCAGCAGTAGTTGTAGTAGTAGCCTGTCTCTGCATGTAGCGTGATGTACACCTATAAGCTGCTCGCTCTCCCCACTCAGACTCTGCAGTCTCTCGCTCTCTCCGCCCGTCCGCCGCCCCGCAGCCGGCGTGTGTTCTAGCTGCAGACGCGCTCTTCAGAGCTCCGGAGTGACATGGACGAATGCCGACGCCGCAACTGCCGCTATGTGAGTATGTGTGCGGACTGACGTTGGTGTCGCAGGCTTGATCAGTGACTGTGCTCACAAGAAACTGGCATGGCTCGCCACAAAAACACTTGCCACAGACTCCCAGCACCTAGCAGCCACTGGAAGAGACCAAATCCCCTGCTCAAGTGTGCTTAAGCTCATTGGACTAGGAGACCTCTCTAGGGACTAGTCTTAGAGTGAGAGGGGGAGAGGGGCTCAAGTGTATACTTAGCGTCATATATGAAGATTAGACAGATTAGGCTAAAGGAGGGGGGGGGGGGCTCAGGTGAAAACATGGTCATGTATCTAAGGAGGCTAGTCTAGGCTGAGGGTCGTCTCAGGCGTTTACTTGGTGAAGGCTGATATGTTAGATGGAAGTGGTATGGGGGTTTAGGGGAGGGGGGTTCAAATGTATACTTGGCGATGTCTCTGAAAGCTGGGGGGGGGGGGGGATGTCGTGGATTTGGGAAAGGTCTCAAAATGTTAAATGAAGTAGATAGTCTGTGTTTATGGGGTACGATAAGGAAAAGGGGTGCTGGAGTAACGTGTGCCGCATCAACTGGTTGCTGTGACGTAAACATGACGGATGCGGCAGCCAGCGCCCGCAGCAACCTTCTCCTACATCATCCTGAGCAGGCCTAGAGGAGGACAGACCCGATCAGCGCCGCTGTGGAACGGCAATGGTGCTAAATGGAATTTTCCTTGACGCCACTTTCCAGGTGCACCGCTGCCTTAGCTATATCTGATTTGGAGAGTCGAAGAGCTTGAATACAAGAGTGTTTTCCTTGTTTACTGTTTGACAGTAGGATAGTTTACTATTCAATGTCTGTCAAAGGGTAATATATATATATATATATATATATATATATATATATATATATATATATATATATATATTTATAAATATATATATATATATATATATATATATATATATATATATGTATATATATATATATATATATTTGTATACACACACACACACACATATATATATATATATATATATATATATATATATATATATATATATATATATATAATTATATATATATATATATATATGTATATATATATACACATAAATTATATATATATATATATATATATATATATATATATATATATATATATATATATATATATATATATATACATATATATATATATATATATTTATATATAAACAGATAGATAGATAGAAGGATAGATGTTGTGCGAGTGCAATTCGTATAGGTTTGTGGTCAGGACCTCATATTGTATTATGACAATGATCTTACATAGAAAACTGCAATGAGTTTTAAACGTGGGCTAGTGGCTTCGAAATTATGCTGTATCCTCGTTAGAGGGTTGCACTGCCGGAAGCTAAACAAATGTGCGGCGTTGTGAAGGATTGCGTTGTATCTTATCACGATATGACAAAATCTACTGAAAGTGCTGGCGTAAATCCTAACAAACAAACAATGCTATACAGAGAAGCAGAGGTAAAGAATAATGAATTGATTATCTAAATGGTACTGCATATTGATCGTCCGTTCGGTAGTCTAGCTTGTCACTGTTGAGTGCCAATTTTCACAATTCAACTGCGTGCAATGTGATTCAAGAGCCAAGTGTATTCACAAGTGAACATAGAGCCAAGGTCTGTCTGATACGGTGGTGGAAATGAACATAGTAGACCTTGGAAAGCCGGGACTGATTGGAGAGACTCGCGTAAGGGTGTCTTGTGATCGTCTGGTCAGTAATCTAGCCTGTCATTTCCTCCGCTGTCGAGGATGGTCTGGTCTGTCCGTGGCCGCGCTCTGATTAGCGTGTCTGGATGGATCAAGGCTCCCATAGATCACGCTACACCTAGTGCCCCTAATCCAGCCCAGTTAGGACCTGCCCGCTCCCCACGGCTAGCCACACAGCCACGCAAAACAAAAGCCAATTTGCAGGCGCTCAATACGCCCACTATAGGATTGACTCGCAAATCGGTCGCTAACCTATCGGCGCTCCGTGCTCCTTTGACGGAGCCCGCCGGGAGCAAAGGCACGCAACGCATCACTGACGCTAGGCGACCCATAGGAACTTAGGACTTAACCCATACTATCGTCCTTAAACCACAAGACAATAGTAGTATTATCAGCAGTGCCACTCTTTAGTTGTTCGGCAGCTTCATCATGAAATATTGGTGATATGGTTGTTTTGTGGTTATTGTTTATGGTATTGTTGATGCCATGTTTTTTGTTGTTATTGTTGTTGTTATTGTTGTTGCCATCAGTCCTGCAGCAGCCGTGCTTGCTGAAGTTGGCGTATTTATCTATTCCTTCATTGTTGTGTTGATGATTTGGTCAACGTACTGTTCTATAGCATTAACATCATCATCACCATCATAATTATTACCAATTATATTCCCATCATCATCACCACTTGAAGCCGATGCTTATCCGGTATGAAAAGGATGGACGATACAGTGACACACATCCACCTTGACACACTTGACCATACTTGATTATCATAAAAGTTATAAACGTGTCTCACATATATCCAGCCAGCTTTTGTGTAGAGCAGCATAATCACGTTCGATAACGCCACAAATCATGGCTGCCATTAAAAGGGTCTCAGAGGTGTAATGCATACTGCAAATGGGCGGTAATAGATAAACCCCTAGCACTCTGACGACATAACCTTGGAATCCTAGCCCTGATATAATTGACGCTACCCCTACAATGTACCAGCCTTAGATGATTGTCGCTGTTAATACCCCTCCCCAACTTTGGATTTTGAATTTTGGTTATCGACTACTTTTCTGCCATATTTAGGCTAAGTTGTGGAAGGCGAATTGTAGATCGATATTGAGGGAAACCGGCGAAAATTACCGCCTATTACCCTAGGTCACAGGTAACTTCCTCGGCCGGGATTCAAACCCGGGAAGAATTCGAAACAGTGCGCTGTCAATGGCAATGCCTCAGACCTTTATGCTATTAAAGGGGAACTTGGGGAAGAACAAATCATAGGTTTATATGAAAGTTCATGAACATAGCTCTACATCTGTCATAAACAGGGAAGCCATAGAGCTTCACACAGAGAAATCTAAAATTGTAATTAGTGAATAGCACCTCCTCTGGGCCAAGGCCGCCGCCATTGTGAATCCGGGTCATCACCCCCTGCTGAGGTCAGTGTTATTGGGTAGCAAAGGAGCTTAAGATAAGCACAAAGTTAGGGGCAGGAAGCACAGAGCTAGGGGCAGATTGCCACCCAATTGAACAAAGTCGTAATAAACATTGGATAGGAGAATTCTGAACAAAAGAATGAATACACGCAATCTAACATAAATTCTCTCCATTAATTACTTATTTGTTTTTCTATTTGTTACACATGAAAAGTCTTACAAAGGTCAACATTGCATTGAATATACAGCAAATTACATGTTTTCCTCAGAATAAGTGTGGAACGGCCACTGTCTCATTCAAGCCTCGTGAGATTTGCAGCAGCGAGACTACGCTCCAGGGTAGAAAACATAGGCACACGAACCAGCGCTGAAAATATTTGCCAGCAACAAGTTCAACGAGCACTTACAGCTATTGTTGGCTACGTGGGGTATTTATTAACCCACCCAGGTCGCCGCAGACTCCAGCTCGGCACCTGCCCCAATTACAGAGCCTCATTCTGATTAATCCCGCCCATAAATCAGCCCCCCTCCGCGAGAACACACGAGACCTAAGCCAGGCTTTATTATGACAAAATACTTGCTGGTCGTGGTTAATGCCGGCCTCGTGTAGAAATCACGAGTGTGCAGATTGCCTCAGTAGACCACGGGGAAAAGGAAGCCGGCCTCTTTGATTGGTCAGCACGGAAGGAGCGATGGATGGAGCTATTTTGTGGGGTGTGGGCAGAAAATCAGGATTAGGATCGTCTGTCCTGACAAGCATGTGTGATCCATGCAAACCTTGTGTTTGAATTATTTTGGACTTCAATAAAGCTTTCGACAAGACGGTCAAGGTCTTTCGTCCATTTTGTTGCCGTCTTCCTTTTCATATCAATATCTTATTTTTAAATGCCACGACTATTGATATTTTTGTAATTATTTCGATTGAGAAAAAATAATTTTTGACAACCATTCTTTTTTGTCATTTAAGTAGCTCTTTCCTACAGCACTTATCTTCAAACAAAAACAAACAAATAAACAAAAGGTAGCGACGGTTACCATGTCAAAAGAATTGATATCAAGAAGTAAAATCATTGAATAAACTTTCTACTGAAGATTACACAGATATTGATGAGAAAATGATTTGTTTTGCGAGCGTGTCAACTCAAAAGCCAAAGGTATATTCTTGATATCATTCCTCTCACTATAATCCTTATTTAAGGAACTGGCATCCCTTGTTTCCATACTTGTGCTACATGTATATTGTACCCTTGGTTGATTACTGTACTGCACTGTACGAAACACGACAATGATAACGTAGAACTAATTTCTAGAACAGATCTTTTGTTTTGAATTACCTAGAAGGCAATT
The DNA here is from genome assembly GCA_963942565.1 of Maea johnstoni. Taxonomy (NCBI): domain Eukaryota; kingdom Metazoa; phylum Annelida; class Polychaeta; order Spionida; family Magelonidae; genus Maea; species Maea johnstoni. The sequence continues at coordinate 9,192,630 of OZ012692.1, read as the reverse complement.
TAGTAATCAATTGAAATAATATAAATAAAATACAACAAAGGATTCAAAAGGGAAAATGGTCTTGTTTCCTCAGCACATTTTACTCGTATCTGGGTTTTCTTTTAAGGTACGGATGGCTAATCAAAATAGGTAACAAGACAAGCAACAATATCAACAGCAATGGCCCAGCCCCACCATCCCCTGCACCAACAACACAATCTGTATAAGTGTCCTGTGGGAGCATATCTCTTGTACATAGGAAAGGCAAGTCTCCCACACGTGCCATTCTAGCAATAGGTGAACAGCCCATTCGCATGCCAAGGATGCTGTCTCTGAACTGGGCATGGGATTATATACTACGTCCCTGACTAATTACTTAATAACCACAAAAAACCCGCTCTGCACGTCATCATATTGTAAAAAAGTCAGTGTGAAGTGGAAAGGAGTATGAGTTAGAAAGATTCCTCACGCGAGAATAAAGTATTTGCCTTTAAATCCTTCTTGTTACTCGACACCTACACTGTAAGGGTACAAGGTCTACCCACTTGATGTGTGGCCGACAGATATTGCCTCTGAAATGCTGACCGGACATTTCATTTGTTTGAATGAAATTTTGGAATTTCTATTATCATCCCTTTGTATGCCATACTGAGGCCAAAACGTCACTAGCCAGTTGGAAGAGGTGGAGGAAACAGCAGTGCCTGGCAAAAAACACTCACTAGCTCCAAGTCACTGGCAACTTTCCCATGCGCCTAAACAGGATTCTAACCCAGGCACTGGTGAGACACAGTTAGCAGTCAGTAGCTCTTCATTTTTAGAAATGGTTCTAGAGACACCGAGTGATCTTGACTAACAACACGAATTTTAATAGGACTGTACGGTCACAAGTTCCACGAGAATAAGAATCATATCTGTTACACACCTCGCTATAAAGTCTCCTGACAGAATAAAGGTTGGTGTTAATACTATGTCTGCAGGTGATATTATATGATAAGGTGTGTGTTATGTTTTGCATTAACTCGCCTATGACAACTAAACGGCTCATCAGGATTGTTTGCTACTCGATTCGTGTGGCAACATGCAGATAAAATCGCAAATAATCCTATCAAATAGAGATGACAAATTAACAGTAAAAGGAGACCCGCAACTTTCCGTTTTGCTGCTTGAGCATCCTTGCTTATCGAGAAGTGTGCATTAACTCCCCGGTGAGTGATTAGTCCTCCGCTTTCTAAACAATGTAAAAAGGTAGACATATTTCTCCCATAGATTGTAAGAAAATACATTTTCGGGGCCTAATATGAAAAATTGGATTTGAGTGGCGAAGCATTATGTTACACCGTACCTCAGTGTCCCAGTATATGGTGGCCATGGACGCAATAATAGCTAGTGATGGGCAATGCATTGAGTGGGGCCGGTGCAGGGGTTGTGCCCCTTTGGGATATAGCGTGATTGATGGCTATATCATACACGCACGCTGAGAGCTTCCCACACCAGAAGCATTCTCCCAACGTTACACAGTGACGTCCCTCTGCTGCAATAAACCATGCATACCACTATACACAGCCAGCAACAAGCATTAACCCTGAACCGCAATTCCTCCAGTCTGCGCTTTTGCTAGATGGCTGGACCTCTGAGGGCCACCCACGGAGTTGGCACTTACGCTAGATGGCTGGACCTCTGAGGGCCACCACGGAGTTGGCACTTACGCTAGATGGCTGGACCTCTGAGGGCCACCCACGGAGTTGGCACTTACGCTAGATAGCTGGACCTCCGAGGGTCACGCACGGAGTTGGTACTTACGCTAGATAGCTAGACCTATGAGGGCCACCCACGGAGTTGGCACTTACGCTAGATGGCTGGACCTCTGAGGGCCACCCACGGAGTTGGCACTTACGCTAGATAGCTGGACCTCTGAGGGAAACCCACGGAGTTGAAATTTACGCTATATGGCTGGACCTCTGAGGGAATCCCACGGAGTTGGCACTTACGCTAGATAGCTGGACCTCTGAGGGACACCCACGTAGTTGACACTTACGCTAGATGGCTGGACCTCTGAGGGCCACCCACGGAGTTGGCACTTACGCTAGATGGCTGGACCTCTGAGGGCCACCCACGGAGTTGGCACTTACGCTAGATGGCTGGACCTCTGAGGGCCACCCACGGAGTTGGCACTTACGCTAGATAGCTGGACCTCTGAGGGCTACCCACGGAGTTGGTACTTACGCTAGATGGCTGGACCTCTGAGGGCCACCCACGGAGTTGGCACTCACGCTAGATGGCTGGACCTCTGAGGCCCACCCACGGAGTTTGCACTTACGCTATATGGCTGGGAGAGTGAGGCCCGCACACGCACAGAGAGCTCAGAAATTGCAGTAATGTTCTGCCATTTTCCCAGTCCCAACGTATCATGCTATATGGCTGGGCCCCTGAGGGTCGCCCACAATGGACTCAGGGAGTAAGTGTGTGAAACAATTCATCAGGGATGTTACAGGGATGTGAAGTTATTCCCCTGTCCACACTTACGGTAGATGGCTAGGCCTCTGAGGGATCAGGGAGTAAGGGATATGGGGAACACACCTGTCGGTTATAATGCACCATCATAAAACAGATAACTATGGTTATGCGACAAGGTTTTGGCGGTATCTTTAATGACGAATTGGGAGATAGGATGCACTATGAGGCGTATCGTCAATCATATAGATGAATTAATTTTTTACCTTTGAGCAATTGTGCAGATCGAAATATTGTGATGCCGATAAATAATAGGTATAAAAAGGCTACAACTGAAGTTCATTAGTGATATAAGTGAATATAAGGCTATACTTGTATTATTTTATCACACATATAGGTCGACATCAAAGTAGAGGCGGATGCTGCCATGTCTTTGTTGGTGTATTAGGGTAACCCATGAGATGTTGTTGACGTGTCTGCAGCACACTTCAGTCAAGAATAGGCGTAGCACGCCCTCAACCCACTACAGCGAGTAGCCATAAAGTAGTTTTGATGAGGATTGTTGAGGACGTAGAGTTGTTATGTGGCGGTGACGAGGCAGAGTGAGTTCCAGGGGCGTGCCACGGGAGGAGTGTTTACATGGCTACAGGGACGTATGTACAGTGGGTCACATTGTGTAATGTAAATTTATAATCAAATTGTTAAAACACACACTCATAAAACAGTAAGTGGCGCAGTGCGCGATAAAAGAACTCCCCTCTGGAACATAGATGGGCGTATGCTCACCATCATCCAACAATCTTATTACTTTAATCATACCTCGTGGGTGACGATTCTACTCCAATGACGAAATAGGTCAATCATTCAAGAAAAATGACTCATATAGCGCCGGTAATAATGTGATTGTTGTCTATTACTTACATACATTATGCTGAAGAAAGAGATAAACGTCTATGAAGCACCATGACGTTAGAGCATCTATCGTATTAGAACTACTCGAAGATGCACTAGTAGCAACTTGGGTTCCATACGCATTATGAATTCTGGTTGGAAATACATATGTATATAAATATATTTATATATACATATATATATATATATATATATATATATATATATATATATATATATATATATATATATATATATATATATATATATATATATATATATATATATATATATATATATATATATATATATATATATATGTATATACATGTATATATAAATATACATATGTACACACATATATATATATATATATGTATATATATATATATATATATATATATATATGTATATCTAAATATATTTATATACATATATATATATATATATATATATATATATATATTCATATATATATATATATATATATATATATATACATATATATATAAATATATTTATATACATGTATATATATATAAATATATATATATATATATATATATATATATATATATATATATATATATATATATATATATATATATATATATATATATATATATATACATAATCATGTTATGGAGGAAACGCTCAAATACTTCTTGCACTGAACTTCTCTAAGATTCATTAATATTCCAATCCTTCATCCTTGCATTCTTCAGTGTTCTTCCATTATGTAATAAAATCACAAGAGCTACCTAAGTGCTTCGTAAAGTATTCCATTGTCATCAATGGGCTTCTGTCCAACTGCTAATACAGATATTTTGCACCATCTTTCTGAAATCCTGTTATGGTTGGGGATAAAGACAAAACAAAAGAATACCACTGTGGAATGCAGCCAGTTGATTGTGAAAATGGATACACTTTTAAGCCAGTTTGACCGGTACATGTATCAACTTACAAAATAAACAATACATATATCTCCTACCTTTGATGTACCTATGACTTCACACCAGAAGGGAACCACTTACCTGCAAAAAATGAAATGTAATTGTATATCAAGAAAGCAAAAGGTAAAATCTGAAATTAAATTCGAAGTTGCAAAAATTGCGTCCCACTATTTACACATACACTCACTATATATATACACATATACACACACACACACATATATATATATATATATATATATATATATATATATATATATATATATATATATATATATATATATATATATATATATATATATATGTGTGTGTGTGTGTGTGCGTGTGCGTGTGTGATATTACAGGATTACATTTTTCCATCATAGAGATGTTTGCGAGAATCGGAATCATTTGCCATCAATTCCTCCAACTTGCAATCACACTACGATATTGACATTTGTATCCAATCGTTGCCAAAACCATTTGTTTGTAATATTTACTTCCCTGCGGAAGCAAAGATCAAGTTCATTCACTATTAATTATGGAGACAGGCATGAAAAAGAGAGTAAACTATTTTCAGCCTTGCCATTAATCTATAATCAACTCATTGCGAAATGTCCCAAGCAAAAAGTGGACTAGTATATCAAATTCGGATATTTGGGGAATGAAGTACACTGTCGGTAAGTAGTCTATTAATATTCATTTTAGAAAATAGGCCTTTTAAATGCACCACTGCATATTCCCACATCCTCAAGGGACTCGCTCCAGATATTCTGCTAGATTAAAAGAGGAAGGGGTGGCGTAATGGGTGAGTGATAGAGCTAGGGTCTTATCTATCTTACTCCTGCAGGGGGCAGTGGGCTAGCAATAGGAATGATACGTATGGATACTTATAATGAGATACAGTTATGTCATTTATGTGCTAGATACTGTATAACTGGTTAATTTGGCGTGGTTTTTAATTTGGCGATTTTTGGCGAATGCCCATCAACGCCAAATTAAAGATCGCATAAAAATATGTCTACATAAAGATGGCGTTGTTCTGACTGCTCCAGACGCCAAAATAAATACAGGGAAAATACTTTTTTCGAAAAGAAAACGCCAACTTAAGTACACGCCAAATTAACCAGTTATACAGTACTTATAATGAGATACAGTTATTATGTCATTTATGTGCTACATATTACTGTCAAGAGAAATTGGAATTCCTTGTCACCAGTACATTTGGGTGTGCCTATAGCGACTGTTTGCCTATTCGCCGTATTGCTATTAAGACAGGATATGGGGTTTAGACACTTTAGTATAAGTGAAGGCTATCATTTTAAGAGTTTTCCAGATGGACTTTATTATCTAAGATTGGTTTAGGCACCCCAGGACCAAATATGGGCCGTATCACCATATAGCTAGAGTAGGGTTACGACACCATATTTATCAACCGCCCCCACAACATAGCATTCCCAAGATAGCACTACACAGGTCTAGCATATTCATAAACACCTGCCAAATGTCGAGTGGGAAGTGCCTTTTCCCGAGAGGGTCATTGAAGCATTTATACCTAAATCGTATAGTCGTTGACGAGATTTCTCATTGGTCGCCTTGGGTTATAAAAATTCAATTCCACTGAACAAGAAGACAGGCATGGGTGCGAATGCTGTGTTTGTATTAGGAATACATGTATCTGTGTCATAATTTTCTGTCACCTAAATATCATTATTTCATTTGGCCAGAAATAAGCTTCCATCAGTGGTATTTGATTTCTGTGCTAAGTGTGGCCATAAGGACCCTCAGTGCATATAGAATACAGACATTTAATTCCTGCACCAGTCGACCGGACATCTGTCAGTGCCAGGGTTGTACAGACCGCTCATGGATAACATGCCAAAATAAATGAGAAATCAAAGCAAATCAAAGCTATGATCACAGCAAATCAAAGCTATGATCAGTTGTGAGGTCATCCATTCATCCATGCGCAGAAAATTGGGCGGTAAGCAGGCGTGCGGTCGTATATGATGCCTGGGCTGCCCACGCATTTAGTGTACGGATTGAATACCGGCACTGTATTGTTGTGGTGTAGCACAGCTGGGGTTTTGCAGCAGTTGGCTACAGTACAGACATTTAATTCATGCACCAGTCGACCGGACGCCCGCCTATGCCTGGTTGTATAAACATCCATGAATACACATTTCAAAATATGTTTGCCTTGCATATCAATGACCCACGTAGTTTGTGAATCAAAACTACGTTTAGTTGTGAGGTCATCCATGCATCCATGCCCAGGAAACTGGGTGGCAATCGGGCATGCGGTCGTGTATTTTGCTCAGGCCGCCCACACATTTAGTGCAGGAATTAAATGTCGGCACTGTAGCTTCGCAGGCTGTATTGTGTCCAAAGGAAGGACTCGCTAAACAGCCTTCATGAGCACAAGTCACTGCTAGCTGACTGGCGACTAGCCAAACAGGATAATGAGCTCTAGTCGCCAACATAACCACACACTCCCAAGTCCCAGAATTACAGCAGGTTAACTCAAAGTGAGTTGTGAATTAAATCATGCATCTGATGCACTTGCTGGCACGCACTGCACGCCTAATTGACGGTGTGTAAAGCAATGTGGGTAATAGGGGTGAAACATTTACATTGTGCTGAGAGGGCCATTAGTTGTCTTGCTGGAATGGGTGTTGCCCATCATTGTGAGTACTGGTGCCATATTCTGTGTAATGTCCTCACAGCACGACTCAACCACGTGTTCCTAAGTTAAACACTGCAGAGATGACCATGGATGAAGATTTTATGTTTACCTCATAGGACCCAATGTTAAATAACTAGTTTTTCCATTTAAAATCTTTGGAATAATCTGCAGAAATAATCATTTATTTGTAAGTGTCATATATATGTATCACATTCCTTTTAGGAAGGAAAAGCGAATACTAGATTTAGTTCTTCGACTTTGAAATATGATTTTGATAAATTACATAAAAGCTAGTCCGAGATTGTAAATGCTATCTTAAACATATATTTAGCAGTGTCCATCTACCCATACCAAGTAGAATAGTGCAAGCGTAATAAGATATCACATACTCTCTTTTCGATGATTATGTCTCGATGTTAGTTAACACACGACACAGTTCCTCAGCAGACATTCGTTACAAAATCTCTTTGATGGTGCCACACACATGCACACACTTTGCGAACAAAATGCGCCAAGTAGACCGAAATTGCACGGTACAGCAGGTTTTACATGTATTTCGACAGTTCCCCTATCACGCACCGCAAGTCAGGTATAAGCGCAGCCTTTGAAGCAGCGCCTAGCACGAACATCACGACTAATTGATGCAACTTGCCACTGAGTGCAATAGGAAGTAAACATATCCGCCAGGATAAGTCGATCACTCAATGGCTCATTAGATAGAAACTGAGGCAGCAAGACTTCTACTCGTATGGTTTTTACAGTACAGTTCTACTTCACTGGACTCCAACAAAAATGTGCGTGGTTGTATCGGTGAAACCACGTACATGCAAACCTCTCCCTAGCCGTACGTTTAGTTAAACCATTCGAATCTGAAGCAAAAGCACGGTCTGTCACATAAAGGATTATCTTGATAACTATATGTTTTGAAAAGAATGTGCCTTAAAGTTGCGGTTCTTGTTGAGTTTAACAACCACTCTTACCAAATATAAATATTTCCATTTCATTTGATGAGTTTCATTCAAAGTTGCCCAGTCATGTGGGCTTGTTTACATTGATAAAGCATTATCAAGAGAGGCATTTGAGAGTGAAGAAAGAAAACTTGTAAATAATTAATTTTGTAATCACAAGAACATTTCTCTTTCAAATACTTCATCAAATGATAAGTTTCTTAAAAAGTTGATTGTTATATGAAACGCAATCGCTACATGCTCTCAGTAGTATAGTACATGTATAGATCTACAAGCCTATGCCAATTGTTAAAGCAACTTAACAGACTTAAGTCATCCATGCCTGTAGCCGCCTAAAATGAACGACCATATAGATGATATATTTGTAAAGAGAATGCCGTTTGAATTATATTTGAATGGAAGTATTTGCCAATTTATTACCGTTTTTCAGGTCATTGTCAAAAGTGTTAAGATATCTAGGCAATTCTAAGATTCTGAATGCAAGTATGCAGCATAAATGATGAAGGAGAGAGAGAGAGAGCGAGAGAGCAAGGTTGCAATCATTCTACCAACCACAGGACGAGCCCTTCCGAGATGAGCATCATCTCCCCTCAACACTCCAGCAGTTACCATGGCAACCAGCCACCAAACTCTAACATTATTTAGGAATTTCTTCACTAGAATCCCGACAAGATGGCAAGCTTGTAACATCTAATGAACATCCCCACGGAACACGTGCCGAATGCCAACAAATGTATTGAACGCGTTTTGACATTCTGCTCAGGCCGCTATTTTCCGCACATAGTATGTCAGGTGTTATAAAAGTGCCACAATCGCGCCTAGCTCTTATGATATAGGATCGCTCACATACAGGCGTGCGAAATATATATAGACTCATTTCTTAAGGTAGATGTGAACCATCTCATTCAACCAAATTGTGATATATATACGATCGTCGAGAGACAACAAATACAATCTTAACCTGAATAATTGTGGCAACACTTCTTTCAAGGGTATGGCACATGTACGTATACAGATGTGCAGATTCTATCGGCTCAATTAATGCGGTAGTTCTAAAATATATCATTAAAAAACATTACAATTCAGTTGATTCAAACATTACGAATAACCCAATATTCTACTCTAGTGTATCTCTAACCGAGACATATGTATGCCCACACACTGGCTGCACTTTAACCTATATATATATATATATATATATATATATATATATATATATATATATATATATATATATATATATATATATATATATATATATATATATGTGTGTATATACAGTACAGACATTTAATTTCTGCACCAGTCGACCGGACGTCCCCCTGTGTCTGGTTATACAAACACCCATAGATAATATGTCAAAATATAGGCCAAGCGCATCAATGACCCAAGTAGCTTGTGAAAAAATGTTACTTTCAGTTGTCAGGACATCTATGCATTAATGCCCAGGAAACTGAGTGACAATCGGGCGTGCGGTCGTACATTATGCCCGGTCTGCCCACTTATTTAGTGCAGGAATTAAATATCGGCACTGTATATAAAAGGATAAAAGCGATATGTAGCAGATGACCGTCTAAGAACGTTCGTGCTTTGGAATTAACCAAGGGACTTTTTACGCATGTGCTGTAAATTCTCTAGTGTCTCGTATTACGAAATCAAAGCAAATTAAATATGGCGACTAATGCCATTGAAAGTTATAGCCATTTATAATTTTTTGACATCTTCGCCTTTTCCCATAAAGGGGTATTTTAAGTTTAGAAATGCGCATTGTGGTGTGTTATCTGTGAATAAACTCGCTCCATTCAGAGTCACACAACACACGCTGGCATGCCGTCCATTTCCTAGTATGTCATTAAGTGAACACTTCAGTACATTCCCCAAAAAAGAGTGAAACTGAAAACACGCGTGTTTGCTCTGTTACTGGAATGTACTGTATGATATTGTATCAAGGGATACAGTCAGTAAAGATACTATACAGTACAATACCATCTGCGCTTTGGCGCAGGTACACTGTATGTCTTTCAGTTGGCTTACGGATTAATTTGTGAATTTGTAATTTGTCGTGTTGTTAATGTACATATGATTTAGCCTACACCCATTTCCGCATAGTGACTAGAGCAACAGTGACTCTCTTGGCCACCATACAGCAAAAGGAGAGAAATATACATGTCACACAGGCTTGGATCAATGCAGGTCTGGTTTTTGAACCTCTGAAACTATGTGCAATATATGCGTACTAGTGCTAAAAAAGAGTAGAATACGTTTCAATCTAAGCAGCGAGTTGTGAGTAAAAGAATTGGCATTTAGAATAAACATATCAGTAAATCGTTTGATATAAGGATTTAAGTTCTAGATAACTTAAATCCAGCCAACGTTGCGTAAAACACCGCAGATAAAAACAATATACCTGAACTACATGCACTTTTCCATATTTGATGGATAGATTGTGTTCAAAACCCCTTTTGATAATAGTAGATTGGGGAGTAGATACACTATGGAATCAAATCCTTTTCGCATTTTACACGCATGAATCAAGACACTGGCTTAACGTCAGATAATATAGCATACACCAGGTGTTTATTTTACAGGTAAAAACATTTGAGACCCAAGTGACATTCACCTTAGAGGTTCATAGGCCACTCCTCTCTACAGTACAGACATTTAATTCCTGCACCAGTCGACCGGACGTCTGCCAATGCCTGGTTGTACAAACAACCATGAATGACACGTCAGGAAAATAGGCCAAGCAATTCAATGGCCCATGTAGCTTGCGAATAAAAGCTACTTTCATTTGTGAGGTCATACATGCATCAAAGTCAAGGAAAATGATGTGGCAAGTATGCGTGCGGTCGTGCATTCTGCCCGGACTGCCCACATATTAAGTGCAGGAATTAAATGTCAGCACTGTAGGTCGCCACTCCGTCCTTGCCAAAGAAGTAGTCCCTCGGGTATTAATTACTGCCGAATTTATGGCCAATATGCGGAGGCAGTCTGCTGGGTGCATTTGCTATGAATATTTGATGCAGTAAGAGTCTCGTCTCGCGGATCAGGTATGGCATTGCCTGCTATCTGCAAACTTTACCCCGTCACTTCCTTCCGTCACTGCCGTAATGGAAGCTAAGTGCCTCGGGTCGAGGAGAGAAATTCCAAAAACCGTCATGACTGAAATCAAATACGTCACCTATAGCATCCAACGGGTGGTTGTCTGTCGTAACTTTTGTCGGATATTTGACGTCTGGATTGCAACTAAGCGTGATTTGACATAGGGTAAACTACATGTATGCAGAAACTAATACATTGACCAACTTACTATCAAGACATTGGTTGATTTTTTTCTCTTTGAATTCTGAAGTGGTGGCAGGTAAGAAGCCGTGTGCGCGAAATGTGATAGATTACCACATTGCAAAATAAGGGCTTTATGAAAACAGTAATGGCCACCAGTACAAATATAAAAAAGACATCTACTGATTTAGAGCACAATGGAAACTAAAATTCATAACAAAATATGAGTTTAGCCTGTTCGTATGTACATACAGTGCCGACATTAAATTACTGCAGTAAATGCGTGGGCAGTCCGGGCATATGACACGACCGCACGCCCGGTTGACACCAAGTTCCATGGACATGGATTACCTCAAATTGAACGTAGATTTTATTATCAAGCTACGTTAAGGTCATTGATGTGCTTGGATCATTTTTGACATGTTATCCATGGGTTTTGTACACCCAGGCACTGGCAGACGTCCGGTCGACTAGTGCAGGAATTATATGTCTGTACTGTAGATCCAGACGACAATTGCTGGAGGAACTCCTAAGCATTAATGGGTTAAGGGTGCCTGCCCAGTACGCGTAGCTGGTATTGTGGGCGGAGGAATGACAGAATAAAATGTCCCAAGGAGCTATCCTATGTCCATTTACTTATCCTTATTCAAATAGTAATGGTAAAATGAGAACTAATTATCTATGATCTCATATCTCAACAGCAAACCACTGGGAAAAGCAAGAGCTCATTTCTTGACGCGTCCTACTAGGCAAGGGGTTATATCCATGGCCAAGTGGACTAGCGCATCTGCAATCTACAGGTGGCTTTTTCACCACGGTGCATTATACCAAGTATTAATCTGATGCCAATGCGAAAATACAAACCTGACGTAAAGGTGCTTGGAATATTCAGGTTTCCCTCTTTATTATATGCGGATTTATGCTAGTAATTAATTGACGGAAAGAGATCCATTCATGCAGGACTGTATGAACCTTATATAATCGCGGCATCAGTACGTAATAGCTACGACATGCCCACTTCCTAATTGCGAGAATTCTCAATGGCCAACAGGAACTCAGCATGCGTCAACAGCATTCACTTGGAATCTTTAATCGGCTTAGGCTCGTACATGTACAATAGCTGACGGCATCCAGATCCTTTGTATGAGGATAATTAGTTCACCGGAATCGGCCTCATTTGGCAACCTTCATTACTTACAGAGATAAGAGCACGCGAGAAAGCGGGAAGGATTTAGAGAGGATACAATACATAATTCATCTTAATTACTGATAAACATGCTCTGATGAATGGACGCATCTCCGGTGCTAAGCACAAGACACATCTGCAGCATGCCAGCTAAGTGCACTGGAGGAATAACAAGGCATCCCAGATGAACAGAAAATTCAGCTTGTTCCGGCCTGGTTTGGTAAATATTGGACAGAAAGAGAATATTATCTTTGCGCCCCTAAGGTTTTTGTAAATTGTTTTCCCAAAATGCTACAGCCGGTAAGTGCATTCGATTACCGCAAGCCATATATTCCACTTCATATATGTGAACCACTTTATCTACTTCACAGAAACTTTATATACTATTTCTATACTAGTCTATATGTTAACATGTCTCTCACATATAAAACTGAAACCAGTTTCATTAGCTGTATTTATTCCATACATTTATGTTTGAGAGCTCTACGTTCCAATGCTACGCAGCGCTGGCAGAGGCTTTTATTTGAAAAAAAAAACAGAAAATAAAAGTAGAGTGGGGTGACTTGGGAAGATTCAAGCGAATATATCTTCCACTCTCCTCAACTAGTGCGTTTTTTTTCTCTCCAGATACTAGCCCAACAAGCCAGGGCAAGCGGTTACAAGGCAATTCCGCTGTACTTAGCTCCTTGAGGAGGCGAGAGCTGTAAAACCGCTTGATTCGAATCAATACCCAATGGCACGCCACGGCGGCTAGGGACTATTCCAGTGCCAGATCCAAGTAGCAGACTCCCGCTAGGGGTAATGGTGGAACCTCTCCACTGCCTCTTAACTCTACGAATAAATACGCTCCATTCAAAGAGATACAATAAAACATCATAGTGTAGCGTTGACTCATTCGTACATAGGTCGCAGTTTTATTGATAAGTGAGCTTTTATTTAAACGGAAATATATCTAGATAGCATGTCCCATATTCATCAGGTCCCCAATGTTGCAAAGTCTTTCTTCATATTTTATTTTCATTTTCCATTCAGAATAAGCCAGGTCATTTTTGTTCAAGGAAGACTCTTCGCATTAATGAGTAAGTTTTATGAATAAAGTGTTACTTAGAAATTGTTTTAACGATTACTGCACTTGATATATACCAATTGCTATCCTGATCATATACAACAGACATTATTATCATTATTTTTATTATTATCATTATTATTATTATTATTATTATTATTATTATTATTATTAATAATATTTTATTATTATCATTATTATTATTATCTTTATTATCATTTTAATTTCTATTGTTATTATTATTATTATTATTTCTATCATTATCATCATTATTATTATTATCATTATTATTATTTACGGTAGTAGTGGTAGTAGTAGCAGTGGTAGTAGTAGATGTACCAGTAGTAATGGTCGAAGTAGACAACACTTTTCAGGTTAGTGATTTATGGACCGATTTATAGTCACGGGGAATAGATGAGAAAGTTTCCTGAAACAGTTCATCTCTGTGACGGTCTGGTGTGTTCAAATATGAATACAATTAAACAAGAGGGACAGTGACGTAAATAATCTTTGAAGATAATTCATGCTTTTCGGATATACATCAAATGATGCCCATAAAACAAAGTCTGCATAAGGTGAACATGTACGTGTCAGCAAAGGAATTTTCAGCATGGACAGGTTTTTAATTAATCAGTTAGTGATTTGTAATTAATTAGCAGAAATCCAATTTCATGGGCCACAATGAAGTGATGAACTCATGAAGGTGTTCCATCTGTATTGGTGTCCTATTAACAGTTCCACTCTGCTCAAAGCAAACCATCCTTACATTGCACAGCCTTTTATTCTAAACAACTCCCAACCAACTGAAAAACGAACAAAAAACTTGCAGTTGGCGGATCTAAAATAGGATCATTACTTATGTATCGTTTGTAGCTCAAAGAGGATGGCGATGCAATCCCAATGTGTATTTGTAGCCAGGTAATGGGCTTTAACTAAACATCATCTAATCCACACTCATTGTGCTAAGTGGGCAGCGCCCAAGGGCCGACTTTATTCAGGGACATATATGAGGTAAATACCCTCACAGGGGCCTGGGGTTATTCCTGAAGGATACGATAAAATAACGTGCATTCACCTATGGCTCAGTAAGTACACAGTATCCATAGTATGTGGAATAATCAACTTGTTAGTCCAAGAATTGGACCAGAATAGGTCATATGAATTTAATCATCTAATAGTCGATGTAATACACACAATGCATTACAATGGTAATTGAATGGAATGGCATTGTTTATCGCATCGTTCGCTACTAATGTTCTAGACTAGGCTATATATTCCTTTAGATAAACATGTAGATGTTAACGGGCGTGAATGGGCCCGTACTAATGCCTGTCACATGCCTGTTGAAAGGAGATAGATAGCACACAGACAAATAAGGGGCCTGTTTCAACGGGCTCCTAATATGGGCCCATTGAGCTGTGTTAAGGGCCCCATTATGGGCCTGTAACTGGTCCGTATGAGCCAGTAATTTTGAAATTTCCTATTGGTGGAATTCACATTTCCACAATATGGTGACAGACAACCCTTCATTGGAAAGCCAGTGGTAATTATGTTCTAACTCAAACAATGATGAATTTTTCATTAGTTTATATTATGAATGGTTGCGACCCTCACCTATAACCCTAACTCTATGCGATACCAATACAATTAGTATTGCACGGAATGCAGCCCATATCGTACTTTAGCTTTTTTTTAATTTTTGGTAGGTTTTTATTTTGTCCTCCAGCATGTCAACAGATCGGTACAATATTCAATAAATCATGTGTAATGTACAATATAAAAATATTACGTGTCAAACACATTTGCTAGTAACCTGAATTGTTTGTCAAATACATTATTTTGTCCTTTAACATACAGTCTGTATTTTTCTTGAAAATAAAATTTCTTTGTGTCATTCTTTACATATAATATACATGGTTTTTGTTCCTTTTTCATACAGTTGTAAATAACTTTCTTTGCGACAAGGATAATGCAATTTATGGCAGATGCGTTTTCAAGATCTCCCACTATTATCTTTTCCTCTGTTATTTGATAGTCTGGCATACCTAATTCCTTTATCCATGATTCAATGAGATTCCATAACCCTTTTGTACATTCACAGTATAACATCATGTGTTCTACTGAATCTACTTCTTTGAGGTACTTTAGCTTATGCATAGCTCTGTGATTTACAATGTAAGACTGCTAATACCCAGCATAATCATTTGAATTTTTTACCTGCAACTTTTATCTTATCCCATACAGTATATGGCCAATGCTTCTAGCACTAAGGCTACGATGCAGAAAGTATACTCATTGCACTGTATGAATTCAATTTCATCAACTCTTCTGCCAAACTATATGACAAACACGATAGGCAATACTCTCTTTCTGCATTGTGTAGGTACTATTCCTGAATATCCTCATCCATGAGAGAATAGTATAAAGGTAAATACCATAAAGAAGGCAGGGTTTTCAATGTTTAAGGCGCCTATACAGACAATATTTTATGTACAATGCTGTTCAGCATTTTGTGATAGCAGGTGTGATATTGACTTTATACTTCTACTTACGTAATTGCAATTTTCGTCGAGAACTTAACTTCAAACGTTTAGGGACACCGTCCGTGTCATCAGGGCTACAGTCTTCATATGGCCCTTTTATGAATTATGTGTTACCTATGTTCGGCACGGCCCTATGATCTAGAGGATGAGAAATGTTTTCTTGACTTATATGACGTTTATTGCTATCTCATTATCCTGTCTTATCATGGCCCGATGGTGTGGGCGTCCATACGCTTGCTTTTCGATTATCTCTCTATGACACTCAGGCAGGCCCTTTGCCTGGCCCCGACTGAAACCGCCAGAGTTTTTATCTCCCGGCTCACATAAAAGCAAACATTCACCATAATGTTGTCATTCTTGTGGAAAATAACGTCTCGAAGATTTTTGCACAATTTGTGCACCCTACTTGAGCCGTGCAGCCTAACATTTAGCGATGCCGTGCTATGCTCTCATCTCGGCCGGCTGCATACAAATGGCGGCATTACTCTGCCGCTTTCTTTCATTAGGGCTGTCTCTGCTCGACAACGGCCATACATCTCTATGCCTCACATCTTTGTGGCAAACTCTCTTTAACCACGAAAGGGAAAAACTATATGGATTGGACTTATGAGATGCAAACATATATTTTATTTAGAGGTCATCTATTATTCTATAGAGGTATTCGTGGGCCTGGTCTGCTGGGCTAGAGGATGGCCCGGGCTATAGGTATCATACGGAGCGTGATTCTCTTAGGCTTTGGCCTTCTGGCTCAATGGACTGGTATAACAATTAGCCCAATAACCAACTTCGGTTTAACGGGAACCTGAACCTGACAAATACTATTTTTGGAAATGTTTACCGACTTAAAGTTTTGGATTGTATCAGTAGTAACCTTGATGATTTGATCACGGTGAGCTACTCAATGTAATACATGTACATACAATATCCTCAAAACCAGTGTGACAAAATTATCTAAAATCAGCATTGGAATGTTTCAATGTACAAAATTAACCGTTCTACCCCTGACAAGGCAAACCATCAGACTTTACCCATCGCATGATAGTCCACATTATTCCCATAGCAGTGGCGACACAAATAAAACTAGCAAAGATGCCGATTAAAAAATCTGTAAAAAGTGAGCATTTTCTCATATTTCAAACAATATGTTTAATGATTATTCTTTGGTTCAAATTTCCAATATTTGAAATTATTGTAGTTGAGCGTTGTTGCTGGAATGTCGTGTATATTAACTAATATCACACACGCTGTGGACATTCTACTCTATACAAGTGGGGGATGCTTCAGACTTCACAAGAACATCTTAGCGATAGAGACTTTATGCATTATACCCAGACAATGCTAGGCCATTACTGATTTACGTGAAACGTCGTTTTTATATCGCACTTGTTTTCGCCTTGCAATGTTCCATGGCCCTGCCTTTCTCGTCTTATCAAAGGATGTGTATACTTCTTCCAGCACGATAGCCATGGATGCCTGAACTGATAGAAGCATAAATAACACAGAAAAAGCCCGCAATAAAACGTTCACTTCAAAGACCCAGCTTTCCTTTCCTAGTGAATGCAATGCATATTTAACGTTACGGCAAGGTCTTTGAAAGTCCCCGCTCCAAGGTGAGAGGCAGAACAAGTATAACAATACCCACACACTCAATCTTGCCACTTGATAAGAACCCAATACAGCACTCAATAACAGACAAATAGAAAACGGATTGCCTAACTCTACTCAGTCATCATAAAGCACTGTTCGCAACGAAACCCTAGTACAGCTTCTTCTGGTAACACGAACCTAAAAGCAGCAGTATTTATGATTAGAAATTATTATGAAAGTTGTGACCATGAACGAACACAGATTGACAAGAGTCATTTTAGGTGACATGACCTCAATGATTCATGTCAAACATATTAATGATTGATTGGGTATTTTACAATTATATTTTTCTTTGAATGGGGTAGTATGTATATATTACACAATGATGTGTTTGCGTTCATGGCAATGTGCCAGTATGAATGCTATAAGAGAAATACGAAAACATTCATTCTAGAAAAGCAATTTTAAGATGAAGAGTATACTACACGTTTGTGACTTTCCAATGCCGTACACTCTTGGGCACGGAATCAGTGGATAAAGTTAAGTTTACAATCTTGGGCTATAGAGAATTAACACGTAATATATACTTTTGAGTATACCATACCGACTATGGGTGAATGCACACTGATCATACTCACGCTATGACGTCACTCCCTAATTGATGAATGATTAATCAAACTATCATTAAAATGCACTATCTGTATACAACGACACAGGACACTAAGTATCCGCTGTGTATAAGAAACCCAAATAGAATATTGGCTATGGCAAGAATATCATTTAACTGTGTATGATACTATTCCAAAATAATACTCAAAGCCATGAAAAACCTTTAGTATTAGAGATAGCCACGTATGGGGAAAGGGCATGGCAAGCATTTCCATCTTTTCTGTATCTGTCGTTACCATATTCCTATCTGCCGTTAGTAGAGACATCGGGGGGCTTCTCTTTGATAAATGCCCAACGCAATCTTCAAAGAGCCAAAGGATGCGGCAAGAAGAGCATCGACGTGAATTGTGATAAGTGTTTAAGCATGATAGCCCTTGCCTAAGCCAGGACGACTGTAGGCCTGCCAATGACTTATATGTAATGAATACTGATTCTCTCCTCTGGGCCGTTTTCTTATCAAACAATATTCCAAAGCGTGTCCTGTGGGTAGGGAAGACGCCATCAATGTAATTATTTTCGGGGTAGCTGGCCTGGCCGGTGTTACCACTTGTGAGTGTGCGCCTTGCACGGCGTTTCTATGATAGATCCCGGTAGCATTACTCAGGACAAGATGAATTGCAGCCCTCATCTTAACCCATTGGCACTCAGAGCGGCCAAAACATGCCTGACTATTTTGTTGATATTGTCCTCACAAAATAATTTTTATCAAAAATATTTGAAGGAGAAATGTTTATCAGAATATTACCAACAACTCTCCTTCAAATATTTTATGAGAATTTGCTTTATTTCCAAGTTATTTCCAAAAGTATGAGAATAGCAGACGATACTTTCCTGGGGAACTCTGAGTGTGAATGGGTTAAAGCCACTCTCCTGTATCGTGGCTAATACCAGGCTTCTGTCTGCTTCTTAAAGACACGCGGCTGAAACTCATTCGAATTAAACACCTAGCATGCACTTAGATAAATAAGAGACTCATAAGGCAGTTGCTTTATAAAACCTATCTGTCTTTGATACAGACTAGTTATCAATCACCCAGGAAGAAATATATTACTGCTCTCACAGTGCAAGGATGAAACAAAGAACGATGAAAATGTATCTTAAATAAATGAACAGCAGCATTGCAAACATGATTCGATCAACGATGCATGATTAGATACTGGTAATTACATTTGATGATGCAGTGGAATTTTGTATGTGTTTTTTTTATTATATGCAATATGCTACTGTGTTACTGAAACATGGAGTATGCCAAATTTATGAGCAGACACATTAGCTCTAGCATTCAGTGACCTTAGTTTACGAGACATAGTTTTACCCAATTGTTGCTCATAAACTGTGTAGTTCATCAGGCAACTTGATCAATTCATAGCGTTATGTAGTTCAAAACACATCAGCAATCACCTCTATCATAAATAGTATTTTAGTTTGATTAAACTTCATGAATCAATACTAGTTTAAGAGTTGACATCCTCAATATCAATAAGGGTAGATAGGGCGGTAATTCTGCAATAAGAAAACTCTGCACTTGCATCGTATTACACGCTGGCCTCGATTCTTAGAGAGCACTCAGACTCATCGCATTTGTTTGGATGTTTTTGAAATTTTTAGCTTGGCATTTGCTTGGCCTCCCTTAAATGATTGGGCTACTTTCCAAAATAATCATTGTAAACACAACCTAATCCTCCCAAGAGATGCCTTTACCCTTGACGCCCAGAGCTCCTACTGGTTACAATCAAACATTGATAAAAACCTACACTTGTGACTTATGTCATAAACGGTCATTTACCAACAAACTTAATACATGTAGATAAACGCTGGAACAGGCAATGTTAACTGATAGCATTGGAAAGCCCAAGTTAAAGAGGTCTTTGAGCTCCTAGATGTGTAACTTCGTTTCAGCACATCTATGCTTGGAACACCTGTGCGTTTTAATAAAATTGATGGAGAAACAAAAGTTGTTTGAATAATGTGTTGTAAAACAACAACGTAAACTATAGTGCTTTACACATGGGCTTTTCCTATACGTAGGTGATGTATATCATTGTAGGAATAGAAGACGTCGCTATGATTCCACATTATGATACTAACATATTGGAGAGATAACGCTTCATAGTAATGTTCCTTAAGAAAATTCAGATTGATAGACAAAAACATCCAAAGTAGCATAATATATCTAAATGGGTCAATAAAGGTATTTGTCAAAATCAATCTAATACGTTTATGGTTTTATATTGGACAGAAGTTGAATAAGGAAATTCTAACAAAGGTTTCAGTATATCGACAGTATATCTTTATTTTTGTATTTTCTCTGGTATTTTTTTCTATTTGCCCCATAGCACCATATATTGAGCGCCGATTTGTTAAGTGCACACAATGTAGGGTGTTTGTTGAGGGGCCCTGTTTCTCTGTTACAAGTTTACAATTTAATGGTTATTTTTGTTCTATGCTTACTCTGTTAAAACCAGAAAATGTATTATGTACAATTTTGTAACTATGATTACAGCAAATAAATGTACTACTATTTCTGGTCCCAAAATCTAAACGTTTTCAAACAACGTTACACGTAAGGTCATCCTATCACACCAACCTCCTCACTGCCCTGTGAGCTAAGTTCATGCATGTATCCTAGGGAGAAGAGGTACGCTTTTTTATTTTCCTCTTAGGCCACTCCAATTTAATCACTTGTCTTACGAGCTCCAGAGGCAGGAAATGAGCCATTTTGGAATAAAAAAAATTGAAAAATGTGCTTTTAAAAATTTATTTATCTTTCTTTAGAGTCTGCCGACTAGGACTGGTAGCGAGATGTTTCTAACAGCCTATTCTAAACTTAATATAATCAATCAGTCAATCACTGGTAATCCCTGTAACCTGACGGGTGGGAGATATACATCCTCAAATATGAGGCTCTACTACAGCATAGATACATTCGTGTAGTTGATTGAATCATCCTTACAATGAATATTCTTAAAATTTGCACTTTTTTTTTTTTGGGGGGGGGGGGGGGGGGGGAGTCTCACAGAAAATTTCTAAACCACCTTCGTCCGTAAGACACCAAAGTCGACAAAGTCTGACAGAATTTTTTTTTCCAAAAAAAGCTCGTAAGACAAGTAATCAAATTGGAGTGGCCTTAGTCAAACTAAACAGGGACACGTCTACAGGGAATAGGGATGTACATCAGCCACGGTAATGACATTAGGCGTGCTGTGTCCTGACCAACTCCTTATTATACCAATCTATTTCCCTGTCAGAATTATGCCCACCAAAATACTGCTGTTATATCCTTTTCATCCGCCCGCAATCTAACGAAGCTGCCTTTACTGCTATGTAGGTCAATCAAAGTTAACCATGGGTTAGAAATGGAGATCACCCGAGGAAGAAAGAGTGGGAATAGCTTTCCCTGGTGCTACAGTTCCCTTCCTCTATACCCATTCATTACTCGCTATTTAGCTCCCGCAACTAAAACCACCGTATATCGCATATAACCCTGATGGGAATGGGTCTAATAAATATGCGTGGGATCTCCCAGAGATTAAGTACTGTCTTAGTGAAATGTAATATTATACAGCACGTGGCAGCCGAAACAATGGACTGACACTTTCATGAGATTCGTTCCAGATCAGTTTTCTCTAGTGCCATGAATTTATGGAGAGCCTGTTTTTATGGTGTGCCAGGTTTAAGGATATTGTTGAATATCTCAATTAATCAGATTATAGAAGACTTCTCTGTTACCGTCATCCGCGTTCATCTGGTAAATATAACCCTGTAGGGTTCAAACAGTGTAGCGTGAAACGCTCTGGTTTTATCATTATTTTCAAGTTCATTGGTGTTACTCTTGATATGGCCGTACATAGGCTAAACAGAGAACGGAGTAACAGCACTCTAGCAAAGAAACAATGGCAAATGATATAAAGCAAAGGCTACAACAAAACAGGTGTTCCGGTACTATTCGTTTTAGAATACGTAGGAAAGGTACCGATACTGTGAAATAAAGGCAGCAGTCTTAAGGCGCCTCTGCAAAACCTATGCACGTGTATGTTTATCGACAAAAACGAGCAACCACGTCACAGTGCATTGATAACACACATACATACATACATACTCACACACATATATGTATATATATATATATATATATATATATATATATATATATATATATATATATATATATACACACACACACATATATATATATATATATACATATTGAAAGTTGAAAAGTTATTCCTTATAAGCTATATTTGTGAATGTTTAAAAAAAAGAAAATACTAATCCAATCATATGAAAGGATACTTGCATTCATACCCTACATAATGTATGCATGGGTTTCTGACAATAAATTATGTTTGAGCTTGTATAAGTGGCTTTTCATTTTTTTACTTTGATTTTGCGAAAAGACCTTCCTAAAACAGAAACAAGTGGCTTCATTACCAGAAGCAATATATTAAGTAGAATCCGTACTAGTCCCTGTCTTTTCTCATAAAATAACACTGCCTTTTAAAAAGAGGTACTTGGTTTTGCCGTGTTGATCGGCCTATATACATAAAAAGGTTACATGCCCATCAGCCCTTAGCTATGAGAAAACCACATATGTGTAGTATCTTGTCCATATATGGACAGGACAGTGACGTAGTGCACATGAAAATGGAGTCAATAACCTCATGTGGGGCCGGAGTAAACACATGGCGTGTGAAGTCAATCTCCTCAAAGGGAGGGAACCTGATTGGGTAACCCTGCCTGTGGATACAAGTTGGCACCCAACAAACACTGATGGTCTAGTTGTAAGAATGTTTGCAGGGATACCGCATCAGATTAACCTGGGCATGCCACAATATGGAAAGGCTAGGTTTGGTCACATTATCGTAAGCAGGTCTAGGCTATGTCAACACTGACATATTCTGGAAAGCCTGCTTTGCTTTGAATACCTGTGGATTCCCCAATCGTTCTTAGCGTTCTCCAGAGCAGTGATACAATCATGCTAATGTAAACTACACACTATGGAGACAGAAAACTTGAGATTCAAAACTAAAATTACCAGCTTATTCGTAACGGGTATATAACGAACAAATCATCTCTAGCTCCTTTAAGGAAATAATCTGTTAAAGACCTTTTAATTAACACCATATGAATAGAATATAAGTCATTCAATAATTTAACATTGCATCGTGACTTCAATAAACGGGATCAAAACTATTATAAAATCTTCCAACCCCCGTGAACAACACACAACTCTTTAAGAAATGTAGAGGTACTCGAAGGGAGGCTAGCTAGATTGAACCTCATGAGGCTAGTTATATAGTTACTCAAAGCATGGCTTATTCGTATCACAATGATAATTGAAAAGATATAAGGCAGATATAAGATATAGAATAAGATAATCAAATCATCACAAAATTTACGATAAATCGATACGATAAATCGAGGAAAGCATGTTTAAAGAAGTTGTGTGTTCTTAAGACTCTGCAAGCTTTTATCACTCTTTGAGGATCTGACAAATTAGGTTTGTAATAGTAGCATGATTAATTAGGTGCTTACCGGCAACGATTGCGCAGCCACAGGTGTGGTCGAGAGAATTAATCATAATAAGGCAGCTACATGATAGGTAGTTTAACCCCATAAATTCACTTAGGCCCAGTAAAAGCAGGGCACCGGCGGGTGGACACTGACAGTCCCCGCATTATCAAAACACTCTACTCATCGCAAACACCACAAAAGATGGATGGCATTTAAAGTTCATTGTCCATATAATTTCCATTGCTTGCACGGGTAGTTGGTATAAAAGTGTACGTTTACGAGACGTACATACATTCTGATGATACGTGAATGCTAGTGCTTTCAAGCTTAGAGCGTCCCCGTGGATATAGTCAAAACAAATTATTTTACTGGTATTACCGTGGTTTTATAAATATTCATAATTTGGCTTTAGAACTTTCATGAACATTATTATACTGTACCGTTCGTAT
>OZ012692.1:9143427-9163427 GCA_963942565.1 Maea johnstoni | reverse complement strand
AGGACAATGACTAAATTGTCAAATTTCCAATTGTTTAGATTGATTGTGTGATTGTGTGTGGACTATTCCACCCATTTCTATGAAGAAAACTGCAAATGAATTTGCAACGACATAAATAACATATCATAAGGTGGTATTAATCAAATAATGTAGTACTTTCATTAATCATCACATTGCTTCAGACCTCTAGTGTATGCGACCTTAAGATAACAAAAAGGGTTGTGATAATGCTAATGTAAATTTAAAATGTAGCCCTTGCTACGTAGTACCTACTCTGCAAGCATTTCTTTAATATTTGTTAAATATGTTTAATGTTTTAAACATTTAACATAAAAAATTGACAGTAAAAAATACAAAAATTAATGAAAAACAAAACAAAACGAAGCAAATAAACTAGTTAAGACTAGGGTGAAAGCCATATGGTAGTGAACGGGTCTATAAAACTCGGGCACACCATACGCCTACAAAATGCATTGCCATATATTCATCAAATCTCACGACTATGTTATTTGTGAATCAATATTTATGTTTGTGATAAGGGCAAATGGTACTAGCAATTTTCTTCTTATTTCTTTTTCATTTGATTTCATGGTTATTCTGTCATATTTTCCCTTAACGTTACGCCATAAATTATCACTGTACATACTTTGATAAGTCATCCTATGAAACGATTAATAATGCGACCCGTTACACAATGACAGGCATTTCCATCGAGCTTTTCCCTTTTTGTTTGCACATATTCTGACGTATCCATAGTCTCGTTCTGAATGATTATTTGCCAATTAAGAGAAAAACAGCATGCAGCCTAATTTTCCGAATATTATCATAGCAGTGAACTGCTTATGAAAACATTGCCTCTATAGCTATGAAATTACTATACAAACAGAATTACCGGCATGTCACACTGTGCTGAAAAGAACCAATCAAGGCCAAGGTAGGTCGTTAACATATGTCCCTCTCTGCTGAAACAGATCCTTGCAGGTTCTAACCCACAAATTGAGGAGAAGCAGACATGCAATTCATGTTAATTTGCTCCTGTCAGTGGGGGCTGATCCTGGCCCTGCCACGCCCCCTAGCATGTGCCTTGTGATATCTATTGTTCCCTCTCTGTAATTCCTCCGCATAATCAACTCCAAGCAATCCCTGAGAAATGATAAACAAACTGATTATCTGATAGAGGCCTGCCTTTATTAGCCCAATCTCCAGCAGGACTAGTCTAGCCCCGTCCCTCTCTATAGTAATGCTCATCACGCAAGACTAGGGGGGATGAAAGAACAATTTAGACAATTACTTCACTTGCCTTCTGCTGGCATTGGGAGGTCTGGTGAGCTCTGGGGAATGCCCAGGACTTGGAAAAATAATAATGGTACTTGCTATTCAGAATAGTACAGACCCTGTAATACATAGAAGAGTGAAGAGATGTATGACCTTTATGAATGTCATGCTGCTGTGAGATATAGGTTAGGCATATGGAATGCATGTACAAGGCAAATATTCACATCATGACAGAACTTCAAATTGTCTGAAGCACTTGATTACTCCTAGCCTCAGCCAGAGGATTTGATATTTCCCCAATGCACTGTTGTCGCGAACTGAACACAAAGAACAGAAACACATTTTGAAATAAGCAATGGTGCATGTAGGTATGGGTGACCAATGAGTAGTGTACAACAACGTTAACACAGTACAACCTTCTGCACACCGGCAGAGTTTGCCGTTATGAGGCATCACAAATCTTATTAGAAAAAATAAATGTCATTGTATATCGTTTCACCTCAAAACAATACTTCATCGCATATTTTTCTGCCTTGGTCACTCTACTTCTAATGATTGACAGAAAGCTTTTCGAATGCTCCATGTTTATGCAAAGAAACATACTAGTCTGGTTTAGACATAACAAGCACTCCTCTATTGTGTTAAAAACTGTGCTCTATCTAATATCTATACTCCAATGATTTATTATCATTACTAATACATAACAAGATCTTACCAGATCTGGAATCTGGAAGATTGAAGATACATTCTGTTTTGTTTTTAGCATACGAAGAAATGCTTGATTAATCAGCAGCATGAGCTGGGGTCTCAATCTTTAGCAGTTCTCTATCGATTTAGAGGTATGATTTAGTGAGGGTGGGCCTAAACAGTACACCAGGGGAAATGAAGTACAATTTCTCTGCACTACAGGATTGTCCGCCAATAATAGGCACGCACATGGCTGGGGAGATAAAGAAGTTGTGGCCATTTATCTAGCGAGCAAATGATGGCTGTGTAAGCTGGGGAAATCATGTTGGTCCCCTCCCTGACCTGTGTTATATCCAAGGCTTGTAAGTGTGGGTGATAACACTATAGACAGAGCTGATAACAGAACAGTTTATGCCATGTCACAGGCATTCTGGACGGCATAAAGCACCTCCAGACCAAAAAGGCATCAACTCGACGACGCCAAAGTATACATCAGATGGCTTGGGAAAGATAAGAGAGTTCAATGCAGGCGGCCACGGGATGATGAGTACGATAATGAGAAAAGTTACATGTGAAGTGTTTATCGCTAAGCCACCAAACTTGTCGTTTGTTTGTATATTATCTGTGACTCGCTTCCACTCATCGATACAATCTAACCACGCCTGACATGTATTTTCCTGCTCAATTGTAATTACAGACCAGAAATGTTCTTTCCTTAAAAAGACAATGGCAAATATACTTTAAAATAATAATGTTGCAATTTTGCTTGGCACTTGATAATAAGTAATCGAGTCTAACATCCTAATAGCATGTACCTGTGAGTGGATATGCCCATATTGTAACATTTTTGACTGCCACATTTCAATAGAATCATTATCTAGATATCCCATGTTATTGTTATAATAAGTAAAACAACATAATAAATAAACGGAATTCCTATATATGTAGCGCTTTTGTGAATGATGATTACATAACTCTGCCTTCAAAATTAGATAATATATGTGTAAAAACTCAATGACACTTTCTTAATGATTGAGTCTGTCATCTCCTATACCACATGTAACACTCCCAAACGTCCCCACCTGACATACCTACCATAATGGCTTTGTTTTTAACTATCGATCATGGTTGCAGATGGATGGTTTGACAATGACCAGCGGCGACCATTAATTAGGATGGGCGACCATGATCCATTAGTGGAACGATCTGACACCATACATTTATTGAATCACACGTGCTAAAACCCACAGGCACCTACATCCACCTATAGAATTTGAAGTGTTTTGATCGAAACTTGAGAAGGGTAGTAAGTTTAAAGTTCTAGAATTAAGTTTTATACGTCTTTTATATAATGTCTAGTCGTAAACTAACTATCTTTGGTAAAGTAGTTGCAATCAAATCGTAAACCTATGAAATTTAAAGTGTTTTGATCAATAACTTTAGAAGGGTAGTAAGTTTAAAGTTCTAGAATTAGGTTTTATAATTCTCTTTTGTAATGTCTAGTCGTAAACTAACTATCTTTGGTAGAGTAGTGGCAATCAAATAGTGCAACTCTGAAATTTAAAGTGTATTGATCAATATCTTGAGAAGGGTAGTAAGTTTAAAGTTCTAAAATTAAGTTTTATAATTTTTTTGTATACTTTCTAGTCGTAAACTAATTATCTTTGGTAAAGTAGTAGCAATCAAATCATGCACCTATGAAATTTAAAGTGTTTTGATCAATAACTTAATAAGGGTAGTAAGTTAAAAGTTTTAGAATTAATTAATACACATACACAGCTTACTAATTCCAAACTTCCCTTTTCTATAATCACAAGATAACAGTGAGTAATACTAGTACTAGATGCCAGTCTGTTTTGTAAACAACTGGTGGAATTTCCTGAGCTCTATCATGATAAAAGTTCATCCTAAAGTGCCTTGCTGCTGGCCACTTTCCCCTTTTGCCTCTGCCACAAATAACCTATTATACCCCTAGAAAATATAATTTGAAGTATAAAAGTATACACTGAGACACAGTGTCATTGTTTGTCAAATACACCACATTTCTTTTTGCAAGTCATTTACTTTTGAGAGCATTTTATTAGTGTGTACAGTACTGGATGGACCAGTCTGCAAGCAGGTGTATATCAATAGTATCACAGCCTCTTTCTGGTGAGCTCTGATTAGCCCCTAGATGGCCTCTCCATGAGCTCTGCTGAGTCAGTGCACTGTATTATGCATGATACAAGTGACATTGAACTTTAACACAGACACAGGCACAGAATCTTTCAGGATTGAAATTGTATTCAAATGTATTCTTAAGTTACATAGAGACTTCCTTGAGTACTAAAGGCAATAATTCGTGCCTAATTGGAATGCGTGTTTACGAGACATTTTAGTACGTTTATGTTGTTTAGTGTTGAAATGATATAAGTACATGTTACTTGTAATATTCTATCATAATAAAAACATTACAACGTGTAAATAAAAGGATAAAGTTAACTATAAATTCATGAATTTATAGTTGAATATAATGCAGATATTCGAGGAATTCCAGGAAACGTACTGTATAACTGGTTAATTTGGCGTGGTTTTAAATTTGGCGTTTTTTGGCCAATGCCCATCAACGCCAAATTAAAGATCGCATAAAAATATGTCTACATAAAGATGGCGTTGTTCTGACTGCTCCAGACGCCAAATTAAATACAGGGAAAATACTTTTTTGAAAAAAAAACGACAACTTAAGTACACTCCAAATTAACCAGTCATACAGTATTCAAAATACCAGGCCATTTAAAACTAATACACGTATTGGTAGAACAACCATAGTGTTGGCTTTTCTTTCTCGTTAGAAGGATTAGAAGTAATTATACATTGACAGTGAATAGGATTGTTGCAACAAAATGTGCAACCAAACCTTAATTCTGCAAAAAAAGATTTAGATGTCCTGAAAGGTGATCTCATTTTAAATGCGTTTGAAGAAACAACATTCGATTGTTTAGATTTTAAAATACAAAAACAACAAATGAGACAAATACACACAATATTACATTTGATATCATTATCATTTGCATCAAGCTGAGGAACATGCCCAGTTATATACACATATGAAAAGCTGGGCCTGACATTTTGGTTATTTATATTTTTGAAGAATAAACCTATAATTATTATAACATTTATCATTTTTGTATCCAAGCAGTTTTTAAGCTTGATAGTGTTTACGAATCTGAAGAACAGGTCGTCGTGGTGCTCTATTAAGCCTGCAACCACTCGAAAAACACCTGCAAATATGACAAATCACCTGCAGCAACGCGAGGGAGAGTCTCAGGCGTCTGTCTCAACATCAGCAGGCAGTGGACAGGCAGCTTCATCAGTACGGTACGGGCCATGGTGCATACAGCATACGCCATACATACAAACAACACACGCTAGTCTACAGTGACGACATTTAATTCCTGCACTAAATGCGTGGGCAACCCGAGCACAATACACGACCGCACGTCCGATTGTAACCCAGTTTCTTGGTCATGGATGTATGAATGACCTCACGTGTGTCATTGATGAGCTTGACATTTTTTTTGACATGTTTTCAATGGGTATTTGAACAACCAGACACTGGCAGACGTCCGGTCGACTGGTGCAGAAATTAAATGTCTGTACTGTAGCACAGCTTACTCTTAGCTGTCAGTCTCTATAGTATTTCATCTTAGGTTAGAAAAATATTAAATTGTACTTAATTCACAATTCCATAAAAATGATCATACTGTTGGGGATCTATCATACATTAAAGCTTATATGAATGACACAATAAACAACTAAGCGTATTGAGAACCATCGAAGATCCCTTGCTAAGCAATCGCACCTGCGAAAGCATACCGCTATGTGCCAAAACTATAAAACACGACGACACAATGGGGAGCACTTATGCAACATATCCGGTTTTAAACTGTCAATAGCAATTACCTAACCGGCTCGTTTGCTTTCTTTCTGAGTTTGTAAAGCGATTGTCTAGCGTAAGTTGATCGCCAAAACCTTCAACTAACTACTCAAGAACAATGCGAAATTATATGAGCGCCTGCCATGAGCTGTTAACCTGTCAACTGTTGATTGTGAAAGTGTACATGAATGTCAGCCTGACGGGGTTCCATATGAACCATGTAAGTAATGGCGAGGGCTGGTGATATGGGGCCAGACCAATTACAATAGGAATATGATATCCCCGTCACAGGCATTGTGATTACACCTATTGTCCTTCCCTTCTTGGAGGGTAAAGATCATGGCTCCATAAGAGGTATAGGCCACACGATGTAAATACATGTAGGTGTTATTGAGGTGGGTTATATTGAAGAAAGCTGGGAATACGTCTTAATTAACCCTATTTCTTCACAAATGAGACATGCATAAATGTGAGTATGATTCAAATGGCATATGTAAATGCTACAGTATACAATTGTGTGAGCATAATCCTAAAGGTTTCACAAAACTCCTGCAGTTTTCTAATTACAAAGTTAAAAAGTTTATTTGTTATCTGTAGCCCTTGTTTATTTCTACCGTTTATGCTGTAGATGCTACGTGCAGCCATCATGCCCAATATCGCCTGAAGGAACACCCACCTTTGCCAGGTTTGCAGCAGTCTTGGCGGCTTGCTTTCATCCCCCACCTGCTCTCTTCGGTTGACAGGCAGAATGGCTTTTAGGTGACCTACATCCTTTACTTCAAGGACACCCGACCATACACTAAACCAAGGGTTAGCTCACACAAAATCTGATTAACCTTGACGTACTGACCAGATTCACTATAGCACGAGCAATAGATTAAGAAAGCCATTTATAAACTGAGCTAATTTCTTTTGTATTTCAGGTAGCTGTGGCCCCTCCCCTCTCACACCACCATGTGCACGTTTTAACACAACGCTAATAAGCAACTGTTATCATGGCAAGGATAAGAATTTACAACAGGGTCTTTTCTGGTATTAAAGGCGACATAACGACATGACGTGTAAAGTGATGCCGTTTATACGTATTGCGTGTCGCGTAAAATACGCATTTTTCCTAACGTGTTGCTCATGATTAATACCAAGACAGAAAGACATCAGCAGTATTGTCCGTGGATATACTGCATTCAGCATTTGGAATGCAACCATTGCAGCATGTGAGTCGTTTGTCAACGTCAATTCACAAGGAGCCCTCAGCACTGAGCCGTGAAGAGCCCGAGTTGTCCACACAGACCATGCAAGGCATTCGATATGCTAGTCAATCAAGTTTTCCATAGTAGACTACTAATCTTAACCTCACCTCTAAGGTAAAATATCTTTTGCTTCTCGTCAGTTATTTAATCCCAAAGAATAACCCAAATAATGCTATTTCGTGATTTTTCCTTCCATAATTGCGACCCGATCAGTAGTAAGTGTTGGAGGAAACCGTAGCACCCAGCAAAAACCGCCGCCTAACCCTTGCAACTTTCTCGGCCGGGAATCAAACCCGGGCAGTGGTTAGTGTCAGCGAGCGGTCAATGTCAACGCCCTAGACCACTCGGCGATCGGGGCAGGCCATAAGAGATCTGGCCAAATTGTGATGCATAGAAAAAACAAAAGTAAGTATGAAATTATACCTGAGTGCACTGATAGTGTACGTACAATGTTAAATAGTACTGTAATGGTTTACATTTTAAAATATACGATTGATACGCCTCGCAATTGGACCATGAGGATTTAAAGAACAAGTGACGCTGTGTTTGTAATGAGAGAGAGAGAGAGAGAGAGAGAGAGAGAGAGAGAGAGAGAGAGAGAGAGAGAGAGAGAGAGAGAGAGAGAGAGAGAGAGAGAGAGAGAGAAAGAGAGAGATGGTGGAGAGGAAGAGGATTTAGAGTCGGAGTAAAACTGGATCCGTATCTAACCACTCACAAGCGTTTGGAAGTGCTGGTGTTCCAATACGGTTAAGTGACAAACGTCTTTGCTTTAGCGCGGACTAGGAAAATTGGTATGGGGTGGCTTGACGCTCGCTTACCCTGTTACTGAAACTAAGTCAGGCAAATAGAATGATCGCATGAAGTGGGGTACATGTTTCATTCTAACCGTGTGCTTAACACGCCACGATCTAACCAACTTCCCTTACGAAAACGTCGCTAGTGGAAAGTCACTAGTCCAGTTGAAATTTCACTAGTGAAACGCTATTTCACTAGTGAAACACTAGCGAAACACTAGCGAAACACTAGTGAAAATGCGTGAAATCACTGATTTTTCGCTAGTGGAAAGTCACTAGTGGAAAACCACGATGTTCACGGTTGAAAATCCACTACTCCACTAGTGAAATTTCACTAGTCGAGTAGTGATTTTTCACTAGCGAAATTCAAGGAAATGTTCCCCACTGTTTCCACTAGTGAAACGAATTTTCCTTAGCAACCACTAGTGGAAACTCACTGGTCGGAGGAGTTACGCCGTCAAGAACTTATAGGCGGCGCCAGTAGTATTGAGAAATGAACCTAGCTAGATAAGGGACGTGCATTGTACAGGGGCGGAGCTTAGTGCATCACGTGGTTATGACATCACGTCTTTAGGAAAGTGGCGCCAAATACAATACTCGCGCCAAGCACTGACAAGCGGTATCTCAGTATTTTAGATAGTTGCGATAAAGCATTATAAATATCTATAAATACATGTACTAGAAAATTATTTAAGAAGTGACTTTTTAGAATGTATTAACGTAGATTATCTACAAATATTCAAAAGAAAAACAACTACCACGGGTCCTTTAAGGTAGCTTGTAGTGTTAATTTCTTAGACTTTTCAATTCAGCCTATACAAAGTATATATCGTCTGAAAGGTTTTCTGAAGGGGAATACCTTTAACATATTAAAAGTACCCTCACAGCAGGGTGTAAGAAGGTATTTTGGGTAAAGACCACAGTGTGCAGGCCAGAAAAAATTACGCCGTCAACACCTTATAGGCGCATAAGCAGTATTGAGACATGAACTGTCAGGGCTCCTTTGAGGTCGAATGTGGGTTTAATTTCTTAGGCTGTTTTTCCTCTACCATGGTTTCATTTCTCTTTCAGCCTATACAAAGTATACATTGTCTAAAGGGTTTTCTGATGGGGAATATTTTAAACACATTAAAAATCCCTCACAGCAGGGTGTAAGGAGAAATTTTACGTATAAACCCTAAACATAATATATATATATATATATATATATATATATATATATATATATATATATATATATATATATATATATATATATATATATATTTCTTTTAGGTAATACTTGCTGCTTTGTTCCCAGTTCGAATTTCTTTCATCTGCGTCGCATCCCAATAACTAGCAGTAAAGTGACAACGTAAAATAATTTACTTTTCGATGCCAATATTTCTATATTTCAATTTTCATCCTCCTGTTTGCAGTATAAGTTAATAACGTTCAAAGTTAATTAATAATCTCCGTAAAGAATCCTTCATGGTCCTGCCTCAAAACAACATGTCGTTGTGCTTTCAAGCCTCCGTCAGACTTACTGGACAATCGACTATTGCTAAGAAAAAAGTATATCTATACATGTTCCCAGATCCAATCACATTATCACATTATTTGACATCACAATGAATACTGGATATTGTGAATATATCATATTGTTGGATGTTTATAAATTGATATTTGTACTTGGACAATTGTATGTACCCGCACTGCTCAGAACAGGGGTCAAAAGTTAGATGATTTTCGCCTGTATTTTGCTTTTTTGAACAGCATTACATCGACTTATATAAAAAAGACTTTCACTATTCTAGATTTCAATTTTACTTAGTTAGCAAATGAATTGATATGTGTACTTGGACAAGTGTAGGTACCCGCACTGAAAAGAGGGGTCGGAAAATTGGTCACTTGCTTAAAATATACAATTTTCGCCTGTATTTTGCTGTTTTTGAACAGGATTATATCTTAGATGACCGAACACAAGTGGTTTAGAAACCAGCCGGTCAACCTGGACATGCTAGCCACAACCAGTGTCAGCTTATAGCTTAAAGTTGGTGCGATGCGCTTGTCCAGCTGATGCTAGCTATCAGGTATCTCTGTAATGTAATAGATACGATAGACCTGATTGGTCCTTATTCCAATGTGACCTCGCGCTGATGCCAGATCAGTGACTCCTGGCATAAGTCCAGCCCTTCACTCCCGTACGAAAATTTCATCCCTGAAATTTTCAATTTTTTGCAAATGATTCAAAACTCAGTTTAATTTTGTGTTTATTTTGTTTATTTGTATGTTCTTGGGCTGATAACCATTTTCTGCTATCTATTTATATGTTTTGTATACTTTATATATATATATATATATATATATATATATATATATATATATATATATATATATATATATATATATATATATATATATATATATATATATATATATATATATATATGTGGTCAGTGGTACGGTTAATAATTCAAGTTTCTAAAATTTCAAATCGTATTGGATATTTGAAATTTTGGTTATATTTTCAAACTTTCAAAATTCCAAAACGTATTGGAAGTTTGAAACTTTGGTTAAAGTTTCAAACTTCCATACTTTCAAATATCCAAACTTTCAAACTTCCGAAACGTGTTAGAAGTTTAAAAGTTTGACATGGAACGTTTAATTATATAACATATGAAACTTTCAAATATACAGAGAGCTGGCAGCTACTAAAAGCAGTCTTAAGTTGCAGATATGACTCACATTTTGTCAATGTAATTATTTATCATCAAGACACTCTTCTCATCGAGTGTATGAAAAACGCATTTCTTAATTTCCTTTATTATACCTCACGTGAAGATTCTTGATTCTGGTTGGTCAAGGGCCATGGATTAATCATAATTATTTTCTTACTCCTTAGTGACAGGTTGTTGTCCTTAACAGCTTATGAAATAGTTGAATAATTCTCGGCAACAGCCATGAATTAGTTGACTAATTGCTGCTAGCCCTATGAATAGTGACCACTAGCCCGAACACTTACGGAGTTTGCCGAGTGACCTACTGGTGAAACTAGTTCAACAAGGGAGACGACGAGTATTTATCCCAAATATCTGGTGTTTGTAATTTTTTCCATTTTTGTGTTTTGTATTTTTCGGTATAATAAAATAGATATGACCCCCTGTGGGGTTTCCACCAGGAATAACTTCCCCTCAAGAGGATTGAGAGGATGGAGGAATTGTCGCCTCGGGCTACGCCCTCGAGCGACAATCCTCCCTCGGGAAAGTTATTCCTGGTGGATGTCATATTTGTATAATATCTTCAATTCAAATATTGCAGTTAAGAATATTGATTATGCTTAAACTATTATTAACACTTATCAGCATGAAAAGTTTAGTGACCAAATTGTCTATTCTATTATTAGAAAGGGCAACTTCTAAAATGCGGAACCGGATTGTATGTAAAACTCCTGCCCATACATATGATGGACCAAGTGTGAAGGAGAGAACGAAGAACCTTATTTTCAAGATCGTCCTTGTTTTACCCTCCATCTAAAGGGGAGTAGATGAAACTTTGTTTCTTCCCGACCACTCGAGAGGAAGGGTAAATGAAGCGTATTTCCTCTCCCTCTATACAGGGAGGATTTATAAACCTTTACTTTTGCCTGACCACTCTAGAAGATAGATGTCTAATATTATATATAATCGATCTACCTGTCTGTCTGTCTGTCTGTAATTCTGTCTATCTGTGTATCTATCTACTATCTATCTGTCTTTCTTTCTATTTCTAAGGCTCTCACACATAAATAGATGATAAATAGATAGTTATATAGATAGACAGAAATACAGACAGACAGGTAGATAGATAGATGGTAGGTGGTAATGTATTCTTTTATGGTGATGAGTACCGTTGCAAGCTAGTTAAAAGCCCCAACTTAAACACACCTCACAGCCGCATAATCATATAAAAAGGTGTATCTCTATATTCCAGAGTGTTATCAGGGAGAGAATATCATAGCCAACCATCCTTAGTCAACCAATATTCTAAACCATTTCAATATTATTTCTATATCATTTCAATATTTACAACTTTTCACTCAAATGACATATTCTCACTATTTACACAGGCAGTGGTCACTGCAGGTTCAGAATTACCTTTGGAATATCATTGTCTATGCCCAATAAGAAGTCAATTTGAGATTGCTGACGGACCGCTAAAGATTCTTACAGGTGATGATTAGGAACTCTACTTAAATTTTGATTGAGGCAGAGAGAAGTCTTCTACTCCCAGATGGAGGGAAGAGGGATCCAGACCTAGGAAATAATCATTGGTGAGAGATTTCTGCAATAACTGTAGAAAATAGTATGAGCAGGCAGCCGGGATTCAGGCTTTGGTTAAAAACCTTGGGAGACCACAGCACAATTGGAATGTAAAATGTTCGTCAAATGATTATATTCTTAATATTGCTCTGAGCATGATTTTAAATAGGTCACTTTCCTTTAATCAACCGGGCAGCCCGGCTACAAAGACACATATCATTACATCCAAACACAATTTTCTGTAGACTCGGACTAGTGGATAGCTGGACCTCTGATAAGACAAGCCATACAGAGTCTTGCAGGATGTGGCTAAAAATAGCCACATCCTGTGGGACCACGCGTATGAATGGCTACCTGGAAGGGGTAGCAGTTCATGGTTCGATGCAAGAAGTAGTAGTAGTAGTAGTAGTAGTAGTAGTAGTAGTAGTAGTAGTAGTAACGAATATGCATACTACTACTACTACTACTACTACTAATAATAATAATATACAATTTACTAATGGTATTACTACTTCTTACCCTTCCTTGTCTTCTCTTTATTTTCCCTTCCTTTTACTACTACTACTACTACTACTACTACTACTACTACTACTACTACTACTACTACTACTACTATAAGAAAGAATGCGATCTCCATCGAATATTATTCTTGAAAGTGAGATCCGGGGAACCTTATTGCTGTATGTGTAGGTGTAGTCGTTGTAGTAGTAGGCGCAGCAGCAGTAATAGTAGAAGCTATTGATCAACATGTAGTACCTGTCGTCGGACCATGTATACGCTCTGTTAGAAACCACTATATATGTTACTTTAGTCTCATCCCTTGTATTGGGACACTTAATATATTCCTGTTGAGGCGGCCCATGGGATTTATTTCTTAGAAAAAGTTATTCCTCTATCCTGCCTTATTTGTCCATTTTTTTTTCTCTGTAATGTAATCGATACGGGAGTCTTAATTGGTCCTTTTCTCACGTGACATTTGCGCTGACGCCAGATTTGTGACTCCTGGCATGAGTCCAGCTCTTCACTATGGCGTATATGGTAACAGTTCCGACGCTACATATCCATTCTTCTTTTCTTCATCTAAGCTAAAACTGATGTTATT
Organism: Maea johnstoni; assembly: GCA_963942565.1. NCBI lineage: Eukaryota > Metazoa > Annelida > Polychaeta > Spionida > Magelonidae > Maea > Maea johnstoni. The sequence continues at coordinate 9,150,123 of OZ012692.1, read as the reverse complement.
CTCTAATCTGTACTACTACTACTATTATTGTTGCTGCTGCTGCTACCAATACTAATACTCTATGTATGTATGTATGTATGTATGTATGTATGTATGTATAAGTGCGTCTACAGCAATGTTATTCACTACTTTGTACTACTACTACTACTACTACTACTACTACTACTACTACTACTAATCTATGTATGTATGTATGTATGTATGCATGTGTAAGTGTGTATACGGCAATATTATTCGCTACTATGTACTACCACTTCTACAACTACTACTACAACTACTACTACTACTACTACTACTACTACTACTTCGGTTGTATACGCATATCACCCCTCAACAGCTATTATTAATCTACATCGGATAATATCAAAAAATTAGACCCAATTCGCCAAGGGGATTTCATGTTATTATGTGTAGTAGTAGTAGTAGTAGTAGTAGTAGTAGTAGTAGTAGTAGTAGTAGTAGTAGTAGTAGTGCTTTGGAGATTAGATATTAAACCGTCTGTAATTCAAACAAAAGACGGGGCGGCGTATGTTTAGCATGATATCACTGATATATCTAAATCTAATCATTTCTACTCGAAACTATTTTCAAAGTTAAAGTATGGCGCATCGTATGTCATTTGTATAACTATCTATCTATCTGTCTGTCTGCCTAGCTATCCAATCTCTCTCTCTCTCTCTCTCTCTCTCTCTCTCTCTCTCTCTCTCTCTCTCTCTCTCTCTTTGCCCTGTCTCTCTCTGTCTGACTCTCTCCCTCTCTCGCTTCCTGACCAGTGGACCATGACTGGCCTGATTTATTATATCACTGATATATCTAAGTCTAATAATTTCTACTCGAAACTATTTTCGTGGCGTATACTTGGAACGCATGTCGTCTCTCTCTCTCTCTCTCTCTCTCTCTCTCTCTCTCTCTCTCTCTCTCTCTCTCTCTCTGCTCACATCCCGACCATGCCTGGCCTGATGCTTATAACCTCAGGTGGGAACTCCCTGGGTGTTGGTGCAGTGCCACTCTACACACTGCTTGAACAAGCCGTCGACCTTTATGTCAGTGGTGAACGCACCTTTTTGAGAGATGTATTTCTCTAAAAGCAGGAAAAGCACCTTTCTGTTTAATTTCTGAGGTATGTTTACAGTAAAAGCACGCAGACCCGCTCGTCCACCAAACGACCCACCCAGAATTAGGGAAACAGCCGAGGTGAGGAAAAGGAGATTACCTCTTGCAAAAGATATGGCCTTAGAGAAGGGCCTACTGTTTTATATAATCTAGAAAAGTACCCTTCCCGTGTACGGAAACAATAGTATGTCTTTTAAAGGGGAGCTAAAGGCTCACATACATATAAAAAGTACCCAGATATCTCTGAGACCACATAGTTTATATCACCTACTACCTATGTATCATCCCCTCTCATGTACACCAGTGGGTGAACTAAAGCCGTGCGGTGCATCATTTCCACTGTGAATCTTATCAGTCTTAGTCTCCTGGGAATAGGTCCTCTGTCTCCAGCGTTATCAAATCTACTATCGCTTCCTGCTTCGACAGAGTCTGACCCCCCTGGTGGGACCATAACTTGTGCACTGCAAAGGACACAGCGTGCATGTATGCATGCATATATATATATATATATATATATATATATATATATATATATATATATATATATATATATATATATATATATATATATATATATATATATATATATATATATATATATATTATGAGAGAGCTGCTTTATTTGTCCATTTAGCCCGAACAAACTTTTAAAAAGGTGGTTTGAGGGAGGTCATTAGCTTTTCTCACAAGAGTTTAGTGAGATAGACCAGAGATATCTATACTTATGAATAGATTCTCCGGCCCTGGACAGACGTATTTCTTCCCAACTGACTAGCCGTCGCGGGCATTCTCTCTCTCCGCACGAACTCACGTGTCCTACCACGATATTACAACCCCAATCCAAAGTTTCACCTCTTGATTTGAGGCCTCTATACGTCTGTCCAGGGCCGGGGAATCTATTTATAAGTATAGATATGTCAGGTCTATCTCACAAAACTCTAGTGACAAAAGCTAATGACCTCCCCTCAAAGGACCCTTTTTAAAGTTTGTTTGGGCTAAATGGACAAATAAAGCAGGATAGACGTACTTCCTCTCCAACTGACTTGTCGTCGCGGATGCTCTCTCTCCGTACAAACTCATGTGTCCTACCACAATATTACATCCCCAATCTTGATTATAGTCTTGATGTATTCACCTCTTGATTATAGCTTAGAAGACCAGACACTTTTCTTAATCCAAGATTATAGTCGTTCCGGCTTGAGGACTAACTTGTGTTCCGTTGTCCCCAACACAATAATGATTATAGATAGACGGTTAGGACAACCAACACTTCCTGCCTGTAGCCTGCATGTGATCCCCTCGGGACTTCATGGGCATCCATGGTCTGTACAGCTTGTCTCATTCGGGGGTAGAGCTAGCCACTAGTCCTATGGCCCAGAGGCCACAGAAAATACTGTAGTGGGCGGCCCAGATAAGCCGCCCAACTCTCTCTCTCTCTCTCTCTCTCTCTCTCTCTCTCTCTCTCTCTCTCTCTCTCTCTCTCTCTCTCTCTCTCTCTTACTTGGGCCAGGAGGATAATTCATCAACACATTAATGCTCAGGAGACACTCGAGAAATTTGTTTTATTCAATATGTATTTCCTGCATCATAGTGTTCGTTCGAAAATGTCAGCCAGCATCCTTGGAAAAAGGCTTCGTGCCGATCACATTCATATGCTTAGTACCTACCCTCTGAGGGTTGTTTATAATCCATTGGCGTATGTATGTATGTGTGTACACACACACACACACACACACACACACACACACACACACATATATATATATATATATATATATATATATATATATATATATATATATATATATATATATATATAGAGAGAGAGAGAGAGAGAGAGAGAGAGAGAGAGAGCAAATGATCTAGTTTGTTGTCCAATGAATCACTCAGAATCCTAAACTAACTTTGTTTGTAAAAAGGTACACCGGCGTCTAATGTATCCGTAACACCATTAAAGGGATTTTTGGTATAATTATAATTTGTATTCTTTCGTATGTATTGCTATTGTAGATACAAATTAATCGTAAAATCCTGATGTGTGTCTACTAAAAAACCTGAATATCTTCCCGGTAAAATGTTTAGCAATAAGGAATCTGAAATTTACTTCTTATTGGGCCATGGTCAATGATATCCCTGAGGTTTTACTGAACCTGCAGTACCCATTACCTGTGAAAGTAATGAGAATATGTCATTTGAGTGAAAAGTTGCAAATATTGAAATGAGATAGAATATGAGTTGACAAAGGACGGTTGGCTATGATATTCTCTACCTGATAACACTCAGGAATCTGGAGATACACCTTGTTGTATGATTATGCTGCTGTTAGTTATGTTTTGGTAGTGCTTTTTGCGAGGTACTCATCACCTTAATATTTAAGGTGATATTTTACCAGCTGATAGATATGTACATTTTTGATTGGATGTAGGAATTGCAAATACTGCAGTACTAGTAGCGACACGCATCCCTATACATCCAAGTAAACTCCTATGTTATTATACGAGCAATTGTGTTATGAATGATAGTTCTTTGAGGGATTTTCTTAAACATCGTCAGGTATAGGGAAGAGAAATGTACCCCATACTAACTGCAGCATGTGCAGATTAAGAAATTAATTGAGCCCCTCGCTGACTAAATTCTCTGTCTGATTATCCAATACTAGAGCATCTAAGTAGTAGTAGTAAACTACTACTACTACTACTTTTACTACTACTACTACTACTACTACTACTACTACTACTACTACTACTACTACTACTACTACTACAGCAGGATCACTCCTGGTCTATCACATAGTAGATAGCACCATACTTATCGCATGGTGGAACGCGATAAAGTATGACATATATATATATATATATATATATATATATATATATATATATATATATATATATATATATATATATATATATATATATATATATATATATATATTTATGTGTGTGTGTGTGTGTGTGTGTGTGGATTACAAACAACCCTGAAAGGAAATGCTGTGTGACGCTTTCCAGCACTATGATACAGCTGAGAGTAGTAGACATGTATTTCTCTGGATACAGGAAATACATATTGAAGTAAACAAATTCGCATAGAGACCTAAGATAAAGTTTTTATTTATCTAAGTAAAGACGAGCTTCCACATCCACCCTCCCCTGCCCAGGTCCTGCCCAGATCGCATCACATCCACATCCTCCAAGCCACACAGTGTGGTTAACTAGGGCAAGGATGCTGCAAACATCCTATTCCTCAGGGGAATATTGCGGCCCTGAGGGCTGTCTGGCAGCCTGTGCCAGTGGGGAAAGTTGATCACTGCTGTGGTGGACAGAGGAGGCCATCATTGTCTTAATAGAACGGATGGAGGCGGCATCTCGTCTCTAGATATGAGAATTGGGTTTCTTCAGTATTTATTTCCTGCATCATTGTGCTGGAAAGTGTCATCCAGCATTCTTAGAAAACAGGCGTTGCGCCGATTGCATCACATCCATATCCTTAGTACCTACCCTCTGTGGGATGTTTTTAGTACATCTGTGTATGTATGCATGTGTAAACAGACAGACAAACATACAGACAGACACGCACACACACGCACACACATACATATATCAATGTATATATATATATATATATATATATATATATATATATATATATATATATATATATATATATATATATATATATATATACAGTCAAATAGATATATAGAAATGCAGATAGATATATAAAAAATAAATATGCGTCCAATATTGATATGATCGCTTTACCACTACACTTATTAGTACTATTTCATTACTGGCATTACTATCATAAGAATAATAATCGTATTTCCCCCTGTTTTACTACTACTACTACTACTACTACTACTACTACTACTACTACTACTACTACTACTACTACTATATACCTACTACCGTACTACTACTACTACTACTACTACTACTACTACTACTACTACTACTACTACTACTACTACTACTCCTTACTATTACTTATTTTCATAAGAATAATAATCGTATTTCCCCGTTGTATTACTACTACTACTACTACTACTACTACTACTACTACTACTACTACTACTGCTACTGCTGCTGCTGCTGCTATACCTACTACCGTACCACTACTACCGTACCACTACTACTACCACTACTACTATTATTACTATTGCTACTACTACTACTACTACTACTACTAGTAGTAGTAGAAGTAGTAGTAGTAGTAGTAGTAGTAGTAGTAGTAGTAGTAGTAGTAGTAGTAGTAGTAGTAGTAGTTGTAGTAGTAGTAGTAGTAGTAGTAGTAGTAAAAAAGGGGAAATACTATTATTATTCATATGATAATCATGAGGGTAATGAAATATCACTAATAAGTGTAGTAGTAAAGCGATACTATGAATAGTGGAAGCATGTTTATTTTTGAAATATCTATCTGCAATTGCATCATGATATATCTATTTGTATGTGTGGTCTCCCCCCCCCTCCCCCCTCACACACACACACACACACACACCAAGGGCAGATAGGTGCTCTCTCTCTCGCCATACATATATATATATATATATATATATATATATATATATATATATATATATATATATATATATATATATATATATATATATATATATATATATATGTATGTATGTATGTATGTAGGTAGGTAGGTAGGTAAATAGATAGATAGGTAGATAGATAGATAGATATGTATAGGTCAGGGACTTTGCTGTAGGTTATTCTAAACAAGGAGGTAAATTTACCTCATACTTGAAGATGACCCACTAATACTTGATTCTAGCCGACACATGCATGTCCCACTACATCCGCCCAAGATAACAATGACACCCCTTGGGACCAACCGACTCGGATGACGGCAAGTGCCAAGAAGTGGACCCTAGGATAAATGTGTTCAGCTGTAGTCCGGCAAAGAAAGCTGAATTTGCGGCTCAACCTATTTTTTTCGATTGATTCTGGATGCAAAGGGTACCAACCTTAATAATATACTGTGTGTCCGGCCGGCACCCTTTGACAATTTGAGATATAGACAAATTGGGCTTTCCCTCTTTTTGGTTCATGCATATAGTGCTACTAGAACAACAACTACTAGTCTATTACTACAATAACAACTACTACTACAACTACTGCTCTACTACTACTACTACTACTACTACTACTTCTAGTAAGAAGAAGAAGTAGTAGTAGTAGTAGTAGTAGTAGTGGTACGGTAGTAGGTATAGCAGCAGCAGCAGCAGTAGTAGTAGTAGTAGTAGTAGTAGTAGTAGTAGTAGTAGTAGTAGTAGTAGTAGTAGTAGTAGTAGTAAAATCGGGAAATACGATTATCATTCTTATGATAATAATGACAGTAATGAAATAGTACCTTAGATGAACAACCACAAGTAGTACTAATAAGTGTAGTGGTAAAGCGATCCTATCAATAGTGGAAGTAGATTTATTTTTGATATATCTATCTGCATTTCTATATATCTGTTTGACCTGTGTGGTCTCCCCCCCCCCCCCCCTCACACACACACACACGAGAGAGAGAGAGAGAGAGAGAGAGAGAGAGAGAGAGAGAGAGAGAGAGTCATTTCATTGA
>OZ012692.1:9102870-9143227 GCA_963942565.1 Maea johnstoni | reverse complement strand
AACCAACTTACCAGCCATTCAGACATCGAGTGACAGCCACCCATGCCATACGGTTGAAGTTAACCCATTAAGGCTTATTTCTCTCCTAAAGTCTCTCACAAATGGTAATACCCAGGCGGTTTATGAGGAAAATAGAATTAGCAAGTGTATTTCTTCTTTCAAGAATCAAACTTCTTAGTTCATAGTTCTCAGATAGATATTATGCCTCCATTTGCGGGGTTACCCCAACATTGCTAATCGATAGAATTGCTCAGTGCTAAGATTTTAACCTACGGGTATTTCATTGTAAATAGTATTCACACATAAACAGTTTTCTTATTACGGAAAATTAAAAGAAATCAAGAAAAGAGCCGGGAATGATGTTCGCAACAAAAGGTTGAGTTTCACTACAAATGCACATAAACGGCTTAAGCATTCAGTTTGGATCCGTTTATCAGGGTACTAAGGAAAAAAAACCATAGTCATAGTGCCATACTGCATGAATAAAAAACATCTCCTAAATGTGTGACTCGTCTCTAACTTATTAGCAATCTGTTCTGATAGATATGACCTATCCACAATCATCATAACACTTTACAACGCCCACTACAAAAAGTTGTTGTCTGAAGTCGACAGGCCACCCATTGAAAGTCTGCGGAACATGGAATATGGCATGGACCTCCTTAAAGAGGCGCTGGTATTGAACAACTCCCACTGTCGGGTCCTGATCCTACTTTATGGGGACATTAACCACGCATTCCTTTACATCAATCAGACAGGTATTGGGAAAGAAATAGATGGTTCTGTCATGGCCAATGTTTAGAGTAGCCAATCGATACCCAGGGGGCCATTTATTCAAGTCTAGACTAATATCAATGATAACTTGCCATTATAAATATTAGATTATCGACATAGCCATTGGAATGACGTGAAGGGCAATCAACTGCTTTGGCTCAACTGAAATCTCGCGAGATAGGGCAAATAGGAGTTGGCAATTATCGCCGCCGAGTAACGTTACACAGACAACCCTAGTATGGTCTGTATCATAAGGTTGTTAGTACAGCATTAAATAAAGGCTATCACGATGCTTTTTTGTACGTGTCCGAGAATATCCAGCATCCTCCGATGATGCATTAGCTGAGCTGCATGCTCTCATTGTAAGATTGAAGCTAGGGAATCTACTCTGCTCCTGGATCTCAGGCCCATGAACTGTTGATGATCGTTTTGTCATTGACCTTAGACAGAGACCTATTCAAGAACTATATATATATATATATATATATATATATATATATATATATATATATATATATATATATATATATATATATATATATATATATATATATATACATATATACATATATACATATATATATATATATATATATATATATATATATATATATATATATATATATATATATATATATATATATATATATATATATATATATATATATATATATATATTATATACATATAAATTGGTGGTGTGCACTCACTATAACCCCCCGAGCTATCATATACCTTTCTATCAACTATAGCTAGGACTGTCCTTGGATATATAGTGTCTTTGGATATATGTAGAACGTAGGGGATAAATAGAATACATGTATAAGGGCCTATCAACTGACCCTAAGGGTGTACCAATTGGTCCATGCACAATAGCAATGTGAACCTACATGTATATGTCAAATACAGCTTAGTGGTGTGATCTAGTTGAACTATAAAGTGAATAAGGCTAGGGTGTGTTACGTGGCACCATTTTGCAGTGGTTTTGGTATCAAATGCAGTGAAGGCGTTAATTTCTGTTGTTCATCATTTTATGCAACTTCATGATTTATATATCTAATAAAAATAATGCAAGCTGCACCTGCTTTAACGATACATAAGATTCAATATTAGTAGTCATGCTCAATTATCTGACTGTGTTGGAGACATGACAATCGGAGCGGTATGGAAATCATGTTACCTTAATTAAAGCTAAATAGCAGATGGAAGAAAAAGGTTATTGGTTGAACGTGATCCAAAATGTAAAACACTGTGATCTAACCAATAAGTTTCACAACGGTTTGTATTAAAAATTGTTTTGAAAAAAAAGAACAACCTGAACTTCACAAGACTCTGCGTCAGTCGGTGCTGATGCAGATGAAATATCATTTATATTATGATGCTATTTATATATCATTTCCAAAGCGAAATTCTAAATCGCATAATTAATATAACCATCAAATAAATGCTTTCTATATGTCAGACATAATATTATTAGGCGTGGGTTATGTGATAGGACTACCGAGAAGGCTAGTATTAGTGGGCCATGTTTATCTTTACCTAAAAAGCCCCGACCACGGTTCTGAATATTGACTTGACGGAGCAACACACGTACACTGATTATGTATGGAGACATCCCGCACTGGTACACCTACAGTACAGACACTGAATTCCTGCACCAGTCGACCGGCTGTCTGCCATTGCCTGGTTGTACAAGCATGTCAAAAGAATAAGCCAAGCACAAAATTGACCCACGTAGCTACGTTCAGTTTTTAGGTCATCCATGCATCCATGCCCCGGAAGCTGGGTGGCAATCGGACGTGTAGTCGTGTATTATGCATTCAGTGCAGGAACTAAATGTCGGCAATGTACTGTTTAAAGTTCTGCAATTGCGCTAACATCTATAGGCTTAGTATTGGAGGTCTGTACACTCTTCGCGTAGTTCCTAGCTTCAGGGTGAACTGCCCATTATCCAAACACTGGGATCCTAGCCCCGTGGACCTGCCATGCCCCTTTAGGACCCATATCAATAACCTGCTCTAAATGAATAAAACCCAAAGACAACGTAATTTACGCATGTTTTCGGAAGATTGTTATTTCGATTTTTGCTGATTGTAATTCAAAATGGCCTAATGGCGAGAGACAGGGTGATTCGTCAATGCTTGCCTATTTGACCTGGCTGAAGTGAGCTGCTTCCCGCTCAGAGAGCATGGAGTGTGGAGTGCTAGATAGGGTTTGAGTTGGAACATGGCATCCTCCTCTAATTGTCAGTTTGCACAAGTTTGCCTGACAGTGGAGCTGTGCAGTGCTTGCCTTGGTGACATATATGCCCACAGCATTTCATCTATGGACGTCAGCATTTCATGTAGACGCTGGAACCTATTAAGGAAGCTTGCCATCATAGCCCTGTGTTAGCCAATCAGAGGCGAGCACCGGGGATAGGTCAAAGGGAGTCAAGCAGGGAGCTTCCCTTCACTGCTTTGACACAACCCGTGCCATACACACTTAACCTATCTACCCTAGGAATATGCGGGTAAACGCAAATAGGTAACCCTCAGATTCCACGGAGTTGGTTCATCTAAACCACACGTAAAGTGCAAACTGCACTAACTAACTGATTTCTTGGTACATATAGGACAACTGCACATATTGGAAATGATTGCATTTCCCCGCCTTTCTCTCGTATATTAACCATTTCACACTCCACCAGAATCAAACATCTGCTACTTTCATACTTAAGAAAATAACTTGAGAACAAAGCGACAATTCACAAAATATGTGAAAGAGAGTTGTAGTTTGGCTTCTGATAAACAGTTCTCCCTCATATGTTTTCCAGAAAATGCTTTCGTGAGTAATACATTTCCAAATTTGTCAGGCCTGTTTTGGCTGGTCTGAGTTTTAATGGGTTAAAGGTCCGGTCCTGGAATTTCTCATAAATGTTCAGCATGAGCAGTATTCAAAGTAAGGGGGTTTGTCAGCTCATCCCCAAACAGGACGGTTTAAGTGCATATAGGTCATTTAAAACATGCCATTTCCCGATTCGGGTTTTTTTTATGTTCATGTTATCCATATCCATATTATTATGTTATGCTCAGGCATGACTTGTCACTAGGTCATGAAATCATTTACCGCTACATACGGAATTTCTAAATGAAATCATGAAACAATACATGTATACCAGCCATCTTGCCATCCTTTCGCCATGTATAACTTTTCATTTTTAACCCATTAATGATTAAGAGTTCCTCCATCAATTGTCGTCTGGATCTGTGATACTTTTGAAAATAACTTTGGAATTGACAGTGATTTTACAAAATATTTGAGGTCGAGTTGTTGGTAATGTTGTGATAAACATTTCTTCTTCAAATATTTTTCAAAAAATGCTTTTAATAGAAAAATATATTCAGAATTGCCAGGCCTGTTTTGGCCTCTCTGAGTGTGAATGGGTTAACCCAATATTATAATGTGTGTGAAGTATTGGCAGTGTATGGGTTGAAAGAAAATCACTTTAGCGTTTAATGTCCGCACAATTGATTGCCTCTCCTGGGCTCTTTGATATTTTGCATTGGCCTAAGCGTGAGGTTCCTATTTATAACTTACCTATACATAGGCAGTGGAAATCGTGACAGCTTGATTAATAATGGCCCCACAAAGTACCACGCAAGACGACAATAACTTTTTGATGTACGTCAGTTTGATGCCTTGGGTTCTTTTGTGTTTATGCTATAAAATATTATTTGCACATAATTAATTGTAAAGATCAAATCATCCAAATCCCTCTGTGAATAAACACCATGCATGATAAGCTAGATTTATCACCTAGTTCATATCTTTTTCTGAAACGTACATACATGTAGTCATGTTCAATAAAAATGGGATGGATATTTGAGAAAACAGCGCTTGGCAAAGTATGTTTTATCTAAGCTGTGTGCATCTTTTATTCGTGAAACTTCATGTAAAGGTGAAACGTTATGCATATATGTCTTTGGTGCCTACGCAAAAGCTCCCTCCCTGGTATTGAACGAGACATGGAAGAAAATAGTTGTTAGAAATGTTTGTCTCGTAGTAATATGAATTAAAATGTAAAGGACGGGACATTACATTTGTGAAAATAAAACTAACTATGATCACAGAATAATTGTAATCCGTTGAAGAGTAGAGTTAATGGTAACAGGGACAGTGAGACCTACATGTACACTGTTTGAACAGCAACTAGTACTGCCATCTAGCGTTTGCTTTAGCTACTATCTTCTTTACTTTGCAGGCGATTAGAACGCAGGATTCGCTTGTCATTGCAACTATGCTGCATTACGCATTGCACAGTGATTGCGATAAATTTAATTATTTGCACGACCTATATGTTGAGGTGGATATTTAACGCACTCCATACTTGACATAAATTGCATGTTTATGTTGGGTGCATTTCAATGCAACCAACAACCATCCTTCAAATAATTTCGAAATCATGCTTCACTACTAAGTTAATTATGCATTTTGATAAGTCTTTATAGCATAACGAAGGCTGTTTTAGGGGACGTTCGAGCACGTATAATGTAAAGCATTCTAGAATTTGTGTCTCAGCTGTTCTCAGCGAGATTGCACACTTGTATATATGTGTTGTGGGCTGCGACAAAACCTTATCGCTCATCACAGGCCAGTGCCTGCACATAAATTACTCACTTTTGCTGCACTTTAATTCGACACGCTCATGGTTCTGGCAGTATCTGGCAGCACATGTTCACAGGAGATAATCGTGTTAAAAACGGAGATATTTCATTCGCATTTTTCCAACCACAGACGTCTCCGGTAATAGACTATTATGAGAACGCCAAATGTAGTATCTTAAATTATTGGCTTTTAGATTCACGTCTTTCATCAAATTTCGAAATACTTTTTTTCCCTCGTGGCAATAAATCAAAATAAAACGTTTAGGTTATTGTGTGGATACACGCGACCAATAAGCGAATAAACAAGAAAAAAGCAGAGAATGCCAAATCCATGACACATATCCGCTCTGAAGAGTTATTATATATAGTTTACGCCAAATATAGAAAAGACATAAAAAGTGGACCGCTGTCCAAAGCTAGTGCAATTGATGTCAAAATGGCGTTGTGATTTTACCGTAACTTTTCTACCATTTATGAAAAACGTAATTAACCAGTAGTGAACAGTCGAGAAAACCTCTCAATCAATCTCAAAATCAGGGACTAAATCTCATACACCGCGAGCATGATTTTATCCCCGGATCTGCAAGTATATATATATATATATACATATATATATATATATATATATATATATATATATATATATATATATATATATATATATATATATATATATATATATATATATATATATATATATATATATATATATATATAAATATATATATATATATATATATATATATATATATATATATATATATATATATATATATATTAAAACATAACAGCTCTTCTAAATCCTTGAGATTTTAATTGTCAGCTGTATCATAAATAAACTGTTAGGCTGATTTTTAAAAATAAACTAAGGTATTAGGGTTGGAGTCTCCAAAGAGTCATCCCCTTCAGCTGTCAGTGCAAATGAATTCCCAAGAAGTAGAAGTTGATCTGTCATCGTTCGCGAGGCCTGGCACAAATGCAGCGCTGATCCGCCTCTAATGCTATGGGGAGGCCTGTAGCTTACACGTGATCAGCGTTTGATGACGGGATTTCTCTGCGCTAAGTAGCTGGTGACAGATGACACGTACAGGCTTAGTCTTGCTGCACTCGATGTTCTATCAAACATTCATATAGATCAGGCTGATCAGCAGCCTCCTCGCGACAGCAGCTTCACCCAGCTTCATCAGGGCTATCTACAGTGCAGACATTTAATTCCTGCACCAGTCGATCGGACGTCCGCCAGTACCTGGTTGCACTTACACCGATGGACTACATGTCAAAAAACAATTCAATTAAATCAATGACCCACGTAGCTTGCGAATAAAGGATACGTTCAGTTGTGAGGTCATCCATGACCATTATATTAGGTGGGAACTGTCCGAGCGGTCGTGAATTATGCCCGGACGGCCCACGCATTCAGTGCAGGAATTAAATGTCGGCACTGTAGAGAGTCAATTGGGAACTGACAAACTCCCTTCCTCGGGGGTTAGATCATATGGTAAAAACTGCCAAAGTTCACACACTAAATATCTAAAGAAAACTTCATAGATAGGAAGTATACGAATGAGTTACGCATCCTTATAATTCATTATCGACATAATTTACTCAATGGTGATACAGAGGAAGTTTTCAGTCAATCTGTATTCTTTGTTGTAAGTTTTTTTTTAAATTTCGCATAAAAACTGCTGTTTTTTATTTTTTATTTTCTTTGTTGTAAGTTTACTTTTAGGAATTGTCAATTGATTACATGTCTAAAATGGTGAATGTCCGTCCACCAAAAGTTAAAAGAACGTTTAATATACAACTACATCACATGCACCTCTGCCAGAAGATAAAGACGCACACACAACTGTGAAACATCGATAGAACAGACATGATGATCAGTTCGTATCTTATAATCATCTGAATGTGATAGCCATCCTTCACGGTAGCATACGACTAAAACAAACTGTAATGCATAGATTGACAAAAAAAATCTCATCCAATCACATTGGAAGTTATCCATTCTACATTGGACAGCCCCAAATATAAGGGCAGATGTCTAGCGATACAAAAAGACATACATTACATACATACATTACAATCATACTTCATCATTGTATATGCTATGATTTTGTACGATAACAAGTATACAATCAATAAACATACAATGCAATTACACAGCATTAATTATCATCACACTCGTGCTATGAAATAGTTTCCTACCTTTTACTCTGAGCATAACTAGTTTATTCCTGACAGGCTGTGTATTTATTTGGCATTTGTAAGTTCCCTGATCTTGAGCTCGTACTTCGCGGATCTGTAAGTTCCACTCTTTGATGTAGGGCCGCTCAACGCTGAAGCGCTGATCGTCTACGATGCGGCGATCGGTTAACGTCAACGTCACGGCCTGGTAGTCTGTCCATACCACCTGTAAGAAGAGCGGAGAAACACGTCATTTGATGAGAATGCATTTGAGTTGATCGCGATATCTAGTTCTCTACCTCTGTTGTTCAAGGAAGTTTTAAAACATCTATTCATTATATAGTGTACACGTTTTCATGCCGAGGACTATTTGTCACCCTTTTCAGTGACCTTCACTGTTTTAAGATAACTCGCTGTAGATTAGTCAACTTCTCTCAGGATAGACTTAAGTGTATAATTTTTGCTTGTGTTCACGAGTCGCTCTATCCATATCTCATAATAATATTTTGGTTTGTTTATGTAAGTTGTAAGTTTATTCTTAAGTTACAAAATTATCCATTTCTTCTATTCTGTATGATTTTGTACTTTGAACATCACAGTCAATAAAACAGACACACACACACACACACGCACACTGGAGTATGAGTGTGTGTCAGCATAAATGCCCATTATAAATTGCCACTGCTTAGAAATCGAAAATGACTGACAAATGTTATCGCTATCCACGTTGCTATCCCACGACTGCACTGGAGAAAAATAATAGTTCACTCGTTTCCCGCTTGGTGCCAGCAGCGCACACTTAGACCTCTCGCAGAGTCATGCGCAGAAGAACCCCAGAGTTCTAGCTTTTAATCTAAACAGACACGCCGCTTGTTCCTATGCCGATGGGGAAGACTGTCAGAGGAAATGCCATTAAAATTGAATGGAGATGTTAAATGCTAGATACTTCGATGAACGAAAAAAAAAGAATTGAATGATTAACAAAGAAGAAGTATTTATGTGCCAGCTGTTTCATCTTTAAAAATCATACGTGTACCAATGAAGGATTAATATAGTTTGCTATTTGGTAAGATCGGGGGGGGGGGGGGGGGGGGGGGGGGTGTAAGCAGTTGATCCCATGATCGATCAATTGGAAAATTTCCTATCCTATTAAATGGATGCTTTTAAACAAAATGCCTGATTGCAGTATGAACATACAATGTATTTCTATACAAGCACTCGATATTGTCCAATGAAGCTACGTTGTATCTAGATAAGTATTGGCACATGTCTATCAGATGAATAAGACAAGTTAAATATGGAAGTGTATTTATTTCTAGCGAAATACCTTTCGATTGGTGCATTTCATGGTTTTTGATGCAAAGGCCAGGGTAGTAGGAAGGGTTTCTTGTCAGGCGTCAATAACATGGAGTTAATCCCAATCTCTTAAGTAGTAGCCGTGTTGAGAAATGAAACAGACCTAGTAATGCAGTTCCTGCCACAACTACCTGTCTACCGCATTGATAATGGTGTTTAAAGTGATCAAGTTACTACTTCTCTAAATTGCATTCTGATTAATAAGACAGCATTCCTTTAAAAATTGCATATTCATAGCGAGTCGCCATGTTCTGACTAAGTTGATGCAGCCGCGGTCAGCATACGTCAGCGGCCGCCATGGCTACGTCAACCATCCAGACTAGGAATTCAATTCTATTCAAATGTAATCAAAAGGTGGGGAGGACGAGTGTTGTAAGGCTTCAAGGCTCAACTTAAAAAGGTGAGGCGAGGGGCGATCAATAAACCGCACCGGCACACCCACGCCGATGCAATTGATCCGCAAATGGGGCGAACAGCGGAATTTATGTTTTTAAACCAGACATTGATAGCCGCCGAGGGCGCAACCCCAATTTGGATCGGGCGCCCATCTGGGCGAGTTGACAAGTTGAAGCGAGGCGGGAATGGGAACAGGTGGAGGGCTCACGCATACAGAGTAGCCAAGTCGACCGCTGATAAACGCTAATCTCGCCGTCTACATGGATCGCGACACCCGCCCGGCCCTTCTAGAAGATGGAATATGCAAAGGGATCGTCGTCGTCACGTCACGTGATTCAAAATGGCCGCCAAACTGAATAACATCATTATTAATTCAGTTCATCGATTCCTATTTGCAAACATTGCTTTCTAGCAATTTTCCTGAGTCTATTTTTCAAAAATATATCGAAAAAGGTTTGAATTTCCAATATTCATTACCATTGTATGCAAATAAAGCAGCATATTTTCACAAATACAGGAACGGATACGATGTGCTATGTTCTACCAATTTTATGAAATATTGGTTTCATAAAATCTTCACAAATAAATCTTGAACCATTTATGTTAAAGCCAGTGAGAACGTGAAAGGATCAATTAAGACATTTTAAGAGGTACGTGGGGAGTGTTGTTGCAATCGTTGTAATACAGTCACAGATAGCGCATATCCAGTACTACGAATCATTCATTCACTTTAAAATGCAAAAGCGACATTTTCATATAATGAACAAAATCTCGAATTATATTCAGCAGGAAAGTTCATTATAGTGTTGGTACATTTGGACTTGATACCCATCGCGAAGCATCGTCAAAATAAACAGTCAAAGTTCTCCCCTGGCTTAACACCACGTTCGCTATGTGAAGACGGTGTATCCACTTTCCTCTAAGCCTCCCGTGTGGTCGTGTACTACTCACACGTCTATTGCAGGGGCTTACGCTACATTAGCTTCTCTCTGATTTCTATACGGGCCAATAATGGCGAAAAGCCGACCAATGCCTTTACCTATAATCAAAAACAGCAGCAAATCACTCAAGCTAACAAACGCCAATAGGAGGGAATTTGCCACTGACTCAGTCTGCTCAGTCGCGGCCGCCAATGTTTTGCCTAGAAACGCGGCTAGCGGAGAGTAAAACACCTCCCCATTGCGTCAAGACTGGCAGTTTAACGGAATAAATGATTTTATTTTTATTTTTCCCATAGTCGTGTCATTTTGCATATAGATTCATGATTTTATGGACATATAACAAAACATAATAATAATATGTTCAAAAGGCTGTACATGATAATAATGCCAACTGTATTGCACAAGAATTGTTAACGGTAGCAGGAAGATTAGACCACGAAACTAAATAATAATCTTACAACAGGTACCAGCTATTTACTGTGTTATTGTCAATTCCAAATTCAGTTATGAATGTATTCTATCTTTGGTCAAACAAATCCACATCCCTAACCGTCATCTCATGTAATCTGGTTATGTCCAACTTTTTAATAGGCATATTTTAAGATCCCTAGGAGTCTTTTTTGTCTGGTTTTTCATTTGAGATATATTACATCATTAATGCTTAAGAGTACTAATTGTTTCACTTGGTTATTGTGTTCAAATTCTCCGATTTTTTTATATTTATGGTGATGGTTTCTAAAAATTTTTTACAGAGGAGACAATTTGCAGTTTCGGATATTCCCATCATGAACAACAGTTTATTATGTACAGTTCTATGCAATAGTTTGTACTGTTTGAAAAGTTGATACACTGGTGGGGCATTGGTTTTGGCATTCTTAAATTCCTCGACTACTGTCTCAAAATTAATGTCTTCATTCAAACAACTCGTCTATTTATCTTGTAGGAACTCTGTAGTATCATTCCCTGACTTAAGTGTACTGAAATATACATTTGTATTACCTTTTATTCCTGTGTCTAGGATATATAATACATATGGACGTTGTGGGTATTGTTTTATATATGTATCCATTGAGTGTTACATGTTTGACATAATATTGATATAGAAAAAACGAGAAAATTATTTTCACTTTTTGTCTAAGAAGTCGATAATCTGTGCTCAGGTTTACTTCTAAATTGGCGTGTTTGCTTTGTATATCAATATATGGACTTGTTGTCGCCTTTCCCAAATGAAAAGAAAACAGTCCACGAAAAAGCAATTCACACAAGAAACGCATATATTTGAAGATGGCTACCAGGTAAGCAGTTACGCTTTTTTCTTTCTCTCCTCAATAGCTAACATGACATGCGTGTCTTTAATTGCTACAGCATTACTGCAGGCAGCGAGCAAGAGCGAGAGAGCGAGGCAGAGACGAGTGGCTGCCGCCATTGCTGCATGGAAGGCGACTGCAGCCGCGCGCGCTCACGAATAATGCTCGACAACTGCCTGGAAAACCCTCCAAGACTTTTCTAATTGCCGCTACAGGGAGAGAGGGGCTGTTAAGGGGAACAAAGAGGGGGCATTATACCTCTTGAATAGAGCGCAAGTAGGCGCTGTAACGACTTGCTAAGTGGTTGTAATTGCGCCCGGTAGGGGGCGTAACAAGACCCGGAGTTGTTTTGACAGCCACTTCTTGTGGGAATTCTCAGACGAAACTGCAGCATGAAAAACACATTTATCGGCATTTGAGGAATGTGTTTATTTCGTAAGTTGACTGAGCCTAAGTAGGATGTACAATACCTAGAGACAGGAACTGCCAGACCTTCCCAAAGCTGAGATTACCTTTCTTGATAAAAAGACATCACAACATTTCACTGGCAATAACTGTTGATTTCGATATGAGATATATAGAAATAACACTGGATCATGCGTCGGCTCAGTCATTTATTTTCACGTTTGAAAATATGTGACAACCGTATGTATTACATGGAAATTGCCAAAGTCCCAGACTCAACACCTTTCGAAAGTGTTGTATGTTTGTGGCATTGCGTATAATATTCCATACTATACTCTTTGTATAAGTGAGGCTTAGTGTCAAATATCTAATCTAATTCATCATACTGACATTGCATGTATATGTTGATCATATATTATACTATTATTATATTCCATTATCCTAATCTAGACGCAATACTAGAAATGGCAATATGCACATAATTCAAGAGCAAGTTAGTACCGGAATACTGTCTTTGTCAAATATCAAAGTATCATGCAAATCCTACAGGTACAACTTCGAACATTGCCTGCCGAACCTAACTGCCTGATTACAATGCAGTTTTGATTTCGTTTAAGCCATTAATGCTCACAGCGGCCAAAACCAGCCTGACAATTTTGATGAAATCTTTAAGGCTAAAGCAGAATTGGCAAATTTTTTTGAAGGAGAAATGTTCACCGGAGCATTCTCAATTCAAAAGTTATCGTCAAAAGTATCGTCGATCCGGACGACAATTTCTGGAGGAACTTTTAAGTGTTAATGGGTTAATCAGGACTGTGGTTCCATAACGGAGTTGCGGCAATGGCGTTTGATGTATGCTTCAGCAATACTGACAACCTGCGACCATATTACTGGACAGACGGGAACGAAAGTCGTGTAATAGAAAGCCCAGTATCCTGGCGCCATCTATCGACGTGCTGTGTAACTAACCTCAACCTGCGAAGCACGTTCACATGTCAGGCAATCGGTATATTCACGAATAGAGAAGAATAATATCAAACTTTTGTTTGACTTTCTTATCTTTTAGATAACGTAACACATATCTAATGTGTTACTAATTCAACTTGCCGAATAAGACATTGAAAAAGGCAATGTTTTTCACAACTTAAAAGGACCTTTCACGATTCTTAATTCCACCGTTTTTGCGTCCAGGTGCAAAATATAAATAAACTACCACCAAAGACCCAAAACACGTTGTACATTACACCTCTCTCTCTCTCCATTCACGGGTCAGTCACCTAGTGGTATAATCTTGTCAGCACTGCTGGCGTGAGAGGGTTATGGGGGAAATGCCCTCCCTCTCGCCGGAGCAGCAGCAGCAGCAGGAGGTTGTAGGTGTGTTTTACTGTCTGTTATTCTAGCTGTCTTTACCTGTAACCTGAGCGCCACTGTGATGCTGATGCTGCTGCTGTCAGAGGGAACACTCAGGATATAGTGAGGTGGGCGGTGCGACATCATATCCAACAACAGCTTTAAGATCCCAGCTTAAGACTAACCGTAAGAAGGAATCTTTAGAATTTCGATTTTTCGGCACTTTTCTGACATTATTGTCGTTAAGTCGTGACTAGACAGTTGTATGGGGAAACCGTAGTAACAGATGAATCAACCGCTTAACCCCAAATCACTGGCAACTTGTTCACATGCTCATAACGGTAAGAAACCCGCATCATTTGTTTAGCAATTAGCCTGACATTTAAGGCAGCTGTTCCCAGCATACTTCAAAGTACAGTTTAACAGACTCATTTTGATAAGCTTAGAGGGTTTTATTCCGTTGTTTTCTCAGTACTCAGTAGTTTCCTCTCAGCCCTCAAGGATTTGGCAGGATTAACACAGACTTTTCTTTTTATAAACATTGAAGACAGAGCTACATGTAGAAAGCTCAATTATTTTGGAAAATTACGAGAAATGAGAAGCAGTAAAGTTATCAGTCCAGGATTATTCAAATCCTGAAAGAACATTTTTAACTATACCCGAACACACAATTTTCTGTATAGCTTATTTGATAACTGCCCTCCTCGACAAGTTAAGCCATGCCTAGTTAACATCAGTTACTGTTAATACTGCCGCTTCTACCTTTCACGTTCTGAGACATGGACAGAGGGACCGAATACGTCAGTCAGGCCAGCTGAGATGTCTAAGATACCTCACAATTGGTCATTCAGAGACTCGGTGTAACGAATATCATTAATAGACTAATTGAATCTTTGTGAAGAACTATATATACGACAGTTTGTATTGTCTCTACATGTTACATCATGCATCGTTTATTACATGCCGTTTAAAAGACACAAGAGCGATATATGTCCAAACATTGCCCATTGAAAATAAAGACCAATTTGCAAAACTGTGTAGGAATGCCAACATACACAGGGCGTCCACAATTGAGGGGATATATTGTCAATAAGAGAGGAAACCTCTGAGACATACCCGTCAAGTCTCCTGTTTTTAACAGGAGTCTTCTGTTTTTTTGACTTAATTTAACCTGCCTCCTGTTTTTCTCCCTTTTTTTCTTGTCTCCTGTTTTTCTCCTGTTTTTCTAGACAACTAGTCTAAAGCGACTATAATCTCCTGTTTTTCATCAAGTTCAGCCCAGATCTGCTTAGACTCCTACAGCTTAGCATGCAACTCAGCTCTTCTAGCCTGCCTAAACAATACTCAGTTGACCTAATTGAACCCAGCTTGCCCAAAAGTTGCAATTAGCCTAGATAACCATTCCTATTTTTAGCAGTAGATATGTTTTAATTGATATTAAGCTGAATGTTAAGAAGTAGAAAGAGGTGCATGCTGGTCTAGCATCATAACATTAAGAAAAAAATGGCTGATAAGGAAAATTCACCTCCACTTAAAAGAGCAAAATACATGTGCAAATTTAGTGTTTAAAGTGAAAAAAGGAATAGGTTTCATGAAATTCATGGACTGACAGGAATAATAAATATGGTCTTGTTAAAATTGATTTGTTGTTATCATGTCCATCTGTTTACTGCAGAGAGTTGAGAGTATTGGCACTACATTAGGTAGGAGCCACCTGGTGGGACGTTGGTAAACTATATATACAGGTGCGGCACCTGGTGGGAAGTTGGTAAACTAACGTATATGGTAGAAAATCTCCTGTTTTTTTTGTGTCTGGGGTTGACAGGTATGCTGAGACTAAAAGGAAAGTGTAGATGGTATCCATTATCGAGGGGTGTCCCCTTCCAAGGGTTCCGCTGTGAATAGAGATGATATTCGTTATACTGATAGAACATGTTTCCTACTGGCGGAGATAAAACAACATGAGGATGAGGCTGCTTTGGGCGTAGCATCTTTGGGCGTAGCTGCTCATCAATCAATGGCAGGGCCAGTGGCTAATGTAAACCCTTTAGGTACTTGAAGCGCATATGTTAGGTCCAGTTTGTATTCCTGTATACCAAGGAGCGCCAAAATGCGGCAAGTAAATCTAGCATTTTCACTTTAATAGTATATCTTCGCTTCCCATAGCAAAATGCCTTAATTAATAGACTACCTGTATACTGAATTTCGCATTGTTGCCAACGCAGATTCACCAAGAAGCCTTTGAGAGCAAGTGCTTCAAAGCCTACCAGGAAAAACTGCTGTGGGAGCCCTATCAGTAAACGGAATCGGTAAGAGTTACTGCAGGACCCGGATGTAGCCGCGGCGGCCGGGCGCTCAGAATACCAAACGCTCGTGTTCACACATTCTACACACACCTCCATGTTGCGGATGAATTATTGAAAGGGTTTACGGCACGGCTACATGAGAAAGACGACTAAACTCCCCTACATCATCCCCCTAAAGCCGCTCACAGGCCACACGCCTTCCACTAACCTGAAATTTACTAAGCAAGGGTTTATGGGGCAATGACTAGTACGCGTGGGCGCCGCGAGGGGGCAGACAACCGGCGGAATAATTTATGAGGGAATACGCTCAGGCAACACGGGTTGTTTATAAAGCAGACCTAACTACGCACGGGTTCGTCCGCCTTTGGGCTCAATCATCGCTGAAAACACCTAAATCTATTCTGTCTACTGTGCGTTAGTTGAGGTGCATACAGGTGGGAAGTTGTAAATTGTCGGTCCATGTTTGCCTGTGACTTGTTAAGTCGTAGGCATGTCGAAAAATATCAAAGATCTATTTCAAAACACTGCCAAGATGGTGACGATGATGCGAGTGCCAACGTGTTTAGTTGTGTAATATTCATCATACCATTATATATATACGTGATAATTTATTTAGTACTGTTTTATATAGCAAACGATTTCTCATACCTAGGATTGTGAATACATGTTTAGACCGTAGTCAGTATTGCATTTAGGCGCATGTACCCTGCCTAGCGCCGTGTTGTATAAACTCTTAACTAACCTATGTCCAGGGCGATATAAGCATTTCTAATAGGCCACCAACATTCAGGCATATGGCACATGCCCTTATCACCTGCTCTGCTGTAATTCTCTATGCTGATTGGTCAATAGGTGTTAGACCTGGAGCCGTTCAATATCGAACGGCAGAATTCAATATTACCACTTGGGCACCAGCCTCGTTCTGACCTGACCTTTTTGAGATGTTTTTGTTATTTTTTCTTAGCATGATAAATCAGGTGATACATTTGTTACGCCCTGTTGTAAAGTGCAATCTGGCCTGCTATCCGCCCTCAGTCATCTTCGGTTAGATATCAGGCCGGATTGCACTTTCCAACAGGGCGTAACTAATAATATCATCCCGAGGAAAGGTCAATAAGGCATTTATTATTGCCACCTTAACAACGAAACATGCAAGTAATAGAATAACTGTTGGCAACCTAGCATAACCTCGTGGTCACAGCCTGTTGTCATATCACCATGTACATATTCATCATATTCCCCATCCCTTCGAACAACTGGAGCAAACAGTCTATCATAACAAGGAGGAAATGTCATATTTATAAGTCATATTGCCCTACTACTATACCTGGTAGTACAGTTGCGTCAAATAAATGCATATATCTATTTCATCTGCAAATCACATGGGATGAATGGAACTATTTCATTGGCTAGTATGAAAGAAGCAATGGTAATCCATTTCTCTGCAAAGTGTTGCATTTGTATAGAATGCCTTAATTTAACAAAGCAATACCACGACAGTACATTGTATTGCGTTGTATTAGAATGTGATTGCATATTTCGCAGTAAAGTAACTACATATATTGTTGTGTATGTATTCTTACATATCGCGTTGTTTTTCAACTGAAATCTGTGTGCAATACCGTAATAATATTACACGGGCATCACAACATACATTCCTTGATGTAGTCTCTGCTGCTGAAGGCATATTGCATTCTCTTCCAAGACTAGGCTGTGGTTTTATTAGCTACAAAGTAGGATGTAATGGCATTTAATTGAGCGAAGCTATTGAACCTATCGTCAATTAGACCATCCCATATGCTGAGCATTAATTTCAATTTGCTGCAATCATTTGGCCACCGAAACCAAGACAAATCCACCTCCTTTGCATGTACTAAACCCATTAGTAGTAGTCCAAGAGAAACTAGGCCCTCTTACCTCTCATGGCCGCGAGGAGGGGAGGGCTATTGTACAGTGCAGACATTTAATTCCTGCACCAGTCGATCGGACGTCCGCCAGTACCTGGTTGTACTAACACCGATGGACTACATGTCAAAAAACAAGTCAATCATATCAATGACCCACGTAGCTTGCGAATAAAGGATATGTTCAGTTGTGAGGTCATCCATGACCATAATATTAGGCGGGAACTGGCCGAGCGGTCGTGAATTATGCCCGGACGGACCGCGCGTTCAGTGCAGTAATTAAATGTCGGCACTGTACCTCATTACATAGCTATGAAACCCAAAGGCAGCGTACGTTTGTGAATGGACGTTTCAACCCGAATGCTTTTACTAGTTGATTTGAAAATATAAAATCAGAAATACCTATTTAATATAGCAAGTGGCTCTTCTTCAAGTTATCATTTTTTCTTTTATTTCTTTTGAATATAATTTTTCTGAAAAAAAGTTTAAGTATTTGCAATACAAAACGTGTAATAAAGATAGTTTTTGGTGCGGACTTTTGCTGAATTATTTTTTTACACACACTGCTGCAACCCATACTTTATATCATGCCATTGTACCTGAAATACATGTACATGTATTAACACAGCTTATTTGGTAGTTTTCATATTGGGTGTTTAGCAAGCAAAATATATGGCTGCAATATCAGCAATGACGAGGATAGGAGACGCTCATTTCTACAGTGACGACATTTAATTCCTGCACTAAATGCGTGGGCAGCTCGGGCATAACACGACCGTGCGCCTGATTGCTACCCAGTTTTCTGGTCACGGACGTATGGATGACCTCACAATTGAACCTAGCTTTGATAAGCTAACTACGTGGATCATTGATGTGTTTGGCTTACTTCTTTTGACATGTTATCCGTGGGTGTTTGTACAACCAGGCACTGGCAGACGTCCGGTCGACTGGTGCAGGAATTATATGTCTGTACTTCTAAGTGTATAGTATGCTGATGTTTGACCAAACGTAGCGAGTGTTACTACTCAGCTCGGCAAAGGTTGGGGCTGGTTTTGAATAGGCCCTCATTACTACGTGGTCATCCTACCAACGACCTTATGTGTGAGGAAAAAGGCCTTTAAATCAGCCCAGCTGGAGGCTACTCAATTAAATTTCCTCCAGAAGAGGGTGAAAATAAATAATTTATGAGAGGGAAAGTCGATGCATCAATGGAGTGTAATAAGGAATCTCTTAAGCAGTCTCTTGGCGTCTTGTCGTCTGCTTACTGTGACGTGTGCTCGTTGACTGGCATCAGAAAAGCTCGCTGGGGCGCGCGGGGAGTTTGAGGGGACTGTATTGAAGAGATAAGTGAGTGAGTTCCGGCCAAGGGAGAAGAAATGGCTCCCGAGGTTTGCTGTTCAAGTAATTGCCCGTTCCTGCATTAAAGCAAACTAGAGAGCAAAAATCATTCGCCGGAAAAATGACGGCACAAGAGCATTTGCCATATTTGACAAATCAACTCTTCGATATTGACGCACAACCTTTCCACTGCGATCTGTTTACTCCAACGCTCTCTCCGCCAAGAAAAATAGTTCCAGCAACCATTACCATAACATAAAGTTCTAATGGGAACTATGTTTATGTTCGCACCTAAACCATACATCTCATATGCGCATACGCAGAACGAACCGGAACTACTTAAGCAACCCGGATGTTGAAGACGCAAACTGTGGCGTTCTTATTTGAGGTACGAGACCAGGGGAATGGATAATGAGTCTGGGTTTTATAACAACCCTGAAGTAAAGCAACATAACGTGATAAGTCAATTAGAAAAACGCTTGGTTATAGGTACAAAGTTAAGGCTCTACCTGTTTTAAAGATATACATTTGTCGATCCTCACCTATAGAAAACTGATTGGAAACACTCATTTATATCCAATAGGATACAATTGCAAAGCAATTTTAGTAAGTATAGTCATATACATGAGTTGTATCTTAAGTGAGGGTAATACAAGAGGTGTAGAATATGCACATATATATATATATATATATATATATATATATATATATATATATATATATATATATATATAAATATATATATATATATATATATATATTTATATATATAAATATATATATATATATATATATATATATATATATATATATATATATATATATATATATATATATATAGTATTGATCTTCATCTTTGATTCAATTATGAGAACGATATCAAACACAATATAACAGAAAATGAAATAGCAGAGCTTGAACTAAACCTTTATTAATATTAAAGTTGTTGATTATAATATATCTAGCATCATTTTATATCTAACTTGTCTTTAAGCTAATTTATTCGGAACAATAAATATCTTATTCAACATGCCACCCCCTCCATAGACAGACGGCACCTTCGGAAGAAGAAGCAGCAAAACAACGCTGTAGTAGGGCTTTACAACCTGTGCAGTGAAGATCCCCCATGAGACACCAAGTGAAAGTAGCGTCCAATTAAACATGCATGCTTGTTGCTAACCATCAGAAGTGCTTATGGAAGCGACCACTCTTCAAAAGAATGTTATTAGCATGACGCATCAGCGACCACACTCGCCGGGGGGGGGGGGGGGGGGGGGGAGTTGGGGTACCTCCTAATGACTTTTTGTAAACATACAGACTTTTCCAGGTGTTTGGATTGACGCTAAGGGATCTTGGGATGCTAACGTTCTAGCATAATGACTTTTTGTAAACATACAGACTTTTCCAGGTGTTTGGACTGACGCTAAGGGATCTTGCGTTGCTAACGTTCTAGCATAATGACTTTTTGTAAACATACAGACTTTTCCAGGTGTTTGGATTGACGCTAAGGGATCTTGCGATGCTGAAGTTCTAGCAGGGAGTGGTTATATAGGAGCTTGACGTTGTGTCTGACACTTAAGGGTCGGATGTCAAATTACGTCATAGCAGTGAAAGGTTACATTGGACCCATGTGCATTGCTTGACTTAACTGACTCTGCAGAGCTAGTTCATACATTACGTCAACATTAAATGGTTACATAGAACCTTCATATTGTGGCTGACTGTGAAAGGTAGCGTGGCGCATTACGTCATGACAGTAAATGGTTCCACATGATCTTGATCTCTTGCTATACTCTAAAGGACTAGGTGACGCTTTACGTCATACTTATCTTAAGTGAGATAGTATATCTACTTATATCATCATCATATATCGCCTCACTCTCTTTAGAGTATTATGGCGAGCGCATACTAAAAGGGTTAATTTTGTTAATCCGCATAAAATATAGGATAGAAAGACAGAAAAGGTAATAGAGAAGATTTAGGATGTAAGTTATGTGTTAATTGTTAAAATAGGCGTGTGACTGCCTAGTAAGGTTTCTCCACTTCCAGGGAGAGACCACGGAGCCCAGTCTTGAACTGCTCTAGTGATGTTGCCCCTGTGAGGTCTGCTGGTAGTGTATTCCATGCCCTGATAGTGGCAGGAAAATAACTATGTTTATAATAGTCTGTGGCGGATACTAGTTGAGTGAAACCTCCCCTCGTCCTGCTTCTCGTGCTGTAGCGCCCTGTAGAAAACTGATCAGAAGGGACACAAACTAGCCCATTGGTGATCTTGTAGCACATTATCACCCGGGCCTTTAGTCGCCGTTGGGCCAATTCTTCCCACTGTAACTGGCTTAGCATCGCAGTAACACTTTGCTGGCCATACAGATGACACACAAAACGGACTGCTCGACGCTGGACCATTTCCAGGGTGCGGATGTGATTCTGTTGGTATGGCGACCAGACTGCGGCACAATATTCAAGTTGGGGCCTAACCAACGTCTGGAAAGCCATGGCTTTGGTGGTTTTAGTGGCTTCCTTTAGGTTCCTCTTGATGAATCCTAGGGACCTGTTGGCTTTTGCTCCCACTTTCTTTATCTGGGCATTCCAGGAGAGGTCCGCAGCAATATCCACACCTAGGTAGGTTGCCGTCGACACAGACTCTAGGTTAACACCCTTCAATGAATAAGTGTTCTTTATCACAGATGTTCTCCTGGTGATGTGCATAGTGTTGCATTTCGAGGGGTTGAACGACATGCCCCAGGTGACCTCCCACTCGTGCAGGCTGTCCAGATCTGCTTGGTGGATTGCACAGTCTTCGACGCCGGCAATTTCTCTATAAACGATGCTGTCGTCGGCAAACAGTCGACACTGGGAGGAGATCACTTCTGGCATGTCATTTATGAAGGCTAGGAAGAGAATCGGTCCAAGTACGGAGCCCTGGGGGACCGCAGAGGTGACTGGGGCCTCCGATGATATAGCGTCGCCCACTGCCACTCGCTGAGTTCTGTTGTGTAAAAAGGAGGAAATCCATCGTAGAGTGGTACCTCTGATGCCATAGAACTGCAGCTTGTGTAGCAGCTTCCTGTGCGGGACGACATCAAAAGCTTTGCTGAAGTCCAGCACGGCGACGTCTACTTGGTTGCCCCCCGACACCGATTGGAATAACTCATCCATAAATGACAGAAGCTGAGTTTCGCATGAGCGTTTAGGCCTAAAACCATGCTGGCTGTCAGTTAGAATCCCATTATCCTCAAAGTGTTCCAACACAGACTTCGACACGATGTGTTCGCATAATTTGCAACATACGGCTGTTAGCGACACAGGGCGGTAGTTTGCTGCTTGGTGACGGTCCCCTTTTTTGAAGATGGGACTCACGAGCGCCGTCCTCCACTGATAGGGAACTTGGCCCTCGCTGATTGAAGTTTGGAAAATCTGGGCCAGTGGCGCCGCCAGGTGAGTTGCAAGGTTTTTCAGCAACTGTGGTGATATTCTGTCGGGCCCGCTCGCTTTATTTGGGTTCAGCCCCAGCAGTAACTTTTCCACGCCCTTGACTGTCACATGAATGTCAGGTGCTGCGTTGTGGGGGCTTGGCCCCATCTGTGGGAGTTCTGCTACTGGGTCTTCGTTTGTGAATACCGAGCAGTACTGCTTGTTCAGTACACCTGCCTTGCCTTTCGCGTCGGAGATGAGAGTTCCTTCCGATTTCAAGGGAGCTATTCCGCTAGAATCCTTCCTCCTGGATTTGATGTATGACCAGAAGCGCTTGCAGATACTTTGCCTTTCGGTGGGGTCCTGGGTATTAACATCCCCTAAACCGAAGATAGAGTCGGTATATTGTTTATAGGCAGATCGCTCAGCCTTCTGGGCTTGATGGCGCAAGTCGAGGAAAGAGTTCTTATGTTTCTCAGACTTGGTGGCCCGTGCCTTTCTGTGTAAGCGATCTCTTTTATTGAAGAGAGCTTTAAGTTCTGATGTCACCCACGGTTTCTGCTTCTGTGGTTTAGCCGGACAACTTGGTACATGTTTCTCCACAAGGCTTTTTAGAAAGTTTTCTAAACTGTCCCACATTGACTGGGTATTTCCTTCAGGAACAGTATAATTTTGGCACTCATCTGCCATGCTGTCCCAGTCTGCTTTGTGGTACAGGTAACGCTTTCCTGGTGAACGTTTTGGGATATTGGCCCGTGTATTGACATCCACAAAGACGATCTCGTGATCAGCTTCGGCCAATGGAGGGATACAACCAGATCTATTTACTAGAGAAGGCGTCGTAGTAAAGAATAGGTCTAACAGGTTGTTGCCCCTAGTTGCACCATCAATCACCTGTGTTAGAGAGTGATCATTGGCACACTCGATCAGTTGATCCTCTAAGCTGTTATTTGTGGTTGAGCACATGTTTTGCCAGTCCACCTTTGGTAGGTTGAAATCCCCGCCTATCCATAAGTTTCCATCCCGATTTGGGTTTATAGTCTCCAGAGCATTTGTGAAGCCCTGCATGTATTTCTCGTCAGCCCAAGGGGGGCGATAGAAGCAACCAATACATACATCCTGCTGATCTTTCAGCTCAAGCTTAGCGAAGACAAGTTCACAGTCTGTATCCGGCCCGACTGCTGTACTGGTATATTCATTTTTCACCAAGATGAAAACACCACCGCCGGATTTCTATTTATATGACCTGCTTGAATACGAAGGTCTCAGTGATGCATCTTTTTTAAAGTAGTGAATACTTGCATAGGACCTTGACGTAGTGACGATCAGACCGACGCTTTGCATTGCATTATAAGAAATTATAACACGGCACTTTAATGCACTGGTGGACACGATGGGTTTGGGTCTCACATTACGTCATAAAAGTGATTGATTACATAAGACTTTGATGCAGTACTTGTCTCCTGTTATTTGGTTCATGCTTGACGTCATAGCATTGACCAAGTACCTTTACTAGTTTACTCTAACGGGTTTGGGTGACGTTTTATATACTATCATATAGCAGTAAATGTTGACATGAGTCTTTGGTGTTGTTGTTGACTTGAGGAAATGGATCACGCAATACGTCATAGTAATAAATGGTTACATAGGACTTACATGACCTGCCTATATCCGACTGGTATTTATTATGTCATAGTAGTGAATAGTTACATAGTAGCTTCATGAAGTGCTTGACTGAGGGCTTGGGTGACGTTTTACGTCATAGGGTAGTAGCGAGTGGTTCATCACAGTAGTATATGGATTCATAGGACCTGCATGGTGTACTCAACAGAGTGAGTCAGTCATACAGAATGCCGCATTACGGCATAGCTGCACATCGTTAAATCAAGGCATTAATGGTGCGCAAGAATACTACCTATATATTTCTTTCTGAGTCAACCAGGCAAAGCCAAGACTGCTAAAATTCTCAAATCTTCAAGATTGCTAGATCGTAAAAAGTATACCTTTTGCCCTGTAATCGAATGCATCAATGGCGGAAATTATCCAGATCACCTCTGGACGCAGAGCCCTGCTGAAGTGAGCACGTTGAAGTAATGGCATTAACACCAGGACCTCTGGACGTTGGGTACCGTCGTCTTCTCGAAGTGAGCTCATGTCATGCATGGGTCGCCCCGGTGGGTCGCTAACCTCAGCGATCATGCCAGCCATTAACCCGGGCGGTCGATTCACACTCTACACGGGCCGGCAGGCCCTAATTTCAGCAAGGGAACATGGCTTACATTGCATGCTTACATTGCATCAATAAGTGAAATAGGTAATCGCACATCGGATAAAGATACACACACACACACACACACACACACACACACACACACACACACACACACATATATATATATATATATATATATATATATATATATATATATATATATATATATATATATATATATATATATATATATATATATATATATATATATATAGTCGTACAAGGACTGGGGGATCTTGATGATGGCCTCCCTGTCACAGATCTCTTGGATACATATGATACGCAACTAACCACTGTGCTGAATAAGCATGCACCATCCAAGGAAAAGTCTAATAAGACAACAACAGCCTTGGTTCTCAGATGATCTACATCGAGCGAAATCTGAGAAAAGAAAAGCTGAAAGGCTGTGGAGGAGAACTGGCCTGACAGTTCATCGTGAAATCTTCAAGGAAGAAAAAGCCAAATACAACAAGCTCCTTGAAAGTAGCAAAGTGTCATATTACAATCAGAGGATTATTGATTGTGGGCAGGATTCAAAAGCGATGTCCCAGACAATGAATGAACTCCTCTTCAGACAGAAAATCTCAAAACTCCCAGAACACAGCTCTACAGAAAACCTTCCAAATAGGGGTTCATGCTTTTTCAAGGAAAAGATCGATAAAATTTGGAATAACCTTCCTGGCTGCTCTGAAAAGGAACCTGGAAATAGCACAGTCACCACCTGTTTCCACACTGACTATTCTGCGAAACACAACAGAGGCGGAGGTATGGAAGATAATTTGCAAGTCTCCTGCAAAAAGCTGCACACTGGTGCTAGGCACCCCTAAGCAGCAAGCCAAAATATCTGTGCCTAGCATTTCTGTATATGGTGAGATTGTCAAGATTCTCAATGTACATATCGGCAATTTGGCCTCTGTTTTTGATCCAAGCATGAATATGGCAGCACATGTGTCAAAGGCAGTCAAATCTGCAAACTATCACCTTCGAAACATCGGAAGGATCAGAAAATACTTGACTGCAGAATCAACTAAAAGTGCTGTCATATCCCTGGTAACCTCATGCATGACCATATCACTCCAGTACTGCAATGGCTACCAGTCAGGAAGAGAATTTAATTCAAGATTCTACTACTGGCGTACAAGTGTTTGCATGGAACTGCACCTTCTTATCTGAGGGAATTGCTGAAAGAGTATGTCCCACCACGGACACTGAGATCAACATCCAAGAACCTACGGTGACAGAATGTTTAGTGCCTGTGCCCCAAAACTATGGAATCAGCTCCCAGATAATATTCGGGCAGCTGGGAGTGTGGCAATCTTCATACGACAACTGAAAACACATCTGTTCAAAGATGTATATATCAATTAACTATGTGGATATCAACATCTATCCTTTGACAATGGAATGTAATGCGCCTTTGAGCATGTTTATATGGAAAGGGCGCAATATCAAATGACAATATTATAAATATATATATAAATATATAAATATATATATATATATATATATATATATATATATATATATATATATAATAGTATATATATATATATATATATATATATATATATATATATATATATATATATATATATATATATATATATATATATATGTATGTATGTGTCTCAATCAAAATATCAAGGCCTAACCATCAGCATCTTGATGAACACAAAATATGTTATCATCGTCATCAAAATCATTATCTTTATCGAATCATTAATTGATTTAATTCGTGCAAAATGAAAATAAAGGGAAGTCAAAAACTGATATAGATGTCTCGTAACATACCATGTTCTTGTCCTATCTATAGCTCCTGCCTGAAAAGTGGCAGCGTTCAATTGAGAATGCCAGGTCACCCATCTGTTCTCGTAGATGTATTTGAAGGCGTCGGGCACCTGCCAAATGAGCGGGTGCTTTACACGTGGATTACCTCACCTCGCTCCCGGGTCAGCAAATGACTCCGATTTCGACTCTAATAGGACGGAATCTGCCCACGAATATCGACAAGCAAATGGAAGGGACTGTCTTGGGATTGTTTTAGAGAGTATTAGCAGTGTAATTGCCGTGTCTGAGCTTACCTGAGATAAGTTACACTAATTAAAACTAAGCTTCCACCTACGGCATTGTTATACTGCATTCATTCCTAGGATCTGCTTTAACTACGGATACATAGGCGAATCCTTAAAAATCATGTCTGTATGCTATTATCATTTACTGACATTCAATTCGATTTCAGTATTGTCATGTGGTGGAATAAAAAGTGTAGTGAAATGAAAATGCATAATGGGTTTTCCTAATTGACTCATGGATGTTCAAAGATTGGCAAAACGGTATAAAAACGGCATTGTTTGAGATGTGCAAACGTAGCTGGTTGTACCATCTAATGTTTCTCTTACATTAGTATCAAAAGAAGATTATAGGGACACCAAGAAGTCTCACCTGCGGTGATTCCTACATATGAAACATCTGGTGGCCGAAAACCACATATCATTCATTTGCACAATTGTATCATTTTAACATCTAGTTTTGAATTGTGATTCGAATAATTTTATTCCATGGTTATGAGGTGATATCAACTATTGGGCACAATTGTACGCACGCTAAAGAGTTCCTCCAGAAATGATTGCACACTAACTTGGAAATTAAGAATGATTCTACAAATTATATCAAATAGATTTATTGGAAGTATTCAGATTAACATTTTGCCTTCGAATATTTTCCATTTTATGCTTTCAATTCAACCGAGAGGTTTTACTAAAGTCATCAGACTGCATTTTGTCTATTCTAAGGATTAATGGTTTGAATTATAATAAACATTTTAATTTTCAATAATGAAATTTGATGGATTTCTGTCGACATGTCTTTACTACTTTGAATAGAATTCTCTACTAGTCGTAAATTATGACAAATCGAGTCACACACGTACTATCCGTGAACAGGTGTCACGAGATTCACAGGGATAGATGTAACAGCCCACGACCTAAGTCAGCAAGCCGCCCGTGCCCGCACCAACTTTAACATATCTTCTCTCAGCTGGGTTAGTCTCACCAGGCCGAGCTTTGGCCATCAGGCAATGGATGTGATTTGGGATTAGCGGCGAAGTTTAAGAGGGAGATTTATTGATGGGTGTCTCTATCGATTTTTCCTCCGCAGGAATGCTCTGAAAACAACACGTGTTTGGGAGATATATGTAAAAAGCATTGGCGTTTTCTCGAGATGGATCTTCCCCGACTTCTCAAACTAGAATCTTTCGAGTGAATGTCATCCGTCTCTCTGTTGTTTCACACTTAACCCATTAATACTTAAGATTTTGTCCAGGAATTGTCGTCTGGATCCATGATACTTTGGACAATAACTTTTGAATTAAGAATGATTTTACAAAATATTTCAAGGGGAGTTGTTGGTAATGTTCTGATCAACATTTCTCCTTCAAATATTTTGTCAATTATGCTAAAGCCTGTAAATTGTCATCAAAATTGTCAGGCTACTTTTGGCCGCTGTGAGTGTAAATGGGTTAACCACACAATCTCACAGCCCTCTGCTCGGCCTGGGCTCTGAGGGAAGCTCAGTTGGGAGTATCAGTCATACTCTACGAGATATCAATCTGCCCACGACTGGGACAAAGTGGATACCTGGGTCTCTTTCTGTCTCTTGTGAGGATTAGCATCACTTATCATACAAAACTTAGTCTACGAGATGGATGATCCTGACTACTCAATGATACATTGATAGAAGAGTAACATCAACAACCCATTTATACAGAATAGACAGTGTAACTATGTAGTAATGAGTTTCATACGTCCATTAATTGCCATACACTGGAACTTCTTGGAGGAGGTAACCTTAATTGGTCTTGTTTGTAAACAACCTTTAGATTAACAAAGTGTTCCAATGTTGCCTGCAATACAGATATGGCGATATCATTATTTCGACTTCTAATTAAAAAAAAATGAATACACGGCCTGGACCTCCCTATCTAATTATATATATATATATATATATATATATATATATATATATATATATATATATATATATATATATATATATATATATATATATATATATATATATATATATATATATATATATATATATATATACATATATATATATATATATATATATATATATATATATATATATATATATATATATATATATATATATGTATGTATGTATGTATGTATATATATATCTATATATATATCTATATATATATATATATATATATATATATATATATATATATATATATATATATATATATATATATATATATATATATATATATAAATACATAATCTCTGCTCTAGAGCTTTGGAAGTCTTTCGAAAATCCAGCATCTTCTTGACTGCTGCTGAGCAGTAAAGGGTCAGGACGCCTTTGATAGGCTAAGATTTATGTGTGCTATTGATGTAGGGATGTCTCTTTTCTGGCAATTCCAGATAGCTCGCCACTAAGCCTGGTCCCAGATGGTGCGAGCACATAAAGCGTAACAGATAGACCTATCTTTCACTGTCCTGCATCTGACACTCCGAGCCACAGCCAAGCACAAACTGGCAATCCAGCAATTTATTGGCCAATAAAATAAACTATTTTATTGCCATCATTCACCACGGCACTGCGCATGCTCGCCTTAGGCACATTAAGAAAGTTAACGAAGGAAATTGAGAAAGGGCACCAATCACTCTCACGGTTACCATGGAGAGCGGCAGGGATTTTTTAGCGCCATTTTAACACATTTAAGGCGAAGGGTGATGCTACTATAGAATTACCAGATAGTATTAAATACAGTACACTTTTAAGAGGAAACATCAGTACCATAACGTTATAATCTGCATATGGCTAAC
This sequence comes from Maea johnstoni, assembly GCA_963942565.1. Lineage (NCBI taxonomy): Eukaryota > Metazoa > Annelida > Polychaeta > Spionida > Magelonidae > Maea > Maea johnstoni. Next base: position 9,113,778 of record OZ012692.1, on the reverse strand, counting down.
AATAAGAAAATTAAGATGCGGAATTATGAATTTGAAGCAACAGTTTGAACTAATTCCGCTCCAAAAAGACTAGCATGATTGTGACCTTGCAAAATCGTCACGCTTATGCTGAGCCATCCTAATAAAGGTGTAGCTTCTGTTGTGTGCTTTATCGCAATCCTAGCCAATGATCTTCCCCTAGGAATATGAACCTGGGAAATCATATGCGATAAATACTTCATCAGCAGGAGAAATACTATAACTGGTTAATTTGGCGTGTACTTAAGTTGGCGTTTTTTTTCAAAAAAGTATTTTCCCTGTATTTAATTTGGCGTCTGGAGCAGTCCAGTCAGAAAAACGCCATCTTTATGTAGACATATTTTTATGCGATCTTTAATTTGGCGTTGATAGGCATTCGCCAAAAAACGCCAAATTAAAAACCACGCCAAATTAACCAGTTATACAGTACTTCTATGTTACTCAGATCATGCAGATTCTTATTTTTTACACTCGTTGTTTGGTGAGCCGTTGGAAATATGCAGAGTGAACACATGAAAACTATTAACAATTATCAACAATGATGAAAATTCATTCAGAAAGTAAAATAAGATAAAACATAAAAGATAAAAATTAATTCCATTGATGTTCGATTCTTTTAAAAGTTATCTATAATGCATGTATAACATAAGTAACAATAGGGGAATCATGAGCAGGTTGCAATGCACATGTCGCAAAAGAGGAAGTTACAGGTGACTCGTGGTTAGGTCATTCATTTCTCCACATATTCCAAATTCCCTAAAGTATTAGCTAATGATGAGTTAATATAAAGCGCTAAATTGCAAAAGGGGACAATGGCCGAAATTCGAACATATCGACAATGCTGTAGCGATAAGGTACATGTAGACAATCGCGTGTGAGGTATTAACGTTTACAATTTTGCATCTGTACTAAAATGACACCGAAATGTCAGTTCCATAGCTCGCATGACACGTAATATAAATAAATCGAGTGACTATAGATCATTAATATGGTCAACAATAACGCACTGTGTGTGACATCATTTGGCATCCTTTCAACGTTTCAATGTTCCATTTTTCTTATACTTCAATTTGAAACTTGGAAAGGCAAGAACCTGCACCAAGGCTTCACTGATGCATATGTGCTCACGCTTAAATGTACTTTACATTTTAGGTGTTTAAAACTTTACAACCCACTGGCCAATGGGTATTTCACCATAATATCCGATTACCACAAAAACAACAACGCTAACTCGTAAGTGGCCTTTAAGAGGACACGCCCACCCACGTACGGCGAGCCAATAAAATCCCCATTGATTTGCAGACGTGTTTACTTTGAAAAATTGCTTCTTCTATGACGTCATACATGTTCAACCTCCCTCAGTCTCCAAAGCTCACACACACACACACACACACACAAAAATACATACACACATACATTCACACACACCATATCTATCTACCTACATGTACCTACCTATCTATATCTACATGTATCTATCCATCCATCTATCTATCTATCTATCTATCTATCTATCTATCTATAAATACATGTATATATACCTATACCTACATGTATATATATATATATATATATATATATATATATATATATATATATATATATATATATATATATATATATATATATATATATATATATATATATATATACATGTATATATATATATATATATATATATATATATATATATATATATATATATATATATATATATATATATATATATATATATATATATATATATATATATATATATTTATTTATATATAGGAGGAGGCTAACAAATCTTAGAAATTCATTGAAGGATCCTTTCTCTTTTAAAAGATGAATAGGCCTTTGATTACGACTATATATCAAGTTAACTTGAATATGTCTTTCCAAAACAAGTGTTTTTATCCCTATCCGCAGAAATGGCACTATCATATGCCATCATCCACCTTCTGCACGCCTATAGAGATTCCGATGCATATCAAATGTTCAGTGCAAGTCCCTGGCAATGCGCTAGTGACACTGGATTATTACCTCCAGGCTGGCCTAGAACTATAGCTTGCTACCAGGGGAGGACTTTTTGAAGGTTACCTGTCTGAGAAATGCAGCCTTTTGATTATTTTACTTGGAAAGGTGGCATATCATGCGATATAAAACGTCAGTAATCATTATCAACCCCCCACGTGGCTTCCTTCTTTTCAATCCCAGCAGAGAGTGGGCAGCTCAGCTGGCATGCCTGGGAATGAAAGCTAAGTCGTTTATATGATAATATATTACAATGATCATCACTTAAGCCCCTCTGAGGAACCAGATCGCCTTTGAAATATTTGGAGCCATTTTGGAGACTTTTATATATGATGTTAAATTATGATGTCTCAACATATTTATGCACGTGGTGATTGATTCATTTGTTCATTATTTTAAGGGTTGTCTACACTTCAATTTTGCCTCCATGTTCGGGGTTTCTTTCAGGAACCAACGTACGATTAGAGGGATATTTTGATACCGCAACTTTGCCTCCAAAGTCGTGGAATATTTCGAGGACACGCGAACACTCAGAACACTAAATGTAAATGTCAATGTACTCAATAGTACTGTTTTGCCACTACTGGGAAATCAACAGATAGGATGTATGTTTCACATTATCCTCGCCTTTATTTTACGTATGCCTTGCATTTCATTTTGTATTGCTCACCCGCTGCAATCAACACATCACCTTTATGATCTAATAACTTGGCAGAGTGTGATAAGCCTACATGTATATCAATCACACTAAAACATCAATGAATACAACACGATGTATAATGACCAGATGTGTTCCTTAGTTTTTGAAAATATCGTTTGGCCATTGAGCGGTTCTGTTTCAGCCAAATGAACAACCATTTATTACGTAAGGAAGTCTTCAAGTACATGTGTTTTAAAGATACTACACCTGAATCCAAGGCATTCTGGTGGAGATGCGGGAGCTATTAAACTAGAATAGCAGCTCAAGTCACACCAGTTACCTCAGCATACACTCGGGGACGTGAGCCTGGGATGACCGTTGGATTTTGCATAATCACCCACTCCTCAGATGCTACTACTATCCAGGTAGTGCTCTGACACAATTAGGCAAGTGCTATACAATATCACCTGCCTGGTATTTCTGACTCCGGACACCATGGGCGCTTTCCCTTTTGGTATGGGAAAGAACATCTTTATATATATATATATATATATATATATATATATATATATAAATATACATATATATATATATATATATATATATATTTATATATATATATATATATATATATATATATATATATAATATATATATATATATATATATATATATATATATATATACATACATATATATACTAGTATATATACATATATATATATATATATATATATATATATATATATATATATATATATATATATATATATATATATATATAGAGAGAGAGAGAGAGAGAGAAGAGAGAGAGAGAGAGAGAGAGAGAGAGAGAGAGAGAGAGAGAGAGAGAGAGAGAGAGAGAGAGAGAGAGAGAGAGAGAGAGAGAGAGAGACATGTATGTATAACACCAGTGTGTTATATTTCTGTCTTTACCAATCAAAAAGAGTTCCATAGAGATCGTCTGCAATATACATCACTGGTGAGTGGAATCTCACTGTGGTCTGCACAAACCAAATAGATTAAACCAGTTCTTGCAGTCACATCCTCTTACAAACTGAAAATTACTAGAGTATCATATGAAGCCGCTGCCAAAACTGATAATGTTTAAGAATGCATGTGTTCTGATATAACAATGCAATGGATGCCCAAATGCATGTGTTCAGATATAACAATGCAATGGATGCCCAAATGCATGTGTTCAGATATAACAATGCAATGGATGCCCAAATGCATGTGTTCAGATATAACAATACAATGGATGCCCAAATGCATGTGTTGTGATATAACAATGTAATGGATGCCCAAATGCATGTGTTCAGATATAACAATGCAATGGATGCCCAAATGCATGTGTTCTGATATAACAATGCAATGGATGCCCATATGCATGTGTTGTGATATAACAATGGAAGCCCGATTACGCGGTCTGATAGAACAATGGACGCCCAACTACTGGTGTTCTGATATTAGGCTATCGGCCAAATCTTAAAAGAGCCTTATTTAACGATTTTAATTACCCCCCCATGTAGATGGAATTTTTTACCTTAGATGAATAGGGGAGTATATGGGGCCTACAAAAATGCCGTGCCCCCACTTTGGGACATGGTCAGATTTGCATTAGGCCTGGTCAAACTGACCACCCACAAATCAGGTATTCGGCCACCTGAAGCACATATATATTGAGGAATAATGGGGTGGGGGGTAAAGAAATTGACCATAAAAATGCTCAAGGTTCATTGAATACCACAAGTTTGGTATCAAAATGTTGGTCTGGAGGAGACGTATCCTTTAAAATACTAAACACATAACAAACTCTATTCCATGATGTAATAGAGGTCATTCAAGGTCAAAATGGCTGCCAAATCAAGAATCTGGGATTTTCCCATAATCTATAGTTTCGGTTTATAAACTTCTCAGTTTTTTTGAAGGGATGTATTTCATCTCTGTAGCCACTTTTTCAGAAGGAATGCTTTTTAGTGGAGTTGTTCAACATTTTAGAAAGTTCATTAATTAGAATGTTAAGTCTAATTTCGAGATTTAAGGCACAAAGTAGGGTACCAGGCCCACCTAGTGACCCCAAAAAAATGCCGAAAATGGTAAAAAATTGAAAACCAAAATGCCTGTATCTAAGGTTTTACAAGTCGGAAGGGAGCAGATGATGCACCAAAATATCAGGTTCAATTTTCCCTTCAATCTGGAAGATTATGGTAAAAGATCCTGAAACTAAGGGGTCATTGAAGGTCAAATAAAGGTCAAAAAGTCAATTTTTCTCTAAAAAATTCAAATTTTGATGAAGATATTTTGACAAAGTAGTTGTGTTTTGTTTGGGTTTTAATTACTCCCCCCATGTAGATGGAATCTTTTACTTCAGATGGATAGGGGAGTGTTTGGGGCTTACAAAAATGACGTGCCCCCAGTTTGGGACATGGTCAGATTTGCGTTAGTCCTGGTCAAACTGACCACCCACAAATCAGGGAATTGGACGCATGAAGCACATATATATTGAGGAATAATGGGATGGGGGGTAATGGAATTGACCATAAAAATGCTCACAGTTCATTGAATACCACAAGTTTGGTATCAAAATGATGGTCTGGAGGAGACTCATCCTTTAAAATACTAAACACATAACAAACTCTTTTCCATGATGTAATAGAGGTCATTCAAGGTCAAAATGGCTGCTAAATCAAGAATCTGGGATTTTCCCATAATCTATAGTTTCGGCTTATAAACTTCTCAGTTTTTTTGAAGGGATGTATTTCATTTCTGTAGCCACTTTTCAGAAGGAATGCTTTTTAGTGGAGTTGTTCAACATTTTAGAAAGTTCGTTGATTAGAATGTTAAGTCTAATTTTGAGATTTAGGGCACAAAGTAGGGTACCAGGCCGACCTAGGGATCCCAAAAAATGCCGAAAATTGTAAAAAATTGAAAACCAAATTCCTTGTATCTTAAGTTTTACAAGTTGGAAGGGAGCAGATAATGCACCAAAATATCAGGTTCAGTTTTCTCTTCAATCTGGAAGATAATGGTAAAATATCCTAAAATTAAGGGGTCATTGAAGGTCAAATAAAGGTCAAAAAGTCAATTTTTCTCTAAAAAATTCATTTTTGATGAAGATATTTTGATAAAGTAGTTGTGTTTTGTTTGGGTTTTAATTACTCCCCCCATGTAGATGGAATTTTATACCTCAAATGGATAGGGGAGTGCCTGGGGCTTACAAAAATGACGTGCCCCCACTTTGGGACATGGTCAGATTTGCATTAGGCCTGGTCAAACTGACCACCCACAAATCAGGGAATCGGCCACCTAAAGCACACATGTATTGAGGAATGGTGGTATGGGGGTAAAGGAATTGACCATGAGTTCATTAAATGCCACAACTTTGGTATCAGAATATTGGTCTGGAAGAGACCTATCTTTTAAAACACTAAACACATGACTAACTTCCATGATGTAATAAAGGTCATTCAAGGTCAAAATGGCTGCCAAATCAAGAATCTGGTATTTTCCCATAATCTCTAGATTCCTTTTATGAACTTCTCAGTTTTTTTGAAGGGATGTATTTCTTTTATGTGGCCACTTTTTTCTGAGGGAATGCTTTCTAGTGGAGTTGTTAAACATTTTAGAAAGTTCATTGATTGAAATTTTAAATCTACTTTTGAGATTTAAGGTACAATTTAGGGTACCAGGCCCACCTAGAGATCCCAAAAAGAGCCTAAAATGGTACAAATTTGAAAACCAAAATGACTGATTCTTTAGTTCCACAAGTCGTAATGGAGCAGATGATGCACCAACATATCAGGTTTAATTTTCTCTTTAATCTGGAAGATGATGGTAAAAAACAGTAAAATTAAGCGGTCATTGAAGGTCAAATGAAGGTCAAATAGAGGCCAAAATGTCAGATTTTCTCTAAAAATTCAAATCTTGATGAGGGATTTTGATAAAGTAGTTTTGTTTTGTCATAATATAATGTCCAAAACAGGTTACCACAATAACTGAAAGATATATTACCTGAAATATGGTCCACCCTTTTATTTTGGACCATATATATATACCATATATTAAGTCAAAATGGAGGTGTGGAATATGGCATTTAGCAAATCCATGCTTATAATGAGTGTTTTAAGACGGTTGGTGAGGGAGTGCTAGTATGGCACCACTGTTTAGGTCATAGAAGTTGTGAAAACAAAACATCATAGGCATTGTTTGGTATCAAAATGTTTGCTGTAAGACAATCTTTTCATTTCATTCAATCAACCGAGGGTAGGGTATAGTGATGTGATATTAGAGGTCATTCAAGGTCAAACTAACCCCAATTTCATGATTTAAGGTACATCGTCTTTGAATTGTCCATTTAGCAGCTTATTAAATATTTCTGGAATACATCTTTTATCCTGGAAATAGTTTTAGTTGAGAAATATCTTCATAAAGGATTCTCAGACATTTTGAGTCATTTCAAAACAAAGTCTGGGCCAATTCTGAATATTCAGGGACCAAAATGACAAAATGACTGATTATGGGTGCACCCAGATATTTAAGTGAAGCAGCAGAAAGTTGAGATAGCAGAGTTGTATCTTATGGTATGTCAGCTTTAAAGCTTTTGAACTTGCCTATTGTGTTTGTCATGTAAGATGTTAAAGAGATTTGAGGAAAAAGGAAGGTAAAATATAGGTCAAAACATGCTTTTTCTCTAGGAAATTCAAATTTAGATGAAGAGATTTTGATGGAAGGTGTGTTTTGTCATCACTTAATTTCCTGACCAAGTTACCACAATAATTGGCTAACAAAATACCTTAGATATGTTTACTAAACATTTTTTGAAGTGATGTATTTTTTTCTAGCCACTTTTTCTGAAGGAATGTCTTTTATTGGAGTTGTTGAACATTTTAGAAAGCTCATTGACTTGAATTTCAAGTTCTATTTTAAGGTTTAAGGTACAAAAAAGGGTACCAAGTCCACCTGGCGACCCAAAAAAGTACCTTAAATGTTACAAATCTGAAAGCCAAAATGACTCTTTTAAGTTTCACTGATTTGGAAGGGAGTAAATGATGCATCAAAATATTAGGTTTAATCTTCTGTTCAATCTGGAAGATGATGGAAAAATGATACTAATAATATAATTTAGAGTCAAAATGCCTTAAATCATAAAAGAGGAGGTAGTTTGACCTTGAATGACCTCTAATATGACAACAGAACACCCTACTCTAGGTTGGTTGCATAAAATGGGAAGATTGTCTTACAACAAGTACTTTGATACCAAACAATGCTTTTATTGTTTGGTGCTCACACTTTTGATGACCTAAACAGTTGTCACATACTAGCACTTTCTCACAAACTCTCCTTATTAGAAACCTGAAATTGCCAAACATCTTATTCCACACCTCCACATTGACTTAAAACTACCTAATTTTCATCAGTAAATGGTTCAAAATATATTCTCAGATCCTATCTTGGGGTAATTTATCTGTCATTTATTGTGATAACTTGAATTGGAAATTGTAAAATGTCATAACACAACTACTTCATCAAAACTCTCTTTATCAAAGTATGAATTTTCAAATAAAATTGACATTTTGACCTTAATTTGACCTTCAATGACCCGTTAATTTTAGTATCACTTTTCCATCATCTTCCTGTTAGAAGAGAAAATTATACCTGATATTTTGTTGCATCATCTGCTCCCTTCCAACCTGCAAAACTTAAGATACAGTCATTTTGGTGTACAGATTTGTACCATTTTAGGCACTTTTTGGAGTCGCCAGGTGGACTAAGTACCCTATTTTGTACTGTAAAGCTTGAAATGGAACTTTTGGTCAATGAGCTTTCTAAAATGTTCAACAACGCCACTTAAAGACAATAGGCAAGTTTAAAACCCTGTTCTCCTCATTGAAAATGATAGCTGACATACAATAAGATATAACTCTATTATGTCAACATTCAGTTGCATCACTTAGATATTTGGGTGCACCCATATTCAGGCATGTGGTCATTTTGGTCCGTAAATATTCAAGATTGGTCCAGACCTTGTCTTGACGTGACTAAAAAAGTGTCTGAGGATCCTTCATAAAGATATTTCTCACCTAAAATTAATTCCAGGATAATTTTTTTTATTCCAGCAGAATTAAATAAGCTGCTAAATGGACAATTCAAAGACAAAATACCTAAAAGCATGAAATTGGGGTTAGTTTGATCTTGAATGACCTCTAATATTAGAGCATTATACTTTACCCTAGATTGGTTGAATTGAATAAAAAAGAAATGTCCTACAACAAGCATTTTGATACCAAACAATGCCTATGATGTTTGGTTTTCACAACTTCTCTGACCTAAAGAGTGGTGCCATACTAGCACTTCCTCACCAACCGTCTGTAAGCACTTATTATAACCATGGAATTGCTATATGCCATAATCCACACCTCCATATTGACTTAAAACTACTTCATTTTTACGGATATATGGTCAAAAATATAAGAGTGGACCATACTTCAGGTAATATATCTGTCAGTTATTGTGGTAACTTGGTTTGGACCTTATACTATGACAAATCGTAACTACTTTATCAAAATATCTTCATCAAAATTTGAATTTTTTAGAGAAAAATTGACTTTTTGACCTTTATTTGACCTTCAATGACCCCTTAATTTTAGGATATTTTACCATTATCTTTCAGATTGAAGAGAAAGCTGAACCTGATATTTTGGTGCATTATCTGCTCCCTTCCAACTTGTAAAACTTAAGATACAGGCATTTTGGTTTTCAATTTTTTACCATTTTCGGCATTTTTTGGGATCCCTAGGTCGGCCTGGTACCCTACTTTGTGCCCTAAATCTCAAAATTAGACTTAACATTCTAATCAATGAACTTTCTAAAATGTTGAACAACTCCACTAAAAAGCATTCCTTCTGAAAAAGTGGCTACAGAAATGAAATACATCCCTTCAAAAAAACTGAGAAGTTTATAAACCGAAACTATAGATTATGGGAAAATCCCAGATTTTTGATTTAGCAGCCATTTTGACCTTGAATGACCTCTATTACATCATGGAAAAGAGTTTGTTATGTGTTTAGTATTTTAAAGGATGAGTCTCCTCCAGACCATCATTTTGATACCAAACTTGTGGTATTCAATGAACTGTGAGCATTTTTATGGTCAATTCCATTACCCCCCATCCCATTATTCCTCAATATATATGTGCTTCATGCGTCCAATTCCCTGATTTGTGGGTGGTCAGTTTGACCAGGAGTAATGCAAATCTGACCATGTCCCAAACTGGGGGCACGTCATTTTTTGTAAGCCCCAAACACTCCCCTATCCATCTAAAGTAAAAGAATCCATCTACATGGGGGGAGTAATTAAAACCCAAACAAAACACAACTACTTTGTCAAAATATCTTCATCAAAATTTGAATTTTTTAGAGAAAAATTGATTTTTTGACCTTTATTTGACCTTCAATGACCCCTTAGTTTCAGGATTTTTTTACCATAATCTTCCAGATTGAAGGGAAAATTGAACCTGATATTTTGGTGCATCATCTGCTCCCTTCCGACTTGTAAAACCTTAGATACAGGCATTTTGGTTTTCAATTTTTTACCATTTTCGGCATTTTTTGGGGTCACTAGGTGGGCCTGGTACCCTACTTTGTGCCTTAAATCTCGAAATTAGACTTAACATTCTAATTAATGAACTTTCTAAAATGTTGAACAACTCCACTAAAAAGCATTCCTTCTGAAAAAGTGGCTACAGAGATGAAATACATCCCTTCAAAAAAACTGAGAAGTTTATAAACCGAAACTATAGATTATGGGAAAATCCCAGATTCTTGATTTGGCAGCCATTTTGACCTTGAATGACCTCTATTACATCATGGAATAGAGTTTGTTATGTGTTTAGTATTTTAAAGGATACGTATCCTCCAGACCAACATTTTGATACCAAACTTGTGGTATTCAATGAGCCTTGAGCATTTTTATGGTCAGTTTCTTTACCCCCCATCCCATTATTCCTCAATATATGTGTGCTTCAGGTGGCCGATTACCTGATTTGTGGGTGGTCAGTTTGACCAGGCCTAATGCAAATCTGACCATGTCCCAAAGTGGGGGCACGGCATTTTGGTAGGCCCCATATACTCCCCTATCCATCTAAAGTAAAAAATTCCATCTACATGGGGGGGTAATTAAAATCCATAATTTGGGTCACTGGCCGATAGCCTACATGTCATTGTCAAGAGTGT
>OZ012692.1:9095333-9102670 GCA_963942565.1 Maea johnstoni | reverse complement strand
GTCAAAAATAACGCACTGCCATGTGTGACATCATTTGGCATCTTTCCAACGTTTCAATGTTCCATTTTTCTTATACTTCAATTTGAAACTTAGAAAGGCATGAGCCTGCACCAAGGCTTCACTGATGCATATGTGCTCACGCTTAAATGTAGTTTACATTTTAGGTGTTTTAAAACTTTACAACCCACTGGCAAAAGGGTATTTCACCATAATATCCGATTACCGAAAAACAACAACGCTAACTCGTAAGTGGCCTTTAAGAGGACACGCCTACCCACGTACGGCGAGCCAATAAAATCCCCATTGATTTGCAGACGTGTTTACTTTGAAAAATTGCTTCTTCTATGACGTCATACATGCTCAACCTCCCTCAGTCTTCAAAGCTCACTAACACACACAAAAATACATACACACACACCATATCTATCTACCTACCTATCTATCTATCTATCTATCTATCTATCTATCTATAAATGCATGTATATATACCTATACCTATCTATCTATCTATCTAACTATCTATCTATCTATCTATCTATCTATCTATATATATATATATATATATATATATATATATATATATATATATATATATATATATATATATATATCTATATATATATATATATATATATATATATATATACATATATATATATATATATATATATATATACATATATACATATATATATATACATATATATATATATATATATATATATATATATATATATATATATATATATATATATATATATATATATATATATATATATATATATACATATATATATATATATATATATATATATATATATACATATATATATATATATATATATATATATATATATATATATATATATATATATATATATATATATATATATATATATATATATATATACATATATATATATATATATATATATATATATATATATATATATATATATATATATATATATATATATACATATATATATATATTTATATATATATATATATATATTATACATATATATATATATATATATATATATATATATATATATATATATATATATATATATATATATATATATATATATATATATATATATATATATATACAAGTATATATATGAGGAGGCGAACAAGTCGATAAATCTTAGGAATTCATTGAAGGATCCTTTTTCTCTTTTAAAAAATAAATAGGCCATTGATTATGACTATATATCAAGTTAACTTAAATATGTCTTTCCAAAACAAGTGTTCTTATCCCTATCCGCAGAAATGGCACTATCATATGCCATCATCCACCTTCAGCACGCCTATAGAGATTCCGATGCATATCAAATGTTCAGTGCAAGTCCCTGGCAATGCGCTAGTGACACTGGATTATTACCTCCAGGCTGGCCTAGAACTATAGCTTGCTACCAGGGGAAGACTTTTGAAGGTTACCTGTCTGAGAAATGCAGCCTTTTGATTATTTTACTTGGTAAGGTGGCATATCATGCGATATAAAACGTCAGTAATCATTATCAACCCCCCACGTGGCTTCCTTCTTTTCAATCCCAGCAGAGAGTGGGCAGCTCAGCTGGCATGCCTGGGAATGAAAGCTAAGTCGTTTATATGATAATATATTACAATGATCATCACTTAATCCCCTCTGAGGAACCAAATCGCCTTTGAAATATTTGGAGCCATTTTGGAGACTTTTATATATGATGTTAAATTATGATGTCTCAACATATTTATGCACGTGGTGATTGATTCATTTGTTCATTATTTTAAGGGTTGTGTACACTTCAATTTAGCCTCCATGTTGGGGGTTTCTTTCAGGAACCAACGTACGATTAGAGGGATATTTTGATACCGCAACTTTGCCCCCAAAGTCGTGGAATATTTCGAAGACACGCGAACACTCAAAGCACTAAATGTAAATGTCAATGTACTCAATAGTACTGTTTTGCCACTACTGGGAAATCAACAGATAGGATGTATGTTTCGCATTATCCTCGTCTTTATTTTACGTATGCCTTGCATTTCATTTTGTATTGCTCACCGCTGCAATCAACACATCACCTTTATGATCTAATACTCTGGCAGAGTGTGATAAGCTTACATGTACTAGTATATCAATCACACTAAAACATCAATGAATACAACACGATGTATAATGACCACATGTGTTCCTTAGTTTTTGAAAATATCGTTTGACCATTGAGCGGTTGTGTTTCAGCCACATGAACAACCATTTATTACGTAGGGAAGTCTTCAACTACATGTGTTTTAAAGATACTATACCTGAATCCAAGGCATTCTGGTGGAGATGCGGGAGCTATTAAACGAGAATAGCAGCTTAAGTCACACCAGTTACCTCAGCATACCCTCGGGGACGTGAGCCTGGGATGACCGTTGGATTTTGCATAATCACCCACTCCTCAGATGCTACTACTATCCAGGTAGTGCTCTGACACAAATAGGCAAGTGCTATGCAATAGCACCTGCCTGGTATTTCTGACTCCAGACACCATGGGCGCTTTCCCTATTGGTATGGGAAAGAACATCTTGCCTGTGCAGTATAGATAGATAGATAGATACATGTATGTATAACACCGGTGTTTTATAGTTCTGTCTTTACCAATCAAAAAAGAGTTCCATAGAGATCGTCTGCAATATAAATCACTGTGGTCTGCACACACCAAATAGATTAAACCAGTTCTTGTAGTCACATCCTCTTACAAACAGAAAAATACTACAGTATCATATGATGCCGCTGCCACAACTGATAATGTTTAAGAATGCATGTGTTCAGATATAACAATGCAATGGATGCCCGAATGCATGTGTTCATATATAACAATGCAATGGATGCCCAAATGCATGTGTTCAGATATAACAATTCAATGGATGCCCAAATGCATGTGTTCAGATATAACAATGCAATGGATGCCCAAATGCATGTGTTCAGATATAAAAATGCAATGGATTCCCAAATGCATGTGTTCAGATATAACAATGCAATGGATACCCAAATGCATGTGTTAAGATATAACAATGCAATGGATGCCCAAATGCATGTGTTCAGATATAACAATGCAATGGATGCCCAAATGCATGTGTTCAGATATAACAATGCAATGGATGCCCAAATGCATGTGTTCAGATATAACAATGCAATGGATGCCCAAATGCATGTGTTCAGATATAACAATGCAATGGATGCCCAAATGCATGTGTTCAGATATAACAATGCAATGGATGCCCAAATGCATGTGTTCAGATATAACAATGCAATGGATGCCCAAATGCATGTGTTGTGATATAACAATGGAAGCCCGATTACGCGGTCTGATAGAACAATGGACGCCCAAATACTGGTGTTCTGATGTAACATTGTATGCCGCACCAAAGGTACACTGCAGAACCCTGCAGGTGGGCACACTCGTAGATTACACTAGGAGAGTGGCATCAGTCAGTGTTGAGCTATCCTAAATGATACCATGTGGACAGTTGGTGAAATTGATGGCCAGACATGCTGCTCTGCACTTTGTGGGAGCTCTCGAAGCGACTGCAGCGGCAGACGCAATGGAATGTCCTTGTTCGTGACTTTTCTGCCATACTGTGGCTTAGTCGTGACTTCCCAGTTCCCTATGATGGTGGAGGAAATTGAAGAACCTAGTTAAAACCACCGCACAAACCAAAGTCATGCGTTAGTTCCTGACATGCCTTGAGGTGGCTTATGGGGTTAGATTGTGACTATAAGGTTATATTGAGATATGTGCATAAATTAATTAAAGCATGAACCATTATCTTCCATATTTAGACCAACTGTGGTTGTCTTGGCCACCACTGAACAGAACGAGAGAACAAAAATAACATAGGCTTGTGCACTGACATGAGACTTTCTAATGGCTCTTTTCTCCTTATTGAATTCCAACAAAACATGGTCGTATCAAACAAACAAGAATGTTTGGGATATAAATACCAAAGAGTATTTCGGAGGGAAGAGTATCGTATTTCATTTCAATTTTAACTTTGTTCATCTGAGTAATGGTATCATTAGTTGCGGCAGTATCAGTAGTTGTGAAAAGTCAATAAATTTATTCAGATCACGCGCGACCTTGAGTCTTCAGAAGAATCCAAAAATCATCGGCAACGCACGGCAAATTCAATAGAAAAGAACCCCATTTCCTAATCCATCGAATGGATGCATAAACGAAAGAAGCAAATTTATTTCACCTTTGAAACGTACGTGCTAATCACCATTTATTCCTTTTTACTTAGCTTAAATGTGGAAGACACTAGACTATAATCCAATTTCCAAATGCTATTAGGGAGCACGCCCCCGTGAATCAGATGTGACATTGATATCAAATGTAGGTGGAAGTGAAATGAAACGTACCCCTCTGTTCTAGGTGATTTCATTAAGGAGTACCATTAAAATAGTGCACGTGTTCTTCGTACTTAACGCATTAAATTGCTTGCTGCGGCCAAAATCGACCTGACAACTTCGGTAAAATCTTTAACGCAAGAGCATAGTAAAAAGTATCTGAAGAGGAACTGTACTTTTCCCTATCGGAGAAAACGCAAACTAACGTAACAGAACTCCGAATTCATAGTACTTATTGGCTATTCCTTTAATAGTCCATTCCCCTACCGGCGGAATTGCAAACTAATCGATCAGAATTATCTGGTCTTTGTACATGAAAGCTGATTCGATACAAATGGGCGTCCTTTTTTACCTTCCGTGTAGTAGAGGGATTTCGCTTATTATCAACCAAGCTGGTAAATGCTGACATAACCTCTAAAAGGCCTGTTTCTCACCATGCACAAAATAGAGATGCAGTGTATTACAATACACCTTGTCAGATCTCAGACCTGATGCGATGTGTCAACGTAGGGTCTTGTGAGAGAAGATGATGAGAGATAATCAGACAGCGGGGCTACAGCATCTATGCTGATGATTACCTATAAGACAGGCATACCTTAGAGTAGTGGCGCAGCTCCCGCGGATGCCCATTGCCAATTGGATTTCAATGAATACCGATTTCCAGCCGCAAACCCACAGGGTGTTATTAAGCACAGTAACGGATTTTTCATAATCAGAATCTACCCTCTTCTCGCATTTCTTATTTATGACAGTGGTGATTTACTGATCCTGTCTGGGAGCGAATAGTCTCTATATGATTGGCTGCACGGAAGCCTTCTGCCCTCTCCCTAACATATGAAACATACAGAGGCAGAGGATGTACTGGAATGCTATATTTGTATGTACTCGTGTGTATTTATATAAATATGTATATATATATATATATATATATATATATATATATATATATATATATATATATATATATATATATATATATATATATATTCTTTAAATTGAGGATATTTTGACAGGCAAATCTTTAATTCCATCGACATCTGCCACTTCTCGTGTATTTGACACATGTACATGTTTCGTCTTATTTGATAAAAGTATCGGGCATGCCTTTTTTCTTTGCAACCTTTTGGCTTTTATTTTTGAAAATGTGTCCACATGACAGATTTAATATTCTAGATGGCGAAGTAACACGATTTCTTAATTTCGGTGTATATTAGAGATTACTCAATTTGTCGCAATGGGCCCGAGAGTCCTAAATTGATCGTATGCACTTCCCCCACATACCGTTATACTAATACTTAATTATGACCTACTGCTCAGTGCACAATTGAGTCTATGGGCCGGCGTATGTTTAAGCAGACCTCTCAGTAAGCGCTTCAGTGCCAAAGTACTACTGTAAGCAGCAAGTAGAAATTAGGAAGTAAGTAGGGCTTGTGTATACGGCCATTAGACTCGGGTTTTGCATTCCTGCCTACAGGTGCAAGAGCGCAATGGCCACCGTAAGAAATCATATCGCACCGGTGGCCCGCTCTAAAGTTACCGTATCATCTTCAGCGAGCTGGATCAACCGTTAATCACGGTACGGCAAGAGTCTGCCACCCGAGCCCGGCCTCTCAACACAGGACTGTGCGTCACACCACACCTGCTACTACTCAGGCTGAACCAGAACCCCGTCATGAGAGAGATACCGTCAACGCTGACGACTACGCTCCTCGTAAAAAGTCTACAACGCTGCAAAGAAAGGACTATGTATACAGCGATTATGGTACTGATATGTTGGCTATTATTTTACTGGTGGGGGGGGGGGGGGGGGGGGGTTAGTTCCGCTTCAAAACAAACTAACCTGCACACAAAGACAACATGAAAATGCTCTTGGAGAATGGCATTTTTTTAAAGAAGGCTGCTAACAAGTACACGTATTTTTGTATTTCACAAAATGGGTTCATATGGTAAAGCATATCCATCTAAATCAAAATATTCTTTCAGGACGTAGAGGTATCTTGTTACCCTTTTTCATATAAACTTGTATAAACATTGATAAGTTCATAATGAAAACTTGACCATGTTTCACCGGGCAAAGAACCTTCAAACCCTTCTTTTTCGCGAGGATAGTAACAGTACCAATTACTAGTATCACTTTATCACTACTTGTGCCAAAACCTAGTGCTGTCTAAAGCACTATAGTTGACTATTGGGGTAATTTCGTTTATCGTCACTTTTTGTGTTATATTGCAGCTAAGACGTGACTAGCCTCTTGTACGTGCTGATTGAAGCCGGAGTACCCAGCAAGAACCACCACCTAACTTAAATGTATGTATCTTTATTGGCCATGTCGATTCAAATAACTGGCAACTTTCTCACATGCCCCGGTCGATATTTTCAGCAGAGAAAAGGTATATTCCCACTGTAAGCGGTAACGAGTAATAAGTGACCTCTCTCTCTCTCTCTCTCTCTCTCTCTCTCTCTCTCTCTCTCCCCCCCCCGCCAGTGCTGTGGAACACCATAACACGAGCAGGCACTCAGTGGCCATAATTGTCTAGGGGATAGATCCATCTTTTATTACAGGCCGTCCCTATTTTCTGGGCCGAATCCCTCATGTCTTGGTACCGTAGTTGTGCTATTAGTGAACTAAGCACCTTTGCGAGGATCTCAGGGCTGGCGAGGCGGCGTGACAGGGCTACGGAGAATAATGGTCACTCTATAGGAGGATTAACCAGTACCGCCTCGGGCAGCCATCTAGCTGATAAGTGCAGTAATTCAGTTTGCAATAAAACAATGGCACGCAATAATTTACTGGAGTCAGAGAGAGAAACCGGGGCAGATAGATTAACATACAATCTAACCGTTTTTGTTGTAGGGTATTGCCATCTAATAAATGTTTTTTGATTGAATATTATGACATTGGTTCAGTTGATACAATAAACAATAGCATATTTCTCTTAAAGACAGTAAGTGGAGA
>OZ012692.1:9052833-9092833 GCA_963942565.1 Maea johnstoni | reverse complement strand
CAATCTAAGGTGCCAATATAAAATGAAACATTTGATATAGCCCAAGTGGAGTCGTACTATTTGCATACAGGTTCAAAGAACCTGCTTTTGTGTTCAGAATTGATCAATCACCTTACGCTCTATTCATAGGGATGCTTATAACCTGAGGATACCATTCATATTGCATTATGCACTACCAATTAGTAGGAAATGATAACAGCTATACAATAAACAGGTACTGGTGAGTGCTACCTCTCATTTTGCAAAGTGCATAATACTATTTCTTGAAGCTGTGACGCTAGTGCCGCCTATGGATCCACGGTATTATAGAAATCGTATACTTCCAGCAATACATTGTCGAGTTATTAAAGTGATATCAGTTCGTGTGATATCCCAACAGGATTCCCGGCCATTTCATTTTCTTTTTTTACGAATTAAATGGGGATATGTGAGAATATGAAGTACTTTACATTTATAGAAATCGTTTAGTTCCAGCAATACACAGTTATTAGAGTGATATCAGTTCATTGGCCATTTCATTTTCTTTATTTACGAATCAAATGGGGATATGTGAGAATATGAAGTACTTTCCATTCATAGAAATCGTTTAATTCCAGCAATACACAGTTATTAGAGTGATATCAGTTCATTGGCCATTTCATTTTCTTTTCTACGAATTAAATGGGGATATGTGAGAATATGAAGTACTTTCCAATCACTCTGGAATCTGATACTTTCAATCCTATTATCTCGTTATACAATACAGCACGTGCAATAAGGATTATTTCAGCAGGTTTACATCGGAATTAAGCCGGCCACAAATATAACAAACCCTTTAAACGGCCCTACCCACATAAGGGTTGATCTTGTTCGAGAAAGGTGGTGGACAAACCAAAAGAAGTAAACGGCACTCTCGTTATCCTTGATACATAAGGGGGTCATTTCCCGCAAAAGCAAACATAATCACCCTATCCCAGAGCATGACTTGACGCGAGGTTCCGGAACCCGCCGATAGGCTGCTTCAAACACGTCGATTGCCTTAGTGGAACGCCATGGATTCTTTCATTAGAGAAAACTTGGTTCTTCCAGTTATGTATGATAGCGTCCACTCTGTTTTGGTCAAACAGCATGGATACATTCAATGGACCAATTGTACTAAGAATACACTTTTAGGAAATTAAATAACCTTTTTTAAATCAGTGAAATTAGCGATTTTGCAGTTTTGATGACGTCACAAGTAATTGGAAGCTAATCATAATACGCGACGGTGGCGACGCGTAGCGGCGTTCATTTACACTACAGACCTGTAGTGTAAATGAACGTCGAACACGAACACGTTACAGTCAACCTCCCCCCCCCCCCCTTACTACACTCATTCTACTGCCGACACATGGCATCCAACCCTAGTTCCGAAAAACTCTGGATTACACGTCTGTATATGTTACTTATCGTATGTCCGGCACTACACCACACACTAAGAACATGTTGTCATTACCCAGATACTAGATCTAGTACTCGATTGGGTTTCCAATATTGCCATCAAAACACTTGTTGGTCCGGGGTTTTCTATCAAGACCTGTTCTACCCTCGCGCCACAACTCTCAAATACGTCTCTATACATTTTCCCTCTGTTTTGTGAAAAGGTTGGACACTACATCAAAAGGTGATATGTGTCCTCCACGGGGTATATATCACACCTTTCACACACTCGATCACTTCAAGCTAAATGCTTTTTAGTCTTCAAAGACTTGTTTCTGAAAACATACATGTTTTTGGTTTCTAAGCATTCTTATATAGAAATGTGCAACATGTATAATACACCTTTTGGGAAATGCCATCTGAAGAACATATTGTACATTCCACTATAGATTGTTTGCGTGAAGGGAGTAGTTGGCGGGGCGAACGGCAGTTGGGCCCCAGATTAATTAAGGTTATTTAACTGGGAACAGTGGACCGAGGCAGCCAATCTGGCCAGTGGAACTAATCCCCGAAAGCACACAATAGACTGCTTTCTGTTGAGATATTTCATCTGCCACGGCGGTATCGTAAACCCCATCTCTCGCCACAGGGGGCGCTGCTCTGCCCGCCTGGAGCGTGCCGATAAGACCTGCGGCATTGTAGCGCCACGCACGCGGGATCAGATTGGCTCCCTCCTGCCTTCAACAGGTCAAGGCTATAAAAAGCTACGGTCCTGGCACTATTCTGGACATTGCTCCGCTCCTGTGGGTTATATTGTGTTCTCGTGGCGCTAGCAAAAGGCCACACGTATAAATAGCAACAGACTTGAGTTGAATTTACTATGGATCTAGATATCACCATGTCTATGCAGGTTTACAGTAGTGATCAATCGATAAGATATGCTTTCATAAGTTATTAGGTGCGAAATAAATTTACTTTTTTGCACGTTATATTGCACATATTTGCAATGAGTGGATAGCATTTTCAGCCGATAGCTCCGAATTGTAAATTGCTCCATATATACATATTTGGATCCATCCTTAATTCAGGTAGCACGCTATAAAACGGAACATTCTAGTATATCGTAGAGACGCGTTGCACTAGTACCATGCATCGTCGTTATATTAAGAAATGTTCTTGACGTTGTGTAGCCCATTTAAAATGACCTTGGGACCGTAAACTCAACATTAGGTCATATAATTAGAATACGACTTTTTAATCTTTCGATGATTCAGTGCTTTCTGTTGACTGCACTTTTCGGATGCATCCGATGCAAAGGTTTCACAAGTTAAGCGAATCATTAAACTTCTTATACTCATTATGGTACATTCTGTTTAGAAAAATAACTGTCTCTAAGATACTGTAAATTTGGAAAAGATTGCTTTACTTTAATTTTTGCGTTTTTAGCGTTTAGCCTCGGACGCAAAATTAAAATTTTCAATGATTAGTGCTGCCACTTTAAGTATATAGCTGGCACGCCATGTTGAGGCCAATTCGCAAAGTTAAGAAACGTAAAAATTGATTTTCTGTAAATTCGCAAACTTTACTCTACACAATCTTTTGTGAATCTGCAGTACCCTCACCAGGTCCTAGGTATAAAAAATTCGATTCTCTAATTAGATTAAGTAGTGACATGTTGGTTACGTGAGTGCGCGTTGCGCTAGCAGGGGTTTAGCTCCCTGAGACCCGGAACATGTCGCAGGTATAAAGACTCAAGTAGAGGTGGCTCACGGAGTGTCCAGGTCGAATGGCCGTGATGGATCGTAGTATGTGGTCTTGATTGACCTGTTGCTGGTGGCCATAATGATAAGGGATGCCATAGAGGGGCGCGGGGAGCAGTAGCGCAGTGAGGGCTGCCGGCACAATGGGCAATCTAGAGGCAGTGCAGGGCTTTATGGGCTGCTCTCCGCATCACCATCACCATTACCATCATCTGGCCTAAGCCGCAATGAGCTCTATAACGGTGGTCCGGAGGAGGATAATGGCCATTCTCCGCTTCTGTGGGGAACCTGCACAGCCTCTTAGAGGAACCCACTCATATGCTATTCATTAGCACCAGAATAAATGGCTAAGAGGACATTCTGGTTCAAACTCGACTCTCATCATTCACTTAAAGCATTAATTAGATGCTTCTACAAAAATTGTTTTCTGAAAGTGAAAATTATTATACATCGAACAGAAACATATATCGATCAAGTGTTGTTTTGAGCACCACATGGCCAGTTATCAATATGGCATATCATACATCTATCAACTTAGGTCATACACAGATACATAGTTTAAAAGTATATCTTAGAGGAGGATTTCAATGTATGTATTTAGTTGATTGAGCCTAACTGTGTGGATTGTTCCATGAAATGGATGTCGTGCATGGCAATGCCAAGGCCAGCCGGAGAGCAGCAACATTATCCCAAAAGCATCATTTACTCTCTATAATAACCCAATCTAACTACTAAAGTATATTCTAACTTCATAGGTTATGCAGATTCTTTATCACAAGTATTTTATCTTCTGCTCTATGTTCTTCATCATAGTCATTCAAAAACCTATGTGAAATAACAGCCAAATGAAGAACACAGCTAGAATAGGTTCGGTTTTCAAATATCTTTCTGTCTTAGTCTTCTGAACCCCAGACTGCCTAAAAAGTGCCTTGAAGTGAGCACTTCACACGCTCAATGACTCTCCATTTAGCAGTCCCCATCGTAGGGCCCATAACACGACCCTCATCAGAACATGTATACCTTTTATTCGCGTGCACCTCTTAGGGGAGTGTGCGAGTATTATGGTTGTAAGTAGTGCTGGCCAGTCGTTTACTTGTAGCGTGCCAGTCGATAATCCTCCTCCACTGTTACTTGTTAGTCTGATGACCCTCACTAGTGGAGTGGTAATACCTTCAAGGAAATGGCCAGAATCTTAATGGGCAAACACGTCGGCTTCTCTTATTCAGATCTGTATGTGACGCGAAGGGGGAGAAGGGTTCGCTTAGCTCTTGGCAGCCTTGACAAATACATGCACGCCCTCAAAGCCCCCTTCTTAAAGAAAGTGTTTCTCTTTACCATAGCTTAAGAATATCACGCGCTGACACGTTGCTCTTTCGTTTCAGGCCAAGGAAAAGCCTTCAGGCCTGCAAGACTTTGCCACAGGGAGACGACACACTCCATTGTTATCGTATTGTAAGGAATATGGGAACAATCAACTCCATTTAAAGATAACTCTGCTACATGTAGGTATTTGAAAAACACGGAATTGGCCAGGCGGTTTCCGTAGAATGGCATGTTGCTGATTTAAGAGGGACCTACTATCGAACTAGTGGCACAATAGTTTAGAGATAGAAGATGCTAAGTGTGCTACAATAGTTTAGAGATAGAAGATGCTAAGTGTGCTACAATAATTTAGAGATAGAAGATGCTAAGTGTGCTACAATAGTTTAGAGATAGAAGATGCTAAGTGTGCTACAATAGTTTAGAGATAGAAGATGCTAAGTGTGCTGATGGGATTTCGTTGTTTTGTTGCATTATGGTCATTTTCCTACCAGTCCTGACACATTTGTTTTACCTATGAGTTTGCATTAAGAATTCCATACTACTATTGTAGGGTTAGATAAGGTTCCATTTATCTAGATCGCCGAACTAGGAACTGTTGTACGCAGTGTGAGGGTAACGAAAAATGCTCACGTCCATTGTATAGCAGTTTGCATTATATCATTGTAAAAGGTCATCACGTGCGTTTATGCTGAATAAAATGATACTTTTCTATCAGACCTTGTATAAAAGCTATTCATTTTTTTGTTTCCACAACCAAAAACAAACATTTGCAGAACAAATTAAGTGATGACAACATTCTCCAAGCTAGAAAGTAACTGCAAGAACAAGTGATGCATTTTATACTTTCAAATCAAACATATACTTATGAGCATCAGTCTAAGGCAGACTGTTGTTAACACTCAGAGTTACTCAAGAAAGTATCGTCTGCCTTTATCATACTTTTGGAAATAACAGGGGAATAAAGAGCAATTTCACAAACTATTTGTAAGAGAGTCATTGTTTTGCTTATGATCAACATTTCTCCTTCAAATGATTTTAAAAAAAGCTTTCATAAGTAAAATATTTCCCAAATCGTCAGGCCTGTTTTGTCTGCTTTGAGTGTTAATGGGTTAAACATTTCAACACTGTTAAAAAGAACAATTATAGCATCATCGGGAAGGCAGGCAACCGGACGGCGCTGGCTCTCCCTAATCCCAAACTTTAATTGGATTTTGCCTTATTACCAATGTGTCATTCTTACTGTCTCCGTCAGATATGTCAAGAACACTTAGCTCACTCGTCATGCCCGCTAACGTCTGCGGTCAGCCAATCAGAACGCTGCTTATCAACAATGGTGCTCAGCGGAGTAGTTGAAGCTGCTACAGCCAGGTGGCGCTGTGGCACTCACCCTGCCAGCTGCAGGCGCAGGATGGGACAGATAACGACACTTAGATGGCTTCTCACATTGATTAGTCATCATATCTCGCAGGCCACGCGAGATTCACTAGTGTTTCCTATCTGAACCGACCATCATGGATTCCAAATCCTTTGCTCAATTGTGATAATGTTTTGTTGACATACTCTTTACTTTCGAAACAAGTACATTGCCAAATAAGTCACAGATTAGATGTAGCTCCTTCAATATATCAGCCATACCTATGTATTTTCTTTCAATGATCTAGCTCAATAAAGAAAATTTCTCATACATTTCTCATACATATATATATATATATATATATATATATATATATATATATATATATATATATATATATATACATGTGTGTATGTATGTATGTATGTATGTATGTACGTACGTATGTATGTGTATGTGTGTGACATACTCAAGTATTTTCTCATTTATTCAAGTATCTGATTCAACAATATGGATACCAGTACATTTGCCATATGTAAAGGAATTCAATAAAAGTGGTCACACACGTACGACGTCTTAACAAATTTAATGGTAATAATACATAACATGTGCACTATAAAATTGCTAGTGCTTGTCAACTTACAGATGTGTGTACTATTTAAACTACTGGAATGTGTATAAATATACATACATAATCCATTCCAATATGTAATATCTATAGAAAATGACCAAAACCTTGTGATTTCTGTGACTTGCCCTTAAACACACACATGCTTTTGTTTATATAAAATATGGTATTACAAACAACAACCACTAAACCTTTCTTTCCAGAATGGCACCCTAACTATAGTCAGACGCTTGCATCTCTATTGAACAAATATTGATTTTTTTTTGTGGCTACAAATACGGCGTATCCATAATGATATCAATTTCGTACTCCACACCCAATTTGTGTATTACAACCTGTAGCCACGCTATACCGGGCCCATCAGAGGCAGGACAGAATGCATCAATGTGGAAAAGTGCTGGCCGATAGCCTGAATAATGTTTACAATAACTACTGCTTATTAGAAGGCAGGCCAAAAAGCTCGTCTTTAATCTTCCCTAATCAAGCCAATTGATGCTGCAGAAAAGCGTAGTGTGCCCCATTAGAGATTTCCCAGTCGATTTTTGTTGCCGCAACTCGCACTAACCCTTGCTTGCCAAACACTCAAATCGTATGAATTGCTTCACATGCGTTTCATCTACGTCGCAGCATCAAAAGAATTAGCAATTACCCAAAATCCAATTATAATCTCCCATCTATTTGTACAAAGGAAGAGTGCCGAGCGGATACCCTTCGTTGGAAGGATTTGCTGTAAACATGGGGATATTCCCCTGGCTGTACAATCACAAAGTTCTACGGTTTATACGGAAATTCCCAAACAGATTTTCTACAGGCTTAAAATTTCGTATTTTGTCACTGTCATGACTAACCAGTTGTAGATGTAACTGGTGGAGGAAACCGGAGTATCCGGCGAAAACAACCGCCTAACCCAAAGTCACTGGCAACTTTCTCACATGCCCAAAGTGCTAGCAGTCATTGCCAACGCCTTAGACCACACGACCATCAGGGCAGGCCCTCTACAGGCTTAGATACAGTATATGTTTTAATAAGAAATTCATAACGCAAAAATGATTGCTCATCAAGTTAAAAAAAACAAGCACGTTATATATATATATATATATATATATATATATATATATATATATATATATATATATATATATATATATATATATATATATATAAATATATATATATATATATATCTGATCCAAAATGAAGATCTCCTCATTTTGAATCTTATAATTAGGATATATCGCCATCCTAACAGTTGGTTGCGAGAGAAAATCATTTAACACAGCATATATTGCGGAACCTTGGTTACGCCTGGAAGGAAGTCTTAATGGTTACAGTTAATCCAGTTTATAGATACAGTTAATCCAACTCATGAAATACTAATCTTGCACTTAAATTAGAGTAGGGCAAAATCGTATTCCAATCCTAAGCAATTGTGTTATGCTTTTTTGGTTTTCATATATATATATATATATATATATATATATATATATATATATATATATATATATATATGTATATATATATATATATATATATATATATATATATGTATATATATATATATATGGTTAGTCTAAAATTGGGTACAAAGCATCTTCATTTTAAAACGCAAACGGGATGACGCTAGCAGACAGGATTCCTTAGCCTGGAGCCAACGCAAGAAGACGATAATCTTGGATGCCCAGGTTGAAAAGGTGATTTCACCAGAATTTTTCTTTTTGTTGAGATATTTTCCACGGAGCACGTCAGAAGCAGCCAAGCGTTGAAGGTGTTCAGCGTTTTCTAAAAAGCGCAAGAATTGGGGAATTATGTGCGTTCCTGGGCAATAGAAATCAATTAGTAGGCCCTGGTCTTTCTCAAGCTCTCCACGTGTGGGATAATGTGCTCTATAGTTGCTCTTCAGCCATGCAGACTCCGGGTGCGGCTTGAGGAATTACTTGTTGATCATTATCTATGGCCTATTGTGCCTGTGCAATGACGAAAGCACTGTCACGAACAGCTCCCGTAAACCAGTATTTCCTTTCCGAATCACTGAAACGAACGCATCCATTTCTCACCTACTCTTCTTTTTTTCTTTGATCTGAACGTAATTCAATTTGAATATATATATATATATATATATATACATATATATATATATATATATATATATATATATATATATATACATATATATATATATATATATATATATATATATGTATATATATATATATATAAATATATATATATATACATGTATATATATATATATATATATATATATATATATATATATATACATATATATATATACATGTATATACATATATATATATATATATATATATATATATATATATATATATATATATATATATATATATATATATATACATATATATATATACAGACACACACACATATATATATATATATATGTATATATATATATATATATATATATATATATATATATATATATATATATATATATATATACATACATACATATATATATATATATATATATACATATATATATAATTTATATCTATATATATCTATATCTATATCTCTCTCTCTCTCTCTCTCTCTATATATATATATATATATATATATATATATAGATATATATATATAATTGATGCTGGCGTGTTGTAAAATGAATAACAATGTCAGAATCTTTAGATGTCCTTAAAGACACGTCTATTACCAACACATGTATGTATTTACCTGCTTGACACACGATACAAGTAGTGCATACCTTAATTCACATTCGAAAATATACCTTTATATGGTTGATTACCAGGTTTAACTCATATTTCCATCGCCAGCCTACCCAAACCATGGCCACTACATGCTACATGTTTTGTGTACATCGTGTTTCACCAATGAACCGCCACTCATGTAGCAACTATTAATCATCCGGCTTTTTTCCAAGCAGCTCCTATCTCAAAACCTCTGCTGTTGTTCTCAAATCGTTTGTTAATGATAATAGTATTCAGCTACACTTAACTCATTAGCCTCTAATAATAGCTAATCAGCTGGGATTTCAGGACGTAATTAAAACACAAAACCAATAACGTAACAGTGCCCTTCGCCCTCACTTGCTGTACAATTAAAAGCCGAACGGCGCTACGGTAGCGGCGGTTAGTATTGGCACAGACTACAATCAGAGTGAGGTAATATTTTAATCGATTATTAATTTTCGTACATGCATTTACTTCTTGAATATATATCGGATTATAAAGAAATACATGCCTCTAATAGGTTAAAGACTATAGTATGATGCTATGACTTTGTGAATTTGAAGGCGGGTATTAGTGAATTATTCCTGCAATCGCTTGAGACAGAACACCCAACGCCACCATTATGGCAGTCAGTAGTTACAATAAAACAAACATTCTAGGTGATGAATAGAGAAGTGTCCCGAACCTTTTAGATACGTTTTCTACATGTATATAAGGTATAATCTACTATACTAGATTATTTCTGCAAATGAGAATATCTCTTCATGCACGATCTCATGTACAAACTTTTAACACGGCTTTTTACGAGTGATACAGCTGGCAATACAGCATTGCGATATAATTGATCAAGTAGTGAGAAAAATGCGTGGAATGTGTGTACATGTAGGACCGATGGATTCCACCAGTTTCTGTTCACCGTTTTTGCTCCACGTTTATAACAACCGACTAGACAAGATTTAACCTGAATCAGTTATTTTCGCCGGGTTAATCCGGTTTACTCTACCACTCGCCTAGCCTAGATTTCTAGGCTGTCATATGTATTTTTCTGTTATGTTTTCTTTCTGTTACCAAGCACCAAATAGTGTAAGTAGCCACAGTGGTCAATTTAGTTTACATTTATCTCACCAGGATTCAGTTTGATTATGACATGTAAACATATAGAGATAGGAGGAGCAGGTGGTGCCATCTATCTACCAAACCTCAGGTACCACACCACAGTGCTTGGTCAACACATAGGGGAAGGTGAACATTACAGGGACTAGGAGCCTAGTCTAGCACTCGCCCTGCACCTGTACAGAAAAAGAGAAGATAATCAAAAGTCAAAATTCCAAAAAAGGACGAAAAACACAATTCCAAACTATAAACGGTCGGCCAAATATAGCAGAAAAAGTAACGACAATTCAAAATTCTGGTCTGATCATGTGACAGAAAAAATGAAGACCAGACAAAAAATTTAAGTTTCAAAACAGACTGAATTGGAAAATTGAAATTCCAAACCCCTCTTACTCGTGCTTTTGCTTATATGCAGTAAATGCAGCCAGTACGCGAGCCAGTATCGCTCACAGGTGTGTGGGGCAGCAGGTCCGACGCGAGCACTCACAGCGAGGCTACTCAGCGCACCGGCGGCACTCGCCATAGCCAGAGACCCGCAGCACTACCCTGGCAAGTTATAGTTTGTCAGTTTTGTGAAGTTTCCAAACATATCAGTTGACAGCGCTATCGCACCTGTGGGAGCGGAGCACCTGCGCTCCGGCCCTTGCAAGCCTTTGTCATTAGAGCGTCTGATTACCTTGGGGAGCCATAGACTCCTTGCACGCTGGCCCTAATGGCCGCGGGCGCACGCCGACCCAAGGCCAGCGCACTGCTTATTTGATAAAGAAGGGTATTTAGGGACTCCTAATTTGGAAGTAGAGAGTGAGAAGGGAAGATGTTTGTGGCGGAGTTATGGGATTTTGGTCCAACTGAGTGGGAGGGAGTGATGTGTTAAGGTGTGAACACTGAGGGGAAAGGATGAAGACAATAGCTATTACAATTCTATGCACTACTTTCTCTCATTTGATAGCATTAATGCACCTGCACACGATTTAGAACAGAGTGACAGCGGTCCTAATAGGACGACTACAGGGTGGACTTACGTTCAATGCATAGTTTCCTCATAAAATAAATCAATGCAATCCTCCCGGGCATGCTCTACTAGATTCTTTAAGTTCCACGCATATATATGTGCAGGTAAGTTACTTAAAATGCACACATCTAGATAAATACCAGTCTTAAAAATTAACTAAGTATTAGGAAAAATTATCGTAACACGGCATCAGCATATCTTACGCGCTACATTATTAGTTTTCCTTGTTGTGAAAATGGAGTACGGCAAGATGTCTGCGACAAGCCGGATGATACAGACACTTGCCGTACACCATTTTCACAACAAGGGTACAAATATATCCGCAGCTCCCCCAACGCCGACATATACTCACAATCACAATCAGCACAACAAGTTCGAAGTTCAAGGTTACTGCAGCGGACAACCCCGAAAACTCTTCATCAGACTGGACTTACGCAGAGCGAACAGTAAGGACTTCTCACTTGAATTCACGATTAACAAACCTTAATCCATCTTAATTAATTTTTGCCATCTTTTGATCTAGATTATACACCATGTTGGAAGACCATAATGCTGAAAAAGTGCTTTAAATGTAAAAGAAATCGTAGTGGCATTGTTAAGTGTAGTGGCCGCCATTTTTTGTCTTAAAGAGAAAGCGACCGCTGTCGAGGAAATTGTAGTTACTGTCGTCATACCAACGAGCAATACGTTTTGGGTGCTAACAATTGAACGTTGTGATCATCATTGTTAGGATTCAAATAAAGGATTTTATTATATGCCTGCTGCTCATTCTGAAACCTGATTGGTCAATAGCTGGTCATGTGACCACCTGTATCCACTGATATCCCCTTACAAAATTGATATTGCACTCATTTTGAGTGCAAAATAATGTTTACATCACTGTCTCACTTCACACCCATTGAAACAAGCCTTGTTTCTTAGTGAAATGAGAAAAGGAACCAGTAGGGTTCATTGGCTTATTGTAAAATCCATATACGGAATCTAAACCAAATGGAAACACCAGCATGACCATAAATATCACGGTTTCCTTTTTCTTTTTATTTAAATAGTCATAATCAAGTGATAATGAATAAATAAAATTGCATTTGCTGTTTTTGTCCTGAATACATTGATAAAAAACAATCAAATATTGTTTAATTTTCCAGATTCCATGTTTTATAATGAAACGAGCCTCACTTTCATTTCAAACAAAGTTCTTCTGCTCAAAGCAGAGAAAAATGGAGGCAGGACGTTTTGCTGTGCTGTCAGAGGAAGCTACCACAGACCTCCTGCTGACAAAGGATGCTGCCAACACTAAAAAAGCTAATTTAAGAGCATATAGAACCTTCAGGTGTTACCTAAATGAAAGGAACTATGACCAAACCAACGTTGAGGAATGGGAGACTGACAAACAATCTGGCTCCACAATCAACCATGCCAGCTATGATGCCAGCCATGTATAACTGCCAAGTGACAATCAACAATTATTTCACTGCACCAGGACCAAATGTGCAGGGACCAAAATAAGCAAGATAATTTTAAAGAGTGTATGAATTTTGGAACAATGCCAAGGGTTCTCAAATATTTTCACCTGTTTATTGATTAATTAATTTATTGACAAATTAATTTTGATGCACAAGTAATCTTATTATGCAGATCGTAAAGTTTAACCAACCAGACATTCCTTTGATTGTTAAAATATATTTACTATGTGGAAATCTATATTGAACAGATGAGAGAGTTCGGTTAGTTATTTTCTTTTGAAAATAAAGTTGAATTTTGTGCATTTTTGTATCTGTTAACATGTTGACATCCAGGATGGCCCTATGACCAGCTATTGACCAATCAGGTTTGAGAATGTTTATAACAAAACAAATATGGCACTTTGGTTTCGCGCAATATCAATTTTTTTTTGCACTAGCGCCTCGGGCAATATCATTTTCCAGAGTGCAATAAAAATTGATATCGCGCTCACCAAAGTGCCATATCTGTATAATATTGGTCGGCTAACATTGACCATTGTCAAATGCATTGTTACAGGCCCAATATAGTCCAGTACAACTAGGAAATGTGATAAAACATATTACCACCTGTTTATATGTTTAGTTAACTTAATAAATCTTTCATAAAAAGTATCCTTACTTTTGACCCCTAATTGCGCCAGCAAGTTTTTGTTTAAGAAAAAATGAAAAAACAATACAAGAAAATTACGCTGTTAAGGAAAAATAAACAAAATGATTCTTTCTCCATGATTACAAATTTGCCAAAACGAGCTGACCTGTAGAATCAATTATGCAAGAAAAAAAGTGACAATATAATGAAATGAAAAAGAAAAGGCAGTTGGTGTAAAGCGATCTGTCGAAATACAAAGGAAACAATAAAGGTATTGCATTATGACGATGTCTTTATACCATCCACCCCTCTCAAATGGAACAGTCCAATTGTTTGCAGAGGTCAAAAGGCCTTGGTCAAGGGTAGTCGTAGAGCACACCATTCTCTGTATGCCGGCCGTAGAGACAATAAAGACAATTTAAAGTGAGAAAGAACTGGGCTACGCCATTGATCACTTATTGGGCAATAAACGTCAAAGAAAATGCAAAGGTCTTACCGTATATCTTCCTAAGTGATCTATGGAGCAAGGCAGAACTGCAGTTTGTCCAGACACTACAGTAACATTTACAATGGGCACGTCGAACGTGGGTTCTATTGCCTCCGCTGAAAAGAAAGAGAAAGGTTTATTAGATCAGAAAATAGTTGATACCAGGCCGCTAATTCGTTAAGAAGGCTGATAAGGCTTATCCATTAATGGGCAGTTGGTATTATTAGATCAGGAACAGGTTTATACCATAACGTTCACCTTAATCGACTGATAAAACGGAGGCCTCCAAACCACATCATACATAATCACGAATCAACTTATTAGATTGCTTTTGATAAATCACTAGAAAAAAAAATTGGAATTTCCGCTTTTGATTCATGTACTTATTCATAGATATTCTAAGGTAAAATTAGAGGAGACAACCATCGCGAATGGAAGTGTATGTATGCATGCATATATATATATATATATATATATATATATATATATATATATATATATATATATATATATATATATATATATATATATATATATATATATATATATATATATGTGTGTGTGTGTATGCGTGTGTGGTAAGTGTAGAACTGAAACATTTTCTAATAATGTGAAAGTATTAAAACGATCCACATTCATGCAACTCTCACCAGGAAACCGGTAGTTGCCAAAACATCACACAGTATGCATAACCATGAATCCCACCTGGTGTCCTTTGTCTGAATTAATACTTGTAATGACAGTGTTGTATATATATGTATATATATATTTATAGTATATATATATATGTACTAGTATATATATATATATATATATATATATATATATATATATATATATATATATATATTCACATCGGAGCTTAGTTAAGTTTAAATTGATAGTTGATAGTGTAGAGATATACAATTGTCACATAGTGGCAGTGTTTTCTGAAATATCTCAGGATGATAAATATATTTTGGCCTTTACCTCTCGCATGCGCTGAAAAACCCACCCCTGCGTGCTAAGACTCTATCAAGCACTCGCCTTTTTCATCCTGTCTAGGTACATCATAACCTAGAACCATCCCTCGGTAGACGACTAGCCCTTTATGATGTAGAACCAGAGCCGTGTCTTATTAATAAACTGTATGGTGATAGATACGTTTTGCAACCCCACTGAAAATAAGCTTTATGGGAGCATTATTAGGGACAGCATAAACAACCATTATCTCCTATATGGAGCGTCTTGGAGGGACTTAATACTGTATTCAGCTTGTCAGGACTAATCTGGAGGCCATTAAATATGGGACTGCATGAAACATTATTATAAGGATTAATGGGTGTTGTGGCCAAGAAACAATGCATTATTTACTATGAAGTGCATCTCAAGTTAATTAAGAAATAAGGCTCTAGACGGATCCAGCAGCAGTGCCTGTATTTACGCTCACTGCTCCCCATTCCTCTTAACGTGGACGCCGCTCTGGCACACATTGGTAACAGCCGGAAAAGGAAGCCTAGAAATGAGCTCAACAAGGATCAACTTTATGAAGGCTTCCCATATTGGATTAACCTGCAGCCAGAACTAGACTAAATAAACCATCTAACAATAAAAACATGACAGCGAGACATTTACTGTTAATACTCTGCTAGTTTAGGAAGATATGACCGACCGCTGCTGCAATATTCATAGGGACTGTAGATTATTATACCTAAAAACTCTACTAACATTCTGAGGCAGAATATGTGATGTAGGTAATTGGAAGTGTATAGTCCATCAACCAGTTTATAATAAAACAAATAAGCACTTCAAGAAAGCTAAAAGCATATATATATATATATATATATATATATATATATATATATATATATATATATATATATATATATATATATATATATATATATATATGTATGTATATATATATATATATATATATATATATATATATATATATATATATATATATATATATATATATATATATATATATATACATGTATATAACATAAACCAGAAATAAGCAGACATTAATAACAAACGCTCTTCAACCAATTGCCCTTCTTAAAATAACATTTTGATAAGCTAGCTTGTCTCTTTTATTCAGTTGCAATCAATAGATTGTGGTGGCATTATCCTATTTCATTATCTGAGATATATGTATGTCAATACTGGAACAAGCCTAGAATACACCATGTAAATACACGGTGTATTTTGCAAGGCAGGAAACTTTCATGCAATGCATGTTATACTATACGTGTCATGGCCAAAAAGTCATTACATAAAAAGGTATAGAAAATATGGGTGGCCATGATCTATTGAAATAACACTTTCCATACTAAATAGACGGCTCTGTTCCTTCCGCCATGGAATACACATGCAGTTTCATTGAAGTTGATTTAAAAGTCGCATTTTCTGAATATGCCATAATACAGATTAATATATTTTGCACAAATTGCCATTTGTTAAAGAAAAGTGAAAAAAGAAACAGGTCTTGAAGTACAGAATAATACCCATTCCAGATGCAAATAACGTAATAAGTTATAATTTGCATGGGAATGAAAAGTCTAGACGTATTATGGCGAGGGGAAAAACACCATTATCAGTTGATATCACCTAGGATAAGACTACGAAGATAGATATCAAAATGCCCACATCCCAGCGCGTCAGTGATGATCCCGTGCTAGTCAGACCTTACCATATCTTCTACAATCCTAGTTGATGATTTGTATCACATACTACAAGGGAGTAGATGCGTTTCTCTATAGAGTGGGTATGTCTATGCAGACCATGCCTGCTTACATGACTAGCCAGGCATATCTACAGCACACATTTATAACCATTCCGACAGTATGCTTATTCCAGAATAACATTTGTACATGTACATAATATCCAAAGTTTGTCTCATAACATAGCAGCAGACCCTATTCCCAAAAGAAATAAAGTCAAATCGACAAAATGTGAGAAATTTCCATTTGTACAGGCGCTAATTATCGTAAAGACTGGACAATATAAAAAGATGGCATTGTTGGCAAAATAAAGTCCAACACTTCCAAGCAGTCGTACTATATCTTTGATGTCCTGATACTCGCTCTGGATAAACCCCAATATGATAGAGAATAACTGAAACAGATTTGACACCCTGTGTTTTTCTCTTCAGAATTCCACTTAATAGAACATTTTCCAAAGTCCCTCAGCGTTTTATTCTTATTTCATGAATGTATGGTTGCTTATTATATAATGCAATTTGAAATTGTATTATAAGTTACCATCCTTTGCGTATCTGTGCACTGTTATATTCACTGTTAGTAAACTTTTCATTACTTATGCAGTTTCACAATAAGTAAGCAAGCATCCTTAGACTTTTAGTGGACTATCTAAACTAACCCAATAAGGCTTATTAAAGCGCCACCCAGGGAGTGGGAATATTGTACTGTATCAGCGAGGCATCCCTACAACTCAACGAGACGGTCAGATGGCAGCGTGTAGGACATTCTTGCACTGTCATCCAATGCTGGCGATTTGCTCGACACTTAATTGCAGGAAATAGAGGCGTGTATATCGATGAAATGTCACGTAGTGGCGAGCTGCGTGTCGGCAATGCGTGCTAATCCACGTGTTTGTTGAGACAGTGACGCTGATGAATGAGCCAGCAATGAGAGAAATGAAAGGTAGCAGAAAATAGGTTCAAACAAGCAATTTGCTGAGGTGATACCGTGCCAATCATCTCTTACTGCTTAGCTGCAACTTGTTATGGAATTCAAATATCATGTCAGGCTCTTAATTGACCCGATAGTGGCAATGTTTACCACCGTGATTGGTGTACCTGTCTTCGCAAGAAACCTGGACCACTTACAGGAATGTCCGTGTAGAGTACTCGCTAGGGTTGCAACTTGGCAAGGTGCCCCACAGACGCACACAACTACAAAATGAACAAATCTGGACAATGCCCTCAAAAGTGAATTATATTGCCTATCAAAATGCAAATGGAATGACCATCATATGTATTTCAACATATTAAGCAATAGTTATCGGTGATGTACTTTGGAAAAATAGCAAATGTCGTTTAGCGTCCTGCTTTAAAAGTCAACGTATGTATTACGTTGAGGACTTAAAGGGTTTTCATTTTCTATTTGATACATAGCAACCAAC
Source organism: Maea johnstoni (assembly GCA_963942565.1). NCBI lineage: Eukaryota > Metazoa > Annelida > Polychaeta > Spionida > Magelonidae > Maea > Maea johnstoni. The sequence continues at coordinate 9,074,807 of OZ012692.1, read as the reverse complement.
AGTTGCCTCTGGTCTTAAAAAACATTATCAAGAACATTCTGGTGAAGGCTGATTATCAGGCAAACACAAGGGTATGATATTTAGAGCATCGATTACTGGTTAAGGCAAGTGACCAATGTTGCATTGTTTAACCCATTAATGCTCACGGCGGCCAAATACATGTACAGCCTGACAATTTTGATGAAATCTTCGAGGGAAAAGCAAAGTTAAGAAAATATTTAAAGGAGAAATGTTCATGAGAATACTACTAATAACTCTCCTTCAAATATTTTCAAAAATCATTATCAATTTCAAACTTAATATCAAAAGTATCATAGGTCCAGACGACAATTTCTGAAGGAACTCTTAAGCATTAATGGGTTAATTGGTTGCGGTGCCGCAGTGCGGGCAGCAATGAGGAGGTCGACACACCGCCACAGGGCGGGGGAGGAGAAGGAGGAGGAGAAGGAAAGAGGAGCGAAGCCAGAGCCTCCTAAGCCTACACCTGAGATTAATGTTTCCGCCAATTACACCTCTATCTTCCCCTCCACAACATTCTCACCTACGTTCACGGCGGCAGGCCATTCCCCACTTTGTGCCAAACTGCCTATAAATCAGAGCAAACCAAGCGGAAAATTTCATTGGCTATATTCAAATGCCTTGTACAAATCGGAACAACCTGATTTGCCAATCTGCGGCAGGCTCCGCGGGAACACTGGATAATAGCTTCCTGATTTTAGATGCAGTTAGATTATGCGGCTATCAATCCTGATTCAATCTGTTTATATTTGTTCCACTTGATAAGATACTTGGCGCTGGATGCAATAGTTGCTGTGGAGGGTGTTGCAAGAGGTTGCAACACGCGGACTTCTCCACGACAAGCCTCCAGCCAGTGATTGATAGAAAAGAGAGAGAGAAACATGCTGCTTTCAAGAGAAGCTCGCCGAGAAGCGTCTTATTCACCAATGATTGAACGTGAAAAGAACTGGCAATGCCAAAGTACGGCTGGTCTTTTAGAAGATTGGTCCCTAGATATATAGAGGGTATCGTAGTGAAAAACGTGGTTTTAGTATTACAAATTGTCATCCTTTAAGTAGTATTGCTAAGGTAGGGTCATCCGTAGCGGTGCTATAGCCCATTACAATATAAAGCAGCTGTGTTCGTAAACTGTTAAGATAAATACGAAGTATATATATACATTGTATGGAGTGGGATAGGAGGCCTTAGGAGTTGAGCATGGCATGAAAGCAGCTGGTGTAAAGGAATCTTTTAGTGTGATAAAGGAAAACCTTCGAGTAGTTTTTGAAAGTTCCTGGAAACTCTCCCACAAATGGCAGCGTGCATTGGCCAAAACAGTTATCGGTATCACAGAAACGCTAAGTACGTGATCATAACAATTGATAGGGTTAAACATATTTTTCAAGTTTTGTTCGTTGAAATTTAATTTCACCCATCTAGGATTAGGGGTATGTGGTTGAAATCATTGTAATTATATTGCCCAGGCGATGGTAACCATATCCCCTGCAGTGTTCAGTATTGTAAAAATCAAACTGAAATCTAGCTGGGAATACAAATGGAAATGACGTATTGCAGTGTTCAGTATTGTAAAAATCAAACTGGAATCTTGCTGGGAATACAAATGGAAATGACGTATTGCAGTGTTCAGTATTGTAAAAATCAAACTGAAATCTTGCTGGGAGTACAAATGGAAATGACGTATTGCAGTGTTCAGTATTGTAAAAATCAAACTGAAATCTAGCTGGGAATACAAATGGAAATGACGTATTGCAGTGTTCAGTATAGTAAAAATCAAACTGGAATCTTGCACGGAATACAAACGGAAATGACGTATTGCAGTGTTCAGTATTGTAAAAATCAAACTGGAATCTTGCTGGGAATACAAATGGAAATGACGTATTGCAGATTTAATTTGCAGTAACTAATATGCCATTTGCGGTAACTCTGATAAATATTCTGACATGCAACATTAGCTTGGAATGATTCATAGGTTCTCAATAAATTCAATTTACTTTGTCATTTGAGTGCTAAATTATTAATTGACACTCAATTAGGACTTGGCAGGTGGTTTGGGTGATTTGATGTCAAAAAAGCCAAACATGGCACACTTGGGATAAGTCGTTCACTTTGTATCATTGGAATGCTAAGCCAACAAGCCACACGTGCACCAAATATAGGAAATCTGAGATCATGATAAAATATTTTTGCATGATATTGTTAATGTGACCACGCATAGGAAATACAATTTATGAATTATTGATTGTGTTTCCTCTGTCAAATTTGATTTATCAAGAAGGTTATGAATCTTAGAACCACATAGTAGTAAGTAAGAGATGTAAGGGTTTTAAGAGGTTTGAGATTTAAGTACCGGTACTTATGTGAGTCTGGAAATTGTGGAGATGACTTTCAAGCATAGTACATAGTCTAGTCTATAACAACATGGCTGTTACCGACATCGATCTCATAATATATGTCGTTTTGCATGTGATACCTTTTTATTTTGTTCATTACATGACAATGTTCATGTCGTATGCACATGCACTTGACCTATATGCCCATTTTAAAGGTCTCGACGTATACCCATGTTCTTGACGTACATGTATGTCCATGTTATTGACGTATGCCCCATTTCATGACATCATGTGTGATGTAATAAGGCATAGTTTATAACTTACGCTAAAACTGATGAAATGAGGCAAACTTCATGACTTCTTTCAAAGTTTCGATAACTGTAAAGACCAGTTGAGCTGTGATCATTATCAGTGCTATGAGAAAAAACGTGTGTTAATCGTGTGGAACCAAACGATGTCGCTAATGAATATTGTTTATACACATCTCTAGGGAAATCTTTTAAAACGTGTAATGATGGATTGACAAGAAAGGTCGTCGTAGGTTACCTTTTTAAAATTTCAATGCACGTACATGTAAGGGTAAAAGACCATTAACTGGGAGTTTTAACATAAATATCACGCATGGTAAGCATAAAATACACTGGCGACTACTAAAGGTACACAAGACGCATCTATTCAATTATAAAACACGCCATACAGCCCCTTAGTTTACACCTCCCATCCTATCTACCCAGCAAAGAGATCCTTCAAAATAGACCGGGTCTTACTTACTCCTAATAAGTGAAAGCATACGCTGGCCTTAGTGTGGCGGAAGTGATTGAACCGCAGATTAATTTTCAAGATGGCGGCGTCCATAAAAGAGTGATTGGAAGACAGTAGCGTAGCGGAGTAGGAGGAGGAGGAGAGTGTGCAGACCGCTGCGAGATGAATGGTCGGGGAAGGGAGAGATGACAGTTATTTGGTAAAGCCCGCGCGTCTTCCGACCCCTGACGGCGCTCTGAGCCCGCCATATGACCTATCCCTGGCCCCTCCTTACCAATATAGGGCAGCTGCAATATTAGGATATAGTAATAGGCACTCACGCTTTTCTAAGCGACTAGCTGCAGCTAATTTTATTGCCACTTTTGATCACGTGTTTTCTCGTGCAATATGGTAAGCGATGGCCCTGTAGGCCAGATCGCCATCCATCAAGTATCATGGCGGATGGCCCACCATTAAAATCCCCAAGCTAATCAAATTCCAGCCATGAGATAAAAAGATTGGGCCACCAGGTGAACTTGCATGTTTCCGATGTTGCTGTATTTAAAATAGATATGCCTGGGAAGCCCAATCAATATCAATGTATCATGGACAGGATCTTATGCCGGACTCGCAGCACAATCCCCTGGGCCTACAGGAATGATGCTTTCGGAGCTCGGCGCGGAGGAATTTCAGGAGGTTTTATCAGAATCCATCAGGGCCGTCCTTTAGAGCCACATTTATCCTCCTACACGGCCCCGGATAACTGGTGGGGTTATTAGACGCTGGACCTATAAGTAAACTGCTAGCCATCTATCTATGAACCCTCCACTCTGTGCTGGCTGACAGGTGCTATAATGGACAAGAATTAATAAGCTGATCGGCCCACCCATGGAGTGCATAATAATGGAGGTAGTGTGAGTTCTAGGACCACCTGTTATCACCCACCTCCTGTCTTAAGCAACCATTGCCGGAACTTATCAAATTGTGTATATTAAAGGGACTTTACCTACTGTAGAGGGGGGTCAGATATAGTATACTAGTATCTAGTCTAGTAATCAGGATTTTCCCCAATTGTAAGAAATGGAATTACCCGGTAGTGCTAGTCACACACTTTCATTTAGGACCACCCTTTATCATAAATCACTCGCCCTCTGCAACCTGTCATAATGTGCAATCTACAGTATTTATGCAAAATGTTTATATAGGGGTTTCACCTACATTAGAGAGGTATTAGATATGATTGAAAATGTAATGGACAGATTTATAACTGGAAATCTTAAAACGACGGCTATCTCATATTATTGATTATTGAAAAGAATTATTATTGGTTTTTACTCAGATGTGGCACTTGGCATACATCGTTTGATGGTATGTACAGGAATATAGTTTTGCAAAAGGTTTGCATATAAAGTTGAGAGTCCAACTGTTCACATTCTGATATTAATTCTAGTAACCTCGATGAGTTATAGTTCAAATAACAACGGTACCAAGAACAATGCTCATACCTCGTTAGAAATGTTTCTCTGGTCGTCCAATGTTACGGTATAGACTACACACAGGCGTGACACAGCACCTCAAAACGCCACTTCTTTATATAGCGTACCTTGCTGTTTAGGGTGAGTGGGACTTGAACCCACGTGATATCACCCTTCACTTGTGATAAGCGTTATATCCATACATGGTTATCACCAAGACAACTCACAAAGCGTGCCATAGTGCCGCAAAAAATAGAGGCTACTCAATAATATGCTCAGTACGTCATTTACATTGTAGCATGGTACTAACACCCCCCTAAAGGTATTCGGTTTATAGTCTTGTATCCACCGAAGTGCTCACACGACCTTCCTCCCCTAGCAGGCACTCTACATACAGAAACCATTTCAATCCCCCGGGGGATATTCCAGAGCAACTGGCAGCATATAACGCACACACTCTAAGCACTGCCTTATTTATGCTAGGTACCCATTTTGCAGCTGGGTAGACTGAAGCAATATGGAATAAACTGTTTTGCTCAAGAACGACCAAAGTGCCCGGAGTGGCTGGGAATCGAACCAGCGACCCTCTGATTACTAGTCTGACATCTAACCAACTGGGCTACTTTGTCCCCATATTGCAAGTTAACTGCACCTGTCTGCCACAAGTCCAAGGGAGGCGTGTGTTTCTGCAGAGTTGCACCTGCCCTAATGCCAATACAAATGCTCCTACGGTCAACGACATCCTTTTTCACAAACAAAAAATATATGAAATAATAGCAACGTTGAACCTGGTAAACTTTGTCGATTGCAGTAAAGGAGATCAAATTTGGAGGACGGAAACAAGTAGAATTAACAAGTCAATTCAAGAATATTTGGTAAAACTCTAAGGTTACTTTTTACTGGAACTGGAATGAAGTGACGACCCATCGCGTTAAAAATGGTTAACAGTTGCAATGAAGAAAGTGAATTCTTCGTTCAAATTACAATTTTTTTCTACCAAAAAAGCTGCTTCTCAACACCAGCAAGATAAAAACTCGTCAGATGGTTAAGTTCGGTTTTGTATTGCTTGGTAATTGAAACCATAAACGTATGCAGAGTTTTTCATTTACCTAATTTACAATGCTGAAAACTAACCTCCCAGAACTGTAAATCAATAAACATCTTAATAATATAGCACATACTCTTCAATGAAATACAAACATCAAACAGACTTCTCCTAGTTTCGCAACGTCTCGCTTGACTCAATCAAAATCGATAGATGTTATTTTTCTTATTATTGAGTATCATTTACTCTATTCAATTAGGCAATACACATCAAATAAAGATCAGAAACCAAGAGAATAATTAATGCTGCACCTTTGTAGTTGATTTGATTAATAGCTTCATTAGTGGAGATTGATAGAGGACGAAATTGGCTATGAAAACATGTTGAATACCGCCAGGACTTACGTGTTCCGAGTATCTAATATCAATAGAGAATTATGAAATCAATAGAACTATATGCAAACCAGCATCTGCCCAATGCAACAAATGTAGTCATAAATATGTCAGGCATAAGTCATGTCGTATGTCCAACTTAAGCAAAAGTGAAATCAATATATGTGGGTCAATATATCATTTATTAGTAAGATTATGTTTGCTACTTTATCACGCACCGTATCGGACACACACTTATATTGATATAGATATGTACGATGGTGCATACGTGACACCTAAATAAACTTAAACGAACGTTTACTTTTAGCACTATTTTCAGAAAAATGCTAGAAAAATAAGTAAGCAAAGGTTTATTTTGAGCAAAAATATATGAAAGTGCTAAAAAATAAATTATGGAACGTTTATTTTTAGCAAACCATTAATAAATTTGCTGAAAATAAACCTCACGAACATTTATATGTAGCAAAATTTCAGAAAAAGTGTTGAAAATCAACATTTACGAACGTTTATTTGTAGCAAAATGTCAGAAAATTGCTGAAAATAAGCCTTTACGAACGTTTATTTGTAGCATTTTTATTGAGAAAAATGTTAGAAAAATAAGTAAACGAACATTTATTTTGAACAAAAACTGTCAAAAAATGTAAATAAATACAGTGTCACATTTGCACCGTCATGGTGCATACGTGACATCTAAACAAATCTATCATATGTGTGTGTGTGTGTGTGCACACAACATACAACAAATAGTGTTCAATTAAGTGGGAGATGCCGAGAAAAGCTTCTACTACGGACACTGAACGCTTATTTAAACACTTTTACGCATGCATTAATTTTCGAGCCATCTATTTCATTGTTCTGAAATATACCTCCCTTCTACCTAATGTAATAGGTATTATATTGGCAAGATACACAATACTACCACAGTCAATAGAAACATACACACATACTTAAAGAAAAACGAGCTAATAAAAAGTCTTAAACAAGTTTTTTTTATGAAAAGCATACTGACAGCATACTGACATGTAAGAAGACCTATCAATGTATACACTAATGCAGAAAATAGTCCTCATGTGACAGCTCATATTTATGCATAGCTATATTATGATGTGTAATAACAAAAACATTATTCTGCTAACAGCGCTTTTCTGTGTGTTTATCATACATCTCTATTTGCAGTAATCCTGACAGCCCTGTCTAGCTCAGATAGAAAGACCATTTGTGACATCCCGTGCTGTGAGATATTAATAACATTCACCTAATCACGCCGGATGGGCTCGACTAGAATGGGACTTGTTCCTTGTCCCCCGTAAGAATTAGAAAAAGCCGATTACTTCCTCCGTAAGCTGATTAGCGCACAATAAACCTTTTTCCCGCACTTCCCGAGGACGAGCCTTCCGCCAGAGTCTAGAGTGGAGAAAGTGTGGCGCTATTATTTGTCATATTTGTCGTGGCAATTTATCCGCTGTATATTGGTATGGATATTGCTATTGAACGGATGACTGGTGACAGTGGGTAAATGGCGGGCTGGCCGATGGGGGGGGGGGGGGGGGGGGGGGGGGGGGGGGGGGAGGAACTAGGAAGGGAGATGATGTGGATTGTGATATTACATGGCCTGACTAGGGAGGTGTCATGTCCTGCTGTTACATGTGCAGTTACATGTAGATAACAGATAATACATACACATCTGACAGTCCAAGGGACGTCCCGGCCTCCCGCATCAAACTGCAGGGGGGGGGAGGGGGGAGGGGCTCAATCCACCTAAAAGACCAGGATCAAATGCGTGCAGTTAGTTCAGTGGCAATCTGCCCCTATACAGTTATACCTGGTTGATTAAAAGACCACCTGTTTAATAAGACTAGCCATTTGTCTATTGAGACCATTTTATAAGCACCAGGCGAAAACATTATATAGATCTTGTTGGTAAAGGCCACCTTTCTTCGATGACCACTCTTTAGTCCTCCCATCGGCGGAGTTCGATTGTTTTATCAGTGTTGTCTGTGTAGAATCGGAATAATAGGAATTGATATCTTTTAAACGTGCAAGTAAAAGGAAGTTAGTGTCAACATTTTTTCTTATTCCAGTAGTTCAGTATTTCTAGTCAATCAAGCACCTGTTTTACACTTACTATCATGTTGCTTTTTTGATGATCTGAGACAAATATCATTGATTGTATCAACAACATACTACATGGATCCCCAGCTCTCCCTGATACATAAACTTTAGAGTTGGTGAGTGTGTATTTCTTCGGCATGTGCAATACTCTCCAGTATGAGTGTGCCTCAATCAAAAGCTGTGCCCTACAATAACAACATCCCACTTTGATAAGCCTGACAAAGTTGGCAGAAAATGCTGACCGTGTAAGTGATCATTCCCCATGCTTATGATTCATTCCGGAGAGCAAGGCCGGGTCAGCCAGGGACTTGTCGTATAATGAGTGAAGTATAATACTGTATAACTGGTTAATTTGGCGTGGTTTTTAATTTGGCGTTTTTTGGCGAATGCCCATCAACGCCAAATTAAAGATCGCATAAAAATATGTCTACATAAAGATGGCGTTGTTCTGACTGCTCTAGACGCCAAAATAAATACAGGGAAAATTCTTTTTTGAAAAAAAAACGCCAACTTAAGTACACGCCAAATTAACCAGCTATACAGTAGCCAGAAAATAAGACGAGCAGAGAGTAAACATCCAGGCCAGGAGCGGTACTTCCAAAACATCACTGACAGGATACCCTGGCTGCCGTGTCTGGTCCATGATGACATTCACACTATCATGTATGTATGTATGTGCATGTATGTATGTGTGTACAATGTATGTATGCATGTATGCATTGGCACGGGGCTACCTCGATAGCCTAGTTATCTGAATAGTTGGTAGTGATTGTTGGATGCCTCTAACTGCCGATAGGGTTCGCATACGACCTAAGACATGCGAAAAGGTTAATTGGATTTTTACATTTTAGCTCACCACTTGAATATATTCTCCTCACTGAATGCTTATGTTTTCATCTGCATATCTGGGTGAGATCACAGGTTTAACACAGTCTCAGCCCCACAAGCTCCCAATCAATAAGAGAAATAGAATCTGTGTTTATCAAAAGCTTTAGTGCTCGTGATATTCTCGCTGGGGGGTCACGTGAGTGCGCGAGACTACGTGTACCTTTGACAAACACGCCATATAATTGGAAATCAGATAGAGATTGACTATCAGTATCCAACGATTACTGGTAGTCAACGTGTACGAGGTAGGCTAGAGGAGGGTACGATTTGTTTAGATTCTAAATGACTTATGCTAGATAATTTCGTTTCGTCAACGTGATTTAGCTATACCTGATTGGTTGAGGGCGTCTGTTCCCAGAGGGCGTGGCGGACGTTTGAGTGGGACCCGTGGTAGCATTGATTCACACTCATACCGCTAACCCCCTGCTCTTTATCATAAATCTAACGCCGCACAATGCCGTAATCAAGCTTTATAGGAGCGCTAACCTGCGCCCTATACGCGACACTCGCCACGGGTCTAGCACTTGTTTAGCGGCAATCATCTGACCAACCTACCCATCTAGGGAATATGAAGCATGCTAAATGTCGGCGATTCGGCCAAAAACGGACTTTTATATGTTACATGATGTATGCCCTAGAAATCGACTGCGCGGCAAGGGTGCTGTATACAGAAAAAGCCATGTACAATTGCTGCCGCTCTAAGCATTGAACACATATGTACTTTACGTCACCAACTCGTCTATATTGAAGGCCAGAGCAGCCAACTGCTGATGACGTAACTTTCACGAAATCAAAGAGGTAGGATTAGAAAAAATTCTACTTTGCCTAATGTAATAACAGAATTACAGTTTTCAAACATCATCTTTAAAAGAATGACCGCCATACTAGCAGTGTGACTAGAAAATCCAATTGACCCGTTACTCAGATGTTAATATCTATGGCTGAGCCTAACGTTTCCTAATTTAAGGTTTTGATGGCATATCCCTTTTGGGCTAGGTTTGGCTATTTATTTTGATTGGCACAGTAGCACTATTGTATCGAGAACTGAGTGTATTGAGAACTATTCCGGAATGCACGTGGCGGCTGACTGTTGACATCGAGTGTGGAAGCTTTCACCCTAATAGCACCAATCCCTATAAAAGATCACCAGGGCAAATAAGTGCAACTGGTGATCAGTGTTATTAAGGCAATGTGCCTGTGAGGGTTCTAACCCAGATTGCCGTGAAACACTAAATAAGTGTACTAATTGAATGATTGAAGAATAAATGAGATAGAATATAACCCACCCATCAATTTAAAGTATGAAGGATTGCCTAAGAATCGCACGGTAACAACTATATATATATATATATATATATATATATATATATATATATATATATATATATATATATATATATATATATATATATATATATATATATATATATATATATACTTATTATACCTCACTTGAAAATCGCAAGCCGTGATTGGCTTACAAAGGTTGGCCATTCCATCATGTCCACTGATGGGCTTCATGTCCACCGTTGTCACTAGTGACGCCTAGCGGGGAATGTGTGAATCACCAGTCATCTGTGACCTTGACATTATAAACATTGTTTTTTATTGATATTTCACCAAAATGGGGTTTGTTCGATATAAAAAATCAAATATACCATGCCAGTGTGGGTATCCTGATGGAATGTCTCCCCGAGGGAGGATGGTTTTTCCTCGGGGGCATATTTGTATAATGAACCCCCTAAACTATGAGGGATTCCCCCTTTTCCCGATGTGAGGGGTGGGTGTCCCTTTAGGTGAAGCATTATCACTTAAGTCTCGATGACCGAGTTGTTGCTTAATACATGTATGCTACAGTGCCGACATTTAATTCCTGCACTAAATGCATGGGCAGCCCGGGCAAAAAACTTGACCGCACGACCGATTGCCACTTAGTTTCAAATGCATAGATGCATGGATGATCTCGCAAAATGAACGTAGCTTTGACTCGCAAACTACGTGGGACATTGATGTGCTTGGCTTATTTGTTGACCTGTTATTCATGTGTATTTGTACAACCAGGCACCGGCGGACGCCCGGTCGACTGGTGCAGGAATTAAATGTCTGCACTGTAGGTGGTGGAGGAACCATGGGATGACATCTTAATCCCTCCCTGAATATGAGTTTATGACCTTAACCCCCCTTCCCCAAAGTGGGGGATGGGGGATCCCTTTGACTGAGCCGCTAGCACCTAGGTCTGGCGGATTGAGGCGCTGGGAAAGTGTTGCTAAATGCATATGCTGATTGGCGGCGTAGGATGTGTGGGTGCGGGACCTTCTTGAGCTTAATGTAGTCATCATCTTCAGCGTATTCATGACTGACAGCGATTCCCCAGTCACAAACATGTCCGCTTTGATTGTATTGCATATTGAGTGTTGTCACAAAACAGCCATAGAGACGTAAAGATGCTAGCCCGCTGATTCCGAGGCCTCCTGCATATGTTATGCCACTGAACTATCGCTCTTAGACTGTCAGAGGCTCTGACGCCGCGGCGGCCTACTCCTCGTCTGCTAGCGAGAACTCTGCTGCTGCTACTACTGCTACTGCTGCTGCTACTGCTGCTGCTGCTACTGCTGCTGCTGTTGCTGTTGAGATGCTAGGCCCCGCAGACAGTGGCATTAGGAAAACTCCAGCCACCAAAAAGGCTTGGCGTAGTGGAGCACGGTATTAGCTGATGAGATGAGAGCTGCTGGTAAATGGCAATTGACTTCCGAGGAGACAACTATGGAGGAGCGAGTCAAAGAAAATCCCATCTTCCCCGTGCCCAGGCCGTCTGCCCTCAGACAGAACTACAACAAAAGCTACGTTTACTCAGAACAACAACTCTATTCCTAGTACACGTATATGTTATTTAGTAAACTCTCATTTAAACAGAAACATCCCATGCTCATATTAGGTATGTAAAGAAATGGGTCATTGAACCTTTAAAATCTCAATGCCTCTGAGTAGATGAATCGCCATGGTGCCCATGATACATAGTTGTTTTCTATACCTCAGTGGTGATAACGTCCTATTGATAAAATTAATGAAAGTATCATTTAAACCAGATACGCTTCCATAAGTTGCAGCATATCACGTAGTTTAAATAGCCCAGTCCTACAATCTCTTATCAACATACGACGTTTGGTTCATGACAAGTTATTCGATCATTAGATGGTAAACTAAGTAATTCGGTTTTGATACAGTTCTGTACACTTTGACAACAAACGGTATATGTGCCACATTCTTCGAACCTTTGTGATGAGTTCACAATTAGGCTAATAATAGCACTGAAGAAATATCTCCGCAAAATCAGTGTAGTTAGAAGAGGCTTACATGTAAAAACGTCCATTTTTCAAAAGTATATGCGGAATATGTTACAATGTTTGTTAGATGCTAGCCTAATTCTACATATCAAAAGGCCACGATGCGTGTGACTTGGGCTATTGCAGGTAAAGTAATATCACACCAATATCAATGGTGGAAATGTTACTACTTATCAAATGTTATTTCAAAACCTTTACTTATGATAAACTATAATCATCGAATTCGATAGAAAATAATCCTAAATCCCCGTATGTGTCATTCAATATAAAGAAATAATCAAGATAGTAAGAAACATTACACAAGGCAATGGCACAGTACAGTACAGACATTTAATTTCTGCACAAGTCGACCGGACGTCTGCCAGTGCCTGGTTGTATAAAACCCCATGGATAACATGTCAAAAAATAATCCAAGCACATCAATGACCTTAACGTACATGTAGTTTCTAATATCTACGTTCAATTTTGAGGTAATCTATGCATCCATGTCCATGAAACTGGGTGTCAATCGGGCATGCGGTCGTGTAGTAATGCCCGGGCTGCCCAATCATTTAGTGCAGGAATTAAATGTCGGCACTGTAGCATTGATGTTTTGCAGCAGCAGGATATTACCCACCTTCACTGTAATAGTGGAGAAAAGATGCTCCCTATAAGACATCCTCCTCCTCCTCCTCCTCGCGGCGAGCTCTTTCTCCCGAGCAAATTCCAGCTAAGAAGAAAATTGGGCCAATAAAGTAGGCACACGGCCGAGCGGCCTTTTATCCCTTGGGCTTCACAAAGGCACTGACTGCAAACGAACCCACTTCGCCGGGAACACTTTAGACCAAACACCTTCACAACACTGCCCGGCTCCTCGCATTGTTTTACGATGCTCATTAAGTGTTAATTTGTCGAGATGGGAACAGGTTAGAGGAGTCTTTCTCTGGAGAGGACTCGCAGGAAATCTCGTCCCTTGTCAAATTGAACTGGTCATGTGAAATGAAAACATAGTCAGTGCTAGGTTGCTAGTTGTTAAACTGTTGAATATAGGGACATTGTGGTGGGTATAAATTGAACGTTTTAGCCACACTTTAGGGGAAACAACACAACCTAGGCTACTAAATATGTTGTTTAATATGAGTCCAAGCCCCTGTTTACTACTGTATTCTACATGTACATCATAAGTTATACCAGCCATTTGGATAACCGATACTCAGGAGCCGTTACTCTGTAATAAGGACAATTCTTTTGGGCATTAGCTACATGTATTTGCAGGGTAAGTAAGTAATCGGGGCAAAGTAATTGTTACATATGTTCTGACTAAAATTAGATTTATTTACACAGTGCAAGAGCACCCAAACTTCTGTTCACAGCATAGGCAATATTATATTTGCAAAACCTGCAGTCCTACAGTTGTTAAATAGAATGAAGACACTTGTGGGTAATCTGGAGTCTTAACTATGTAGGTCATATCTAAGCTTCGATGTTCTAAGAACAAACTCTCCTTAAACTGTAATGTGATGTGATTAATTGCAATACAATGCCCTGCCGTCGTGGAATACTGAACTGGGCTTACCACGACTCGTACATAGATCCCCCTAATGAAATAGATAACGACAGGGGCATCACCTTTCAATGACTGATCTCTTCAATATCACGTTGCGGAATGTACAGAATGAATGTGAGAAGTCCAATATCGCACACACTGCTGCTTGGCGGTGACGTTTCATGTCTCATGCATACACACATGACATTAGTAGAGATCTTAACCCATCCACACTCAAGAGTTCCTCTAGAAGTATCGTCTGCTACTTTCATACTTTTGGAAATAACTTGGGAATAAAGCGAAAGTTAGCGAAATATTTCCAGGAGAGTTCTTGTTTATCTTCTGATCAACATTTCTCCTTCAAATGTTTTCAAAAAAATGCTTTTGTAAGGAAAATAATTCCAAAATCGTCAGGCCTCTTTTGGCCGCTCTGAGTGTAAATGGGTTAAAGAAGACGGAAACTAGTGCCACGGCTCTAGGCTATGTCTGAAGTGGCTAGACAGAATCATGGCAATTGGCAGACTGAGCCCCTCTGTGATTCCAGCAGCCACCCTGGGAATGTTACAAACGGTTTAAAGGTTTCTTGACATCTTATCGAGACCGGCAAAGCGTTTCTCCCATCAGTACACCTTTCTGAAAAAGCCCAACCCCTCCCCGGTGCCTCAATATGACGTTTATCTAGACCTGCAAACCACATACACCTCTTAACACTGTCCCTAGATGTGTATAACGAACTAGGACAGATTCTATCATGGCCACAGATCGACTAACCGACATTTGGCTGTCCCCTGGTGGAAATAAGAAAACATAGCGTTGATGGACTGGGCTGTTGTGTAGCGGGGCCCTGTCTGGGCATTTCGCCGGATGATATTTAGCTCATCTGAATCAATTTCCTCACTTATCTGCGCCGTGATTAAGCGTAAATAGGATCACACTGCTGAACTGGGACCAGGATCCGGCCTTGAGCAACTCTGTAACTAATGCCTTATAATTATCATCACCCTCGGCCAGGGAATTGAGTTGTGCTAATGCATAGACTGTCAGTCTATAGCTGCGCTACAGACATAGACACACAAACACACATTTGGCACAGTGCAAATGTACTGAGTACTGACATTTAGTTCCTGTACCATTCGACCGGGCGTCTGCCAATGTCTGGTTGTAAGGAAAACCCAATGAATAACATGTCAACAAAATAAGCCAAGCGCATCATTGAACCACGTACCTTATGAATTAAAGCTACGTTGTGAAGTCTGAGGGACCTGTGGTCGCAGCCATGCTCAGGACACGAGGTGGCAATGGGGCTTGCTGTCGTGTATTATGCGCGGGCTGCCCATGCATTTAGTGCAGGAATTAAATGTATCGAATTATATATATATATATATATATATATATATATATATATATATATATATATATATATATATATATATATATATATATATATATATAATTATATATATATATATATATATATATATATATATATATATATATTTATATACATATATATATATATATATATATATATATATATATATATATATATATATATATATATATATATATATATATATATATATATATATATATATAGCATCCACGACACTTAAAGATTACACGTCGAGTGGATTTGATATGGCAGATATGTCAAAATGGTTTGTAGGGAGGACCCCATATGTCAGTGGGTGGGCGAAAGTTTAAACAGATAAACGATCTAAGGGTAACCTGTAAGACTCGGGATGGATGGATAAGAATAATCAATGGATGTCTGAAGCGTAATAACTAAGTGGTATACGTTTGGTCTTTGCTTGACCACTATGGTATTCTACTGGTTAAACAAGTGGACTTGACCACTATGGTATTCTACTGGTTAAACAAGTGGACTTGTAAAATGCATAAAACGGGAAAGTAGAAGAGTATTGATGCAAATCCAGAGCACCCACGAATGAAATAAATGGTATAAAAGTATGGTTCTTTGAGAAGGTATTGTGATGTACATCGAATTACAACTAGACGATACAGCCTACATAGGCTAACCTGGAAGATAAGCCTGCTTCCCATCCTCTAGATCAAGTCAAATCCAGATTAGCTAATCCTATTTTGGGCTGATGAGATAAGCACGCGGTTTCTATACGTCTCCCAATAGACATGTTTCAATGAAATATGGCATTTTTGTATGAACTGTGTGGAAGTAGGGATTGATCAATCTACTAAATTTCCTACTAAATTCATTCATTCTTGTCAAGTGCGTTGCGCCCTAGGGTAATGGGAATTAAGGAAGGCAACTAATTTCTGAACCAGTATTATTCAAGCTGGAGGCAATAGCCAGCTACTATGTCGTTTTTTCTGATTAGGCATCATAAGTAGACACATTCCCAAAAGGGTGCGCATAGAATACGTGGCCTAGTTGTACGGACTTAAATTGTCATACACGTACACATCATGAATCGTATGAAGATATAAAGATGATGATGAACACACAATAACCGACTTAAACTTAAATTCAAATAACAGATACTGTAAATTACTTAAATATGGCGTGAACATTATATAGCGTAAATGCTGTACTGCCCTGGATAGCGTGATCTAAGTATAGCGGTGAACGGGTACAGCAGCAGCAAGTTCAAGTAAGAATTTAAAAATGACGGGGATTTTACAATAGCGCACATGGGCAGAGCGCTATAATCGCTATCTTATTGTTCCCGCTATACTAAAGTGATTTACAGTACCTGGAAACCAGCAATAAGAAACCACTACAAGGGCTACCTATCACATGTTTAGCTAAATAATTCTTATTTCATTCCGTAAATGTATGTATCGATACATGTGCTACTCGTTATATCAGTAGATTGCACGGATACCAAATATGCCCAAAGTTCCTCTCATATTATCAAATAAGTTCATTGCGTGGAAATGGCAATGCCATCAATGTTTGCTTATCCAAAATATCGGTGTTAAATGTAAATTAAAGTATGTTTCTTCAAAGTATCAGGCCCGGTCCTGGCACAAAACTGAAACTGTAGATATTTAAGAACAGTCAGAAAGCCAAGCTGAAAAGCCAATTTTTCCTAAGACAATGCTATTACATTGTGACGATTGCTAAGATACACATGACGAAGATATTCATCCTCCCTACATATTTAGTTTCAGATATAAGAACCTGAGAATAGTTTGTAAACGAGTTTATCTATGTCATGTTGCCTATAACGATATTTTTGTTTATTCACTTGACTGTGTACTTATGTTCTTTATTTAATATACACCGACGAAAGCAGAAAACTCTTTAATTGCTAAATATTGAACATAAGTCAAGATACGCATGCGCACACATACAAAATGAAAGGCCTCGTACAATCAAGGTTTCCCCATTAAACAGCGTAAATACATCTACGTTTTTTAATTGCAGAGTCAAGTTTTACAATAGTAGTAATAGTCGTTTACTTGATATCTTAGTTCGTAAACAATTTGTTCATTCAATTTAGATTTTGATAGTGCTGCATACAGTACAGATATTTGATTCCTCCACCAGTCGACCGGACGTCTGCCAGTGCCTGGTTGAACAAACACCCATGTATGACAGGTCAAAAATTAAACCAAGCACACCAATGACCTGCGTTGCTAGCAAATCAAAGCTACGTTCAGTTGTGAGGTGAATCATTCACCCATGACCAGGAAACGGGGTGGCTATCGGGCGTGAGGTCGTGTATTATGCCCGGGCTGCCCACGCATTTAGTGCAGGAATTAAATATCCGCACTGTATGTTTTAGTAATAACTCATATTCATAGCAAAAAAACCTGGTTTAGTGCATGGAAGGAATAGATGCAATCCAATTACATTCAAGCCCAACACAATTGTGCTGCTTTCAGACTCTGTGGGCATGAAGTGGTTAACCCATTCACACTCAGAGAGGCCAAAACAGGCCTGACAATTTTGAATATATTTTTCTAACAAAAGCATTTTTTGAAAAATATTTGAAGGAGAAATGTTAATCAGAAGCCAAACAACAACTCTTCTACAAATATTTTGTGAATTTCTGCTTTATTCCCATGTTATTTTCAAAAGTATGAGAGTAGCAGACAATACTTCTAAGAGCAACTCTGAGTTAAAAAGGTGTGTGGCAATCAAACCAAACGGCCACAGCAACACGGAATGCGGTCCTTGATCTTCACGTGAGCTGCGATAGGAGAATAATTTCTGGCGGAAATTCCGCAGACATTCTCAGCAAGAATGCCTGCGAGAATGCTGCACGGTAGCACCAGGTGGACATGTCTGCTAATGGCTTTCTTAAGAGCAACTGACATCTTCGCCACACTCACAACACCCCTTTTACAGCTGACCTTTTGCCCAAGATGTATGGACGCTGGGCGGTTATGACGTAAAGCAAAATGAATGCCATTTTTGCGTGTTTGAGAAAAGAACATAGCGAATCGTACCCGTGATAGCAGTATATTAGCCAAACGCCATGAAATGTGTGGGACATAATGAAATAGTAAGATATAGTGAAAAATACTTAGCTGTAAGGAAAGTAAGATATTGTGAAACGGATCTAGCTGTAGGGATATACAATGCATAGTACAATACAATCATCTCAGTGATTCATATTGAAGTTATGTTTACCTGATAATATATAGTAAATCGCCTCCGCTAATCCTAGTTGGCAACATAATTATGCTTACAATGTTAAACTAAATGGTATTTATAATCACCTTCCACAGCTTAATATGTATCATGTTTTAGCATGATATTTCCAGTGATTGCAAGTCTTTTCCTTTGTTTCTTTTCTTTTTAGTCAACCTTCGAAAACGGCTGAGAAGTGACATAGGAATATACAGTTACGATGCAATACTATAAGCTGGATATATACATGTAATAACCACAAGAAACAATACTACATGTTAAAATACAAACTGTAAATCACTTAAATATGGCGTGAACATTAAATAGCGCAATTATGATAATGCCCTGGATAGCGTGATCTAGGTATAGCGTTGAACGTGAACAGCAGCAGCAAGTTCAATTAAGAATTTTATAAAGACGGGAATTTTACAATAGCGCATATGGGCGCAAATATCGCTATCTTATTGTTCCCGCTATACTTTTGTGATTTACAGTATATAAACGTTGAAAATATCAGGTATGAATGGCCATTATAATACAAAAAAACTCCCTGGGTGAGCCGGGTCAGCTTGGAATGGGCCAGCTTGTCAGGGTGAGATTGAGGGAGTGCCAGGACTCGAGTGTTTCTTCCATGGGTCGTGCGGCCAACACCCCCCCCCCCCCCTGTTGGCTTGCATAGCCATCACTGCAGCCAGGCCGCGGACATCCTGCTGCTTGACCATACACAACAACCCTTGAAAAGCTACCTAGCGATTGGATGCTTCTCGAGCAAAGCTATTTTGGTCCAGTTCTTCATTCAGGTTTATTATATGAATGTATACGAGTTGTGACGACAGAGCTTAGACTTTTGTCATATGATTTATGAATGACGAAATCATGCACTTCTTTTTTAATGATCTCATGTTTCAGGCGGAGCATGTGCCAATGTTAGCAATAACCTGAGGTTAGGCTGTGATTTTCATCGGGCACTCCGGTGTTGAAACGATACGTTGCGGAATTGATACTTTGTTACAATACAATTATGATGTTTTCGATTAGTAATACATGTTTTCTCCTGCAATTGTGTGTTGGTTGTCGGTGGCCCTTGCTTCACTAATGCATTGTCAACAGGCTAGTCCGGACCTTGCCACACTACGGCAGAAAAAACGACAACTAACAACAACCCCACCCGCCATTGCCATTGTTTTCCATGTTACCTTAATGTAAATGTTTGATTTGTCTTATTTTGTCTTTTTATTGCTTTTTATGTACCTCCTAGATTAGCATTTTATTTGCTATTGAGGTCAATAAAGGTTTATATAAAAAAAACACCCGCGGTAACAAAGTTAATGCTCATGCTATCTTTGATTTAACATGTCCTACATGTACCAGCATTAACGGTGTGTATGCCTATTAGTCTTTAACATATGGATACAAATAAACTACTACTTAACAATCCATCGTTCAGATAGTATTCCAAAATACTACTGTTATCTTCCGATCTTTTAAAGATGAACATTATATCAAGTCCATGAAATGTCCAGATCAACAATTTGTGAGTAAACAATTGACTAAAATTCCTAGTAATATTGGTCTGTTGTGTTCCGTCACAGTCAATACGAACACAACGAACGTATCCTTCCAGAAGTACCGTCAAATCGCTGTTCAAGCTCCATACAATCGACCTACAGCAGCTGAAGACAAGACGGACATTGAACTCGCTGCCACCAAGCTCAAAACAACCCTTGACTTTAAACTATCCGCAGGACCATTGCCGAATATCAAGTGGTCCTAGTGCTGTCTGCTGAAAGGCACAGCCAGACAAAGCACTAGTTACGGCTAGCGTTACTGTCTGTGGACAAACATGATTGAAAATGTCCTATTTGCCTTTTATTTTCTCTGGGAGGGAAAACGCCTTTAACCAGATCTATGTAAAGGGCATCAAACCTATAACTGTAATAAAAAGCATTTTAAAGGTCCCCCTCCTATTCATAACTTGATGTTAGAAATCTGATTATATAGCCCAATTTGCAAACTTTTCAAAGCCAATCCTCCTTGGTTTTCCACTTAGAATACTAGTATTGCTATCGGCAAAAAATCTAAAATCCTATTTTCTCACTGGTCTTCGGTTAAAATGAGGCAAAGGTGACATTTTGCACACCCTTTATAAACACAGTGCCGACGTTTAATTCCTGCACTGCGTGGGCGGTCTGGGCATAATACGCGACGACACGCCCGATTACCACCTAGTTCCATGGGCATCGATGCATGGATGATGTCACAACTGAATGTAGCTTTAATTCGCAAGCTACTTGGGGCATTGATGTGCTTGGGTTAACTAAATTTGACATGTTATATACATGTATGTTATACATGTGATTGTACGACCAGATACTGGCTTACGTCCGGTCGACTGGTGCAGGATTTACATGTCTGTACTGTACATTTACCATCTAGTCCAAAATAAGTGATATTTAATGGACCAAAAAACAATGCAAATAGCTTGTTTTGCTGCTTAGTTATTTTCCCTATAACGTTCCACAGGTCATGACATATTGATCTAATACCTTCCCCTCACATGTTTGTAGGTGAATTCCTAGTGAGGAATCTGACGTAAACGAGTGTCAGTGAACAAACTGAATGCCGCCCCCGACCCCTCACTTAGAAGTTCCTATACCTGGCTCATAACCGCCGTGGCCTAATTTGACATCCTCCGCCTTGCCCTGGGCCCAGGCCTTCAGAGACACGAGTGCTATCATTCTGAAATTGAGTCAGGCTTTAAGAGGTTTACTAATCTATATAGGCTTCCACTCCATGAGCAGTCACTGGCAGAAATCTGACGCAGACAGATTTAACCCCTTGACAGCCAAATGATTATGCCTTCTCTAGAATATGGTCGCCTACAAGGTTATGCTGCTGCAGCGGTCCGCAGTATACGTGGACGATAAGATACGAGAACCAACGAGGCCAATTGTTAATGTATTCCTCCATGCACGAGTCACACGAGAATATGATTTGGATCGGGCAAACATTTTGTATTATTTTCCAGCTTAGGTTCTGATATTATGAGTCTTTGAACAGTGCTTGATGGCAAATTGCGAGCTGGTGAAAGTGACACTGTCACTGTTCGTGAACGGTGAAAATATCAACACATGCTTTACGAAATATGCTGAAGAGCGAATGCTTTAACTAAACTGCTCAGAATATGTAGGTTTGCAATTGCGATTGCAATTTTTGTACTACGTCATCACAATTTGTCCACAACATTCCCTTCGCGTGATGACGTACACTGGACCAACTGCCCAAGGGCACATAGTTAGTGTGTATATTAAGCTAAAATTTACTCAACCCTCGGAAATATATTACTCAACAACTGTCAATCACGTATTTAATTAAATCAATTGTGTCTAAAGATGGATCCATAACTATTTGTTCTATCTTGAATCATCCTATGGTACTAAACAATCACTTTCCATTTCCATTGTAGGAGCAACTGCATATGAT
>OZ012692.1:9032833-9047833 GCA_963942565.1 Maea johnstoni | reverse complement strand
AATGTATTAACTCAAACACATCATCAATTAAACACCTTAAAAAAGCTGAACACCACCATATGCCGAACTCTGATTTATAGACCACCCATCGATGGAGTTGTCCTGCTCTTTTATAAAGGAGTAGAACCTCGCAGAGTGAACCTATAGTGAACCTATAGATTATATTAGCGTATCATTAAATCACTTATTAAATGTAATGAACCTCCCTCCATGTATGCACTAATTACAGGGGAGGTACATGTAGTACACTAATGGCTATGAATGCTGTACGTTAATTTGCAAGCTTTATGGTCTTGGCATTCATATATACGAATTCAATTCGGTCACCAAGTATCTTGTACTATACGCATTCAAATCAAACAATATACAGATACATATAAGCTATATAGATATGTGGAATATCGTATTGACCATACGAACCAATACTTTTCATTCCATTCTGTCTTTGTCATCATACCATTACACAAGTATTTTTGAAATGCATCTCTGTCACTTTTTACATGTAATGACACATGGCTTCGTAACACAAGTTACAGCTGCATTATAAGAGACAAATTCATGTGTGTACATGTATTCCAAGCAAAATCATCACATGCGCCTTTGGGTAAGGGTGTTTATAATACGCAAATGCTTAAAGCTCGAGAGGAATCCATACATTGCAAAATGGAAAGTGATAAAGACCATCTCATGGATGTTTTTGTCCAAAATCTGACTCTTACATAAACCTTTGAATGTGTAGCTATCGTTCAATGGAAATTGTCTGGGCAGAAAAAAATGTTTTCTTTTGGTGAAATGGATCATGAAAGAATCCCCTCGAGGGTATTCATTATATGCTTTAATGGTCCATAGTTTTTCGTGTAAAATGTTTACGTTGTGCTGTTCAAGCATTGTCTATCTTGTCTTAGCAGTGCTGAAGGTGGGAAGACGCCATATTGATCTGATGAGGGGTCAGTGGTCACGCTCTCAGATGAAAGCCTCTCTCGTTCAGGTCAGCGCCTCCATTATGCGGCAACAAAGCCGGCACAGGCACGCTATTATCAATGTTTTTCATACTTGATAGATCATGCAGAAGAAACAAATCTCACTTGAAACCGACATCGTTGGATAGCGAAGAGAGTCGAGTCTTATCGTGCTCTGGTGATCTGTGAGGAAGGCTTTGAGGAGAGGCGGTATCACTGCGGCCTGGTGGTCGCGGACTGTCTGGTTAGACATGAAAGATGGACAGACACATCTTCGCCATTTTTATACAGTGCAGACATAATTCCTGCACCAGTCGACCGGGCGTCCGCCGGTGCCTGGTTGTACAAATACACATGAATAACAGGTCAACAAATAAGCCAAGCACATCAATGTCCCACGTAGTTTGCGAGTCAAAGCTACGTTCATTTGCGAGATCATCCATGCATCTATGCATTTGAAACTAAGTGGCAATCGGTCGTGCGGTCAAATTTTTTGCCCGGGCTGCCCATGCATTGAGTGCAGGAATTAAATGGCGTCACTGTAGCATCTCAGGCAGAGGGACCACTTCAGTTTCTATGGAGCACTGAATATATTGTCTGTATGGGCAAACCCCTTGACGCTAGGGAGGGGGTCTGCCTCGATGGTCGAGTGGTCTAAGGCTTTGCAACTGACTGCTCGTCACCTCTCCCAAGGTCATGGGTTCTAATTCCAATCGGAGGAAGTTGTGAGAAAGTTGCTAGTGACTTGGGGGTAAGATTCTCGTTGAGCTCTTCGGTTTCCTCCTCTTACTTCATGCAAGCTACGACCTCGTCACAATACAAAAGAAGTGACGGTAAAACACAATTATCTATAGGCGTGTGTGTGTGTGTGTGTGATTTCCTCTGTACAATGTATGTATATTTATTGACTATGCTCATTGCATAAAATATCATACATGTAATACAAATATAGAACAAGTGCACATAATATAAATGGTACAATAACACAATAACATGCCCAGAAGTGTAACTGTCAGGGGATGCGCTGGTGGAGTAGAGATATGCCTATTTGGGGTGACTGACAACACGTCAGTCTCGCCATCGCACTGCATTTACTAATGCCAATGTCCTAACTATCTGGCAGATCGAGTGTACCTGAACTACAACCGTTATCTGATAAGGTAGAGACTGATATCATAGTCATGGTTTCAAATCTTACTTGGTACTTGGATTAAGAAAGCAGTTGGTGTGGGGTGAATGGAAAACACTTTCAATTTTCAAACTTTCAAACTTCGATCTTGTTTGCCGATCGAAATTTATCAGTGACTTGGGGTAAGGCGGTGGCTTTCGCCCGATACTCCGGAATCACAACAATTTTCCCCAGAATGGCGGAAAATGGGACAATAATCGAAAGTCTAAATTCGGTGGAAGCGTACTGATCTGAAGTTATCATAGTATTTGAATTTGAATTTTGTTTTTCATCACATTTATGCCAATTGTGGCTAATTCGTGACTAGCCAGTTGTAGATAGTGTAGGAAACCGGAGGACCCGGCGAAAAACCGCCGCCTAGCCCCACGTCACTGGCAACTTTCTCACATGACCCGGCCGGGATTCGAACCCAGGCAGTGTTATCATAGTATTCTAACGATCTAGGATTAGCGCTAACATGGATAGAGAGAAAAGAAACGTACCTGCCATCGTGACTGAGTGCTGAAAGGTCACCGAGGCACTGCGAGGGGGGCATGGGCGGATTAAGTTAGGCATCCCGAAGGGGTACGTTTTTGCCGCGTTCAATCGGTGTAACCGGGCGACCCGGGTAATTTGGCCGTGAACTGACCTAGGGGCTATTGAACTCATAATCTTAGGGGATGAACCGGGCGTCACGTGACCTCACCTGGGAAACATTTGCAGAAGAATGCGCTGTAAGTTTCGGTAATTGAATTTTCGGAAATGCCTAGCAAATCGATTGCAACTTGTAAACAAGAACTTAAAAGCAAGGCCAATTGGGTGTTTTCTCTTTCCAATTGTCTTTACAATGCAGTTTAAAACGTTGTCTGGAAACGATATAATATAATAATGTAATATACCATGGACGGCAATCAACGAAAGGAAATAGATAGTGTGTATTGGCAGAAAGGCACCTTTGCACGTTTCACATCTTTATAAAGGAATGATCCACGCGTATTGGATAACCGAGGATTTTACTACAACAATAACATGTACATGTAAAATACGCAATCAACACGTTTATATTCAATAGTTGCTCAAATTTAATGTGACTGCCTACATGTAGCTTTGGCTTGCCAACATTTGTTAGTTCGCTCAAACGCTATCAGATCAGTCTACTCCAGTGTGAGCGTGGTGGCTAAACACTGCGGCTGATGGGATGTACTTAGAGTACAGGAACTCGCCGTCGTCAGCGGGGATTTACCAGAAATTACTGGCTCGTCCGCTAGCAATTGCAACGTAGTCAGGCATGTGCTTCCAAAGGGTAGATTACTTCCTTCTTCTTGTCAGCAGCTAATGCCGGCGCACATGGACATCGTCACATGGGGCAGGGAAATGTGACGCAAACCCCCCTTGCAAAACAACCTCTTACTGTAGGAGTAAGAGGGACGTATTCACGTCATGGGAGGGCAGGGGCAATACTAGGCGGAGATGTATTATCACGGTGGGTGGCTATCCGTACAGACTTATCCTGAACCGAACTGATACTAGAATTGAGGACTGACTTTTAGCAGCGGTGTGCCACTACCAGAAATGCGAGCCGAGAAACAACATGAAAACCTACGGTGACAGATCGTTTAGTGCCTGTGCCCCAAAACTATGGAATCAGCTCCCAGATAATATTCGGGCAGCTGGGAGTGTGGCAATCTTCAAACGACAATTGAAAACACATCTGTTCAAAGATGTATATATCGATTAACTATGTGGATATCAACATCTATCCTTTCACAATGGAATGGAATGCGCCTTTGAGCATGTTTATATGGAAAGGGCGCAATATCAAATGACAATATTATTATTATTATTATTATTATTATTATTATTATTATTATTATCATTACTAGGAATCATAAGGCAATATCATGGATCATAAGTCAGTATACTGGATACCTTTTCTGGGAAGCAAAGCATCCAGTATATTAACTAATGATTACTAGTAGTAGGACATTAATGGTCCCCAACACAACTGTTGCCAGATACTAGTAAAGGGCACTCTGGGAGATCAGTGAGACCTGTGCACATTGAACACTCATGACCAATTCAAAATTGTTCAAGGTATGTAGGTGTTCAATGTATGGCGGTGCTATATCTATACGTATCAATGGTACGGGGAATGACAAAAGTGTTCAATGTAAGATGTGTTCAATGTACAGAAATGTTTAATTGGGCAGGTTTTCCATATATATGGCAATCACGTGCCTCGATAGTAATGATATAACAGCACCCCGGACAGGTGCAGGGATAAGACACGTGAATCGTTAGACCTTTCGGCCGTGGAGGCAGCACCCTAGAAGACACCTGGGTCACTTCCTGCAGGATTGAGGCTAAATCTTGGCCTGCCTGTTGTGACTGGTGCAGGAAAGAGGGCCAGACAGGGAAGGTTACACCTTAACCCATTCACACTCAGAGAGGCCAAAACAACCTTGACACTTTTGAATATATTTATCTCTCAAAAGCATTTTTTGAAAAGTATTTGATGGGGAAATGTTAATCAGAAGCCAAACAACAACTCTTGTACAACTATTTTGTGAACTTCTGTTTTATTCCCAAGTTATTTCCATAAGTATGAAAGTAGCAAACGATACCTCTAAGAGCAACTCTTAGAGTGAATGGGTTTAGTACCACTGGCAACTTCATCACTTGCCACAGGCAGGATTCGAACCTTATTGGCAGTAAAACGAGTCAAGAATCTGTAACTGAGTAATGCCTCAACGAGCCCCTAAAAGGATCAATTACGCAAAAATGGCTCATCAGCAAAGTGATAACGTCAATAATTATCTTGATGCAATGTGTATCATAATGCAATATTCAAAAAGGTTACCGACCTCTTTTCTTTCCACTGCTGAATAATGACGTGCACTGACAAGTATGAAGGTTTTAGTAAGATAATAACCAACAGGATATATGTAAATGGACACATGATAATGGTTCCGGGCGTTGTAAACCTAAGACAGACAACAAGAGCATTGCATTATGGACGTGTGATACCGACAGCCAAATAGAAACGTATCATTCTTCGTAAATAACACAGCAATATATTTCAATTGACAAAATTGTTTACCGTCGGTATTGCCAGTTGAATATCTTGCCTAATATGCCGAGTTTCGCCTTGACTTACTCTAGAAATTAGTCATATAATTCTGTCTTATGATTCTTCATGAAATATTCAAGATACTGCCTGATACTGGTTGTGTATTATTCCAGGCATACGCGTGGAATAGATTCATGATCTCGTGCATTGCATTCTGGGAGTTGCATTAATGTACCACTGTCTCGTGTAACAGATACTGTAAGTGCAGAGTCAATATGGTGTTTCGTGGTGTGTAATGCGTACGCGATCAAAGAAATGCTGGTGCTGCCTTGCATGGTGAGTAACCCTGGAACCAACCACACAAACGGTGTTTATTATTATTATTATTATTATTATTATTATTATAAAAATTCCAATTATTATTATTATTATTATTATCATTATTATTATCAAAAAAATTCCAATTATTATTATTATTAAATTCCAATTATTAAATTCCAATTATTATTATTAAAAAAAATAATAAAAATATTCCAATTATTATTATTATTAAAAATTCCAATTATTATTATTATTATTATTATTATTATTATTATTATTATTACAAACGGTACACAGGTGCTGCTAGCCCTACCGCCATTGCTTTTGATATTCCAGTTTTTATATAGGCAATGCCTTTCTATCAGTTCACTTATTTTGTGCTGATTTCTGCGTCATTACTTTTAGGATTTCTGTTTTTTTATATGGGTAAAGTACTTGCAATGCTTTCTTATCAGTTAACTATATTGGTAGCCACGTCTGATTTCATTGCTAAAATGAAATACCATGGAGGAGGATAATTGTACATTTTACAGAGATGCGGCCGTCTCAGAATGTCACAATAGGGATAACTAACAGTACATCCGAATGCTCTTGTAGAAGTGCCCATGGCACAATCAGACTTAAAACTCCACACAACACGTATAGACACACATAGAGGAACTAATGCTGCTCTCCCACATACGAATTTTAAGGTGCGACAAGGTGCGAATTAAAACATCGAAGTTATTCGAGTGTTGTCGTGATGTATCGTGGTTGTTCGCAGCCAGTCTTAGGTTTTCGTAGGCAATGCTGCGAATTAAAAAAAAAAGTTTTACATGTAAAACTTTTGGGTGCGACAAAAATTCTGTCGTAGGGAAGTATTTTTTGGCGAACATTGTTGTACATTGTCGAATATGCGGTCGCAACATGTTGTACATTGTCGTATGTTGTCGTACATTGACGTACATTTTCGTACACTAATCAAATGTTCGACAAGGTACAACAACCTACGAAAGTGGTTGAACGTACATATCTAACGAATGTGGAAAACACCAATGTTATAGCCAATTCGTGGCTTTAATCGTAGATTTGAGATCGTGTATGTTCGCACATTAGATTCGTATGTGGGAGAGCAGCATAAGGAAAACCTTAACTCTGGAAGGACCATTAACGGAAAGGAAACGACCAAGATGTACCATAGTCCTTTTCGTGCATTTGCTATCAACCTTAGAAGTAACAATTTGTCCAGTTCAGGCATAAACAAGATAGCAATTAACAGTACCACCATAATCATCATCATGACCATCATCAGCAGTATCACCCCCCCCCCCCCCCCGGGCTATTGTAGAGAGAGGGAGAGCCCTGTATAATCGCTCACTATTGACGTCCATCTGCCTGTATTACGTAATTCTTGAAATACAGATGGAAACAATACACATGATAATCCTGATTGGTCGCCTTAGTGCTTCTAAAGACAAGCCAGCAAGGAGTGTATGTGACCTCCTGCTAACATACTAGTATATCAGAAAATCGACGATAAATTCGTATATCAAAAGTGTATATCATTATACAAATATGACACCCCACAGGGGTGTCAAATTTATTTTATTACATCGAACAAAATACAAAACAAAAAAGAGGAGAAAATTACAAGCACCAGAGATTTTGGATAAATACCTTGTTGACCTAGTTTCACCGGTAGGTCCCTCGGCAAACTACGTTGGTGTTCGCGGGTATTCGGGCTAGCGTGTGTTAATCAATTAACACACGCTGTTGTTGTGTGTTAATCTATCAACACACGCTGTTGCTGTGTGTTTTTAAATTGATTACACCCGCTCTTGAGGACTACAGCGTGTCGCTAAGGAGTGGGTATAACATGACGATTATTCTATGGCCCTTGACCAACCAGAATCAAGACTCTTTACGTGAGGTATAATACATATCAGATAGTGCATGATACAATAAATACTGTATAACGGGTTGATTTAATTTAAGCGTGGTTTTTAATTTGGCGTTTTTTGGCGAATGCCCATCAACGCCAAATTAAAGATCGCATAAAAATATGTCTACATGAAGATGGCGTTGTTCTGACTGCTTCAGACTCTTCACTGCCCGGCTGTAGTAAGCCTTCCAGCCTGCACCATTTTGCCAACATGTCTGATGCGGATTGCGCAGGAGACGGGACCAGATTTAGTGCTCGTTCTCAGGGAGGAAAGCACCTGCTCTTCTCCTCCACAAATGGAACCGAAATAGAACGCGATTAACATATTTCTAAATCAATCTTATTACGCCATCCCAGCCCTTTAATTACTGATTGGAAAAACTGCGTCTAGCGGGACACTGTCTTTTACATTTCCTGCATTTGCCTCAGCTAAGAAAAGAGTGGCTGCCTCCGTAGCCGGGCTGTCTAATGTATTGAAACCCACTGGTTCTCGCCATCTCACCATTAGGGATATATATATATATATATATATATATATATATATATATATATATATATATATATATATATATATATATATATATATATATATATATATATATATATATATATAGAGAGAGAGAGAGAGAGAGAGAGAGAGAGAGAGAGAGAGAGAGAGAGATAGAGAGATATAGATAAAGAGATATATATACATATATGTATATATATATATATATATATATATATATATATATATATATATATATATATATATATATATATATATATATATATATATATATACATGTTTATATAAATATTATATATATATATATATATATATATATATATATAGTTTCGCTTAAGGCTTGTGAAAAGGTGGGCAGTGACAGGCTAAATATTTTCGAATGGAATGAGCTGCTTGGTAGCTAAGCAATATCTAAGCTGTGTGTATATTGGCACAAAACGACAATAAATTCAATTTCCAATTCAAATTGAGATGATTACCATCATTGTTATCCGCCTCGTATTGGACTTCTTAACAATTGATTAAAAGTAGCTCTGTAAATTATAACGTATTTTTATGTTGCAATATTCGGGATTTAAAAGCACGAAGCTCGTAAAACTCCTGCCTTTATGCTATAATGGGACCATAATTCAAGTAACGAATATGTACACGTACTCATTTGATTGTTAATGTTTTATGGTATCTACTAATATTGAAGAAAGCATATTTTGTCTAGGGATGAGTTTATAAGAAAGTTGCTCCACTTGCCCATGTTGCTGACGTACAGGTGCCAGTTAGCAATATGTTTGATAGGAGAGTGTAGGGGAACAAACATCGCCAGTAATGGCCAATTTCCAGATCCCAACTCAATGACTCAGCGCCCACTCTTCATCATGTAATCATATTCGCGGAGGACGGCCGGGAAAGACAGCAGACCCTACTCAACAAAATCACATTTAAATCCCGCCAGCAAGTAAGCTGCACGGCTGGTGGAGGCGCTCAGATACGATTGTTGGCCATGTAGGGGGCTTCAGGGGCTCAATGGTCCATGTCTGCCCGGCCACCCTGCCGTGGACGGGATAAACTACGGGAACTCATAAATCAGCAAACAGAGAGGCATGTCCACACTCTCCCAGGCCCATCTCTGATAAGCGCCCGAAGCATCCCTCGCACTGCGCGCCTGTGTTAGCCGTAGACGTCGCGTATAGAAATGCCATCGATTTATGGGGCCCGTCTGCAATCACGGCGTGTCCGAAGTTCAATGCCAGGATTAAGAATGCTTGAGTTTTGATGATTTCATTTGAATAGATGAAGTTAAGTGTGGACTCAGTGCGGAATCCTGAACTGCTCTGGTCCCAGGAGGGAACCACGTTAAATACACCAGTCAACAACCCACCGTATAAATACTACACGCTTAGACGCCCAGACTCGCAGCAATATGCGTAAGCTCGAGGGGAGGACTCATTACAAATATATAATTTACGTAGACACCAAACGATGAAGGAGATGTTCATATACCCAAATTAGCTAAACTTTAACTATCATGAGTACATGCCAAACTCGAACATCATTTGTTTAAAACAAAACTAGTAGAATGGAAGAATGGTAATTAGATATTAACATGCCAAAGAGATGTCTATTATGTAACCAGCTAAGCCATTTTTGAAAGGGTGGCTAAAAAGACTATTGATTATCGTCATTTCTTGTACCATGTTAACCCATTCACACTCAGAGTTCCCCAGGAAAATATCGTCTGCTATTTTCATACTTTTGAAAATAACTTGGTAATAAAGCAAAATCTCACAAAATATTTGAAGGAGAGTTGTTGGTAATATTCTGATAAACATTTCTCTTACAAATATTTTTGATAAAAACGCTTTTGTGAGGAAAATATCAACGAAATAGTCAGGCCTGTTTTGGCCGCTCTGAGTGCCAATGGGTTAAGAATAAAATCATGACACCAGTAGCAAGTGGTGAATGGTAAACTGAGGTAGCTTTAGTACCCACGAAAACCACCGCCTTTAAACCAAGTCACCACCATCTCTATAATCAGCCTGACCGAAGTCCTTGTGCAGTGGTGATAAAAAATGATCAGTCGCTGCGCAATGGGGATCAGCATTGGGGGCAGCCCCTGTGTAACTAGCCAGATAATGTCTGTGTACTATCATACAAATCTGCCACACCGGCAGGGTGATACGATGGACCAAGTGTGAAAGAGAAAATATTTAAATATATTTTCTCCCCCAAAAATACGGTGGTGAAAAAATATATTTAAATGTTTTCTCTTTCACACTTGGTCCATCGTAGGGTGAACAGCATAATTGATCCTCCCGAGAAAGCACTGTGTAACGACGGCGAAGTCTGAGGGTTGTACATTTGGCATAGTGATTAAAATGCATACTTATTATCACACTCAGATTAGCTTTAATCGGTAAAATGATGAAATTTCAACTTCTCTCATCCTTAATTCCAGGTGAAATAGTGCAAAAGTTAAGACGAAAAATCTCTATTTGTGAGAGTGGATATCGATGTATGGTTCAATACTTTTTCTCTGGCCTGATGTTAAAATTGCAGAAAGGCCATTGGAGACTAATGTTAGCGAGTGACATATCCCGTGGCGGTTCAGGCCAACATCATTCATCTCATGTATTTTGCCGCTAAAGAATTTATTCAACATCAATAATCATAAATGGCCTGAAAAACTTCCCAAGTAGATAATAACCATATGATCACTTGCTCGACCACTAATCTATTTTTTTCATCCCAATTGATAAGATCTAATCAAATTCCAGAAATCGATGCCCCTTTAAAGTCAGATTTCATTAAAAGTGGATCAGACGTATAGCTAGACGTTTGAAAGCAAATATGTTATTCTCTATCGAGAGAAATACTGTCAATAGATCATCAACTTTTTCTATGTTGTAAAACCTAATGCAAAAGATATGTTTGGTTCATGGATGTCTAGAAGGGAATCCAAAAGGTTAAGCTCGTTGATACGATCAGACACCTCCATTTCTCAGAAATAATCCTAAACAGAGAGGGGTGCGAGGGTCGCACTGTTGCCCGTTAATCACGCTAAACATGCCCACTTCCATCAAAGAAATCTCGACTTTCCCATTCAATAGTCCATACTATCTAAATGCACACGAATACGATCTATCCCCATAAGGCAGCGCAAAGTCAAAGCTAGAGTGAAATATCGCTCTCTGCCCTGACCTGGGAAGGCAAGTTATAAATATTGAAAGCCCTCAGGGTTTGTCAGAATCTACATTGAGCATTTGAAGCGAATGATCAGTCGGATATGTGTTTCCTGAGCTCCGCATCGTCACATGACAATTCACTTTCACACGCATGTTTGGGCTTGTACCGGCGCACCACCGTATTCATCTAATCCATATATGGGTGTCGGATTTCCCCGGGGCTTGTACCCAGTAAATAGTCGAGATGGCGGACAGGAGAACTCGCTATCGCCGGCATCCGATTTTGGTGCTCAGATCCGGCCTTAAATACATTCCTGGCTCATTGGAGTAGATAGACAGAGACAACGGGATGATACCCATTTGGTCGCCATGGAAACCAAAAGCTTTGCACGTTTTCTAAATTGTGTGGTATTAATACAATAGAGTTTCCCCCACAAAAAGCCGTTGTTAAAACACGCCATGTAAAAACAAATCATAAATCATTTAGATGACGCTTCTAAAATCTCCTCTTTCACAAAAAGATAAGTTATATGTGCATCAAGTTTGAAAATGTGAGAGGACATAAAGTCAGGATCGTATAACCAGATTGATACACATAACCTAATACCCATAGGATTTATGCAAATGTACTCTATGAGTTATGATTAAAAAGTGCTTTGCAACGTGTATTAAGTGCAATAACTTGTACATACATTTAACTGGTTAATATTCACTATATATAATTATATATATATATATATATATATATATATATATATATATATATATATATATATATATATATATATATATATATATATATATATATATATATATATATATATATATATGTATATATATATATTTATATATATAATTATATAATTATATATATATATATATATATATATATATATATATATATATATATATATAGAGAGAGAGAGAGAGAGAGAGAGAGAGAGAGAGAGAGAGAGAGAGAGAGAGAGAGAGAGAGATAATACAATGTGTATGTACTCCTTGACGTAATGTAACACTATATTTGTGCGCTTATCATCATGTACCAGATTTCATCGCAAAACATATATCACATAATTAGTGTCGAGCGCAGTTTGAGAATGATGGCATAAGGGGTGATAGGCAGTGGCGTAATATGTCCGCATAATATACGTCAATGGCAATATATCAGCCACACAATCGACCATGAGGACACCAATAGCATGTGTAAATGGCATAGATTTCCCATCTATCTCGCACAGGGCACTGGAGATTGCTGAATGGCCCGCGCAGATTATAATCTGCTCGATTTGGGCTGATTTGATTTCAGCAGCCAATTTACGAGCATGTTCTACACGAATATTTAAGGTATTGCTGTCATCGAGACACACTGAGACGCAATATCGCGGCAGTATATAGTCAGCCTCCAGTTCGCCGCGAAATATGGATCACGTGGACTTTTTGTATCACACACATAGCAGGTGATACATGATATATACAATGATACGTACAATGATACATTTTTTCTACAAAATATAGAAGAGACCCATTTAATCCGAATACAGATGTCTTTTTATAATGTTGCTTCAGTAGGATTTCCCCCTAAAACAAGACCTCTTGATCGATGTATTTGTATCATTTCAATGGTTTACATAACACTTCTTATTCCTGGCTTCTTATGTATCGGCACTTTCGGTTTTAACAAAACTGTAGGGGTAAAATGATAACAGTTGTACTGTAGTGAATGTCCCTCTATTTTGGCAACTGACTGAATTAACAAGCAGAAGCAAGCCTTGAATAAGCTATAAACATTCGTTCAGGCCCATCTCCACCACCTGTGACTAAGGATTAATAATTCACTTACGATACTTGTCCACCTCATGCCTCTATCACTATTACTGCAGAAAGAATACTCACCTGGAAAACAAAGAGAAGACAACCATAAGTAACAATAATAACAGGGTGCCATCATCAATGATATTACTTAGGATGGATTGAAATACATTAAAACATACGCTTAACGGTAAACAAAAGTAACACGTGAAGTACTACACACATTGCCAAAGCCAAAATATCACTGCGCTAATACATTCCATTACAGTTAATGAAAATGTAAAAGTTATCATGAGCAAGTTTAAAGTAATGCAAATCAAGAAGAATAGTTCCGGCAAAAAATACCAATTTACATCAGATATGATGCAACAAAATGTGCAGTCAATATAATTGGATTTTAATTCATCATCAAATATGATGTAATAATACGTGTAGTTAATACAAGCGTATTTGACTTTAGGTATCACCTCCGTGAAAGAGAGAGATGGGTCATATTGTACTATACGACCTCAATTCCTGGTACGTACCAGAATTGTTCTCTGCAAGCAATTCTAGTACGTTCCAGAATTGTTGGAACAATTATGTTACCAACTCATTGTCATGTATAAAACGTAGTTATTGTATAATTAGGGATCGAAATTGTCCAGATATACATGAATTTCTAATGTAACACTCACACATGCAATTAGTGTGTGTGTGTGTGTGTGTGTGTGTGTGTGTGTGTGTGTGTGTGTTTCTCACTTTTACTGAAACTCACTAAACAACTGTGCCAGTCTATTATTACTCCGGGCACGAATGGGTTAAGCGCACGACACATGCAGAAGAATATTGAACTGCACTTGTACACCCATTTTAGCATTACTTTCATATTGGCATAATGATTCATGCAATGCTAACCATTGCATGAATCCCGTGTAGCGATCAGGCTTCTTACGATCTATCTTGCCTTATCCCTTATTAACTATTGATGCTAGCATGCGGCCCATACAGAACCTTGAATAATATACGGCTCTCGGAGCATGTACGGGCAAAGTATTACAGTCCTAGTCATATCCATACATTAACCATATATCCCATGAGAGTGATATTTGCCGCCCTGGTTCAGAGATCACTGTTGCTACGTACAGAACACCGCCATATAAAGATGACGTTCCTATAAAAAAACATGAATGTTAGGGGCCTATCTTGCGAAATAGGGCAAAACTGCGTAATCCATATTCTACTGTAACAGTGAATGTCTCAATCTATAAGCGTTTAAAATATAGCCCCTTAATAAGCGTACGTACGAACGTACGTATGCACGAACGTTAGTATGTTCGTATTCATGTATGTAAGTATGTATGTATGTATTTATGATTGTAAGTATGTATTTATGAATGTATGTTTGTATGCATGTATGAATGTATATATGTATAGATATATATGAATGCATATATATATATATATATATATATATATATATATATATATATATATATATATATATATATATATATATATATATAAATGTATATATATATATATATATATATATATATATATATATATATATATATATATATATATATATATATATATATATTTATATATATATATATATATATATATATATATATATATATATATATATATATATATATATATATATATATATATATATATATATGAGGGAAAGTATGTATATGTTTCCATGTATGCATATATATATATATATATATATATATATATATATATATATATATATATATATATATATATATATATATATATATATATATATATATATACATATATATATATATATATATATATATATATATATATATATATATATATATATATATATATATACGTATATATATATATATATGTATATATATATATATATATATATATATATATATATATATATATATATATATATATATATATGTATATATATATATATATATATATATATATATATATATATATATATATATATATATATATATATATATATATATACATATATACATATATATATATATATATATACATATATACATATATACATATATATATA
>OZ012692.1:9019422-9032633 GCA_963942565.1 Maea johnstoni | reverse complement strand
AATATATATATATATATATATATATATATATATATATATATATATATATACAATATATATATATATATATACACAAATGAATATCTATCTATCTATCCATCCATCCATCCATCCATATGCTTACATACACTATGTATGTATACATGTACCTTCATATGTGTTTTGCGTGTGTGTGCGTGTACATCTTTGACTGCAGCATGACAGGTAGTTTCATTGTTGTAATATTGGGACTGGGGGAAAACATACCACGCTAGAAGTATAGATAGGACAATACGTAAACATATAGATATATGTTAATGCACCTAGATTATCCTAATTTTGTCTGTTTAAGCATTTAGAATTCACAGCTTTCTGCAGTGTTTTATGTACGAGCCGTAAAGAGGCAGAGGCCTTTGCCGAGCATGATGAAACAGCTGTGATTGATCATGAAAACACCTGTAATATCCTCTACTTACCTTAAGTGCTAATTCAATATAACACTTGTTCGGCGGAGAGATTCGCTGGATGCCCGGCATAACTAGGGGGATTACATTAGCTTTAGTATGGTGGACGTGGGAAAACGCGTATGGCTAAGTCTTTGAAGCACGCCAAACCCTACGAGAGAGGGAATACAGCACAAAACGCGAACAAGTTAGATCAAGTTAGGTTCAATTATGGCAGTATTTCAGCTGGCTGCCCATCATATTGACTTGCCAAGTGATGTGTAGACCCCCACACTGGCGCAGCGTGAATGCAAGCGAGCAAATTGGCAGTTAATAGCAATGCCTAATAACATCTAGCCGGCGAGCAGCAGACGCTTCTTGCTCGCTACAGACTCGCTAGGCCCCTTTGATGAACGTCTGCTGCATGCCTTCCACAACGTCTGCTAGCCTCCTAATGCACTTATTCCCGATTATCGCTCTATTGTTTGTCAGAACCGTGCCATGTTTATGCTCTACCAGTAATTAGGCTTACTAATCGAGTGAATTCACGACTCCTGCTGCTGATGCTGCTGGGTACTGTATAACTGGTTAATTTGGCGTGTACTTAAGTTGGCGTTTTTTTCAAAAAAAGTATTTTCCCTGTATTTATTTTGGCGTTCTGGAGCAGTCAGAACAACGCCATCTTTATGTAGACATATTTTTATGCGATCTTTGAATGGCGTTGATGGGCATTCGCCAGAAAACGCCAAATTAAAAACCACGCCAAATTAACCAGTTATACAGTATGTATAGTAGAGAGACAGGGAGAGGAGGATGAATTGCACTAACTGTCATGTATGAAACATAGTTACTGTGTAATTAAGGAACAAAATTGTGTAGATTTACAGGAATTTCAAATGTAACACTATTAATAGATGCATCAAACATGTCATCTATTCTGATTATTCGCATATATGGAAAATAAATGATTTCTCAATCACATGACTGGCTGTCAGTTTCATTTGATAGTGGATTTAATTCCTATGATATTGTTTTGAGTCACCTCCTGTTATACATTGGCTACTTTTACACGTTATAAGTGTATTAGTAGTGTATAACTATATATTGATAGTTATTTATTATTCTAATTTTACGAAGTCACACGCTAAAAAAGATTTTCCACAACGCCACACATTTATATAGCGACCAGGAATCAGGACCGCTAAACGTAGGTTAAGATTGATACCTGATATCTGTACCACTAAGCACAAGTATTGATAATCACCAATCATTGCACTCCTTATTAGACTAGCGCACTCGCTACACAAAACTATATGTAATAACTTAAGGTAACGTCGATTAGTGTGGGATTGGTTTTTACATAGCTTTCGACAGTTTGAGTCACATCACCACGATATAAAACAAGGACCCGGGGAGAAAATTCCTACTTTTTGTGAATAGTTCCAGGGGGTCAGTTGCAGAAGCACCTTAGACAGCCCTACGCAACGTGGCACGTTTATATAGCGACTACAAATGTAGGCCAACGTGGTCATGGGGATCCAACGGGGGGACTCGAACCTGCGACCTGACGCTTAGGAGCGAGGCAGCAGTGTGATCACTAGGCCACGGCGGTTCCCCTAACGTCGATACAGCAAGCACTTCAATCTTCATGTGTTGTAGTAGAAGACACCTTGACTGAGATAACCTGTTTGATGCATTGCAGGTAACCGACTGTTTAAGAACTATGTAGACACATATTCCAAACGAGCCTTTGTTTTCTTTATTGCAGTTTACGGTTGAGGTGCCTCTCCATTGGCAACCGTATAATAGTACATCAATCGGGAGATACACGATCAATAGTGCATATCTCTTGTGTTTTGTCTAAGATCTTTGAGATGATCCCATTCATTTGAAAACGATACCATGGTTCTATT
This sequence comes from Maea johnstoni, assembly GCA_963942565.1. Classification (NCBI taxonomy): domain Eukaryota; kingdom Metazoa; phylum Annelida; class Polychaeta; order Spionida; family Magelonidae; genus Maea; species Maea johnstoni. The sequence goes on along the minus strand of OZ012692.1, from coordinate 9,030,298 downwards.
GAAGCTTTCTTATAAACCTTCTCCAGATTTAATACGTACCAACACGAGCAATATTTCATAGAATCGTATTTCAAAAGGCATTGGTAAGATTAATTATCTTGCTCTACGTTCCCCTCTTGTTGAGGAGCTATTATTCTCTGTTTGTACATGTGCCTAATCAGCGGCATCATGCAAGGAGCGGCCTTGTAGTACACACACAGGTGACTCGGCGAAGGTGTTTTATGGGAGGTTTCGATTGAGGCAGGTGGTTGCAGAGCAGAGATTGTAGGTGCATTGTTCTTGTTAATTGTTCTACTCCACCAGGCTGAACTAATTAGGAAGTCAACATGCTAGGCCTGGATTATTAGACATTCTCACGCATCATTCCTTAACATACCTTATACATGTATGTTCTATACCGTACCGTTACACTTCAATCCTAAAACGTTATGTCGTTGATGGGAATTTACATTCTATTTGTGGGCTTTGGGAGAAATTACGGTGAGTGTTTTAATGGTACTCTTGATATATAGTTCAGAAAGCAAAGCTATTAAATGCAATGGATAAATGTTTGGAGATCTTAATGATAGTATAAATAGATATATGGCAACTGGCTAGGATGCAGCATAGTTGCATATGTTAATGAGGAGGTAATAGTGTTCAAGTTATGAATTGGAAAGCAATTTACTTGAAATACATGTAGTTGTTTATGTCATTGGTTCTGCTATCTCAGCTGATTTATGTGTCAACGGAAGAAATAAGACCATATCAGTCCAAACTACAGAGGTGTAAAAACTGTATAGGATGTCTATTATGAACTAGCGCCTTGGTGTATTGACGATTTTCGTTTTCTATGCTGAATGTGCAGATTTCGTGGTGAATTCTGCTGTGAATCAACCAGTAAGACAGTATAATTCGTTTTATGCCACGCTATTTACCAGGTTAATGGCGGTTATATAAGTGCTTATGATTAGTTTATGTGTAAATGGACACAGTGTGCCAATATGTACGGCTTGTTGGCTTTTAGCCAATTCGGCCAGCGTGCTGCATATTACATTAACAGCCCATAGAAACCTACTGAAAGGAGAGGCGTCTCTCTGTAACTTCATATTACCCTACACGATATCTGCATGGCTGAAAGATTCGTTATCAATTTCAAATTTCAATGCACTTCTTTATTGCATTGCGTTTATTTGATGTTGAATATGGATATTGATATTGACATTTTTTTAAAGTAGATCATTGAAAACGTGCCACACTCGATTGGATTACAGAATTCATATCTAAATGAAATATTTTATCTGAAATTAAGTTTATTATATATTCATGAGGTATTGGAAATTCAATATATGTTTGATAAGAGGTCAATTTGATAGTTTGATTGAAATTCAAAATTTCACTTGAGTAGTATTGGCGTTCGAATAGTTTGTCAACAGCAGGTATGATACAATGCAATTTTGATGCAGGAATCTCCCTCATAAATCTACTATATTGAAATTTCCTTGCATACTACTAGACGTGGGCTTTCCGATTGCACACTGAATACAGGCTATAAATCAGGTCTTTATTTCTTCCATGGTTAGCAATAACCATGTAGGACGGCTTAGTGGAATCTGAGGTCGTCAGTGGCGCTATTTATATGTTAACATTAAGAACGAACGTTATCAAAGTGATGTATAAACGAGTTATATTTCCCCATGTGGGCCATCGACTAGTACAATATGAAATATTCAGATTGCCACTCCCACCAGAGAGGAATGATATCAAAGACCGAGGCATCTTAAAGAAAACCACACTGTCTTCCATTTCAATGTCCTCGTCTCCAGGCAAGCGTATAAACAATATATTGATTTTAAGGTAGCTTTCGAGAACATTTGACTCCGCCTTTCCCTTTCCCTTGCTCTGCATTTATTTGAACATTTGAACATTTAAAAATATTGCCGAAAACTTTTATCATGATGAAACACATTGAGCATCAAAGAAGTATCCTCTCAGTAGGAGGCAAAATGTAGGCTTAGCATCTGCCATATATTTATATTGACATACATGTATTAACCCCATTAGCCACCTTACTATCTTATATGGGTCAACCTTGCGTGGCAACAATAAACATTCCTTCCTATTTCAGTATGCGCCATCTACCGGTAGCATAAATAACTGCTACGTGCCCTACGCGTATGAATTTAAATTGTGCTTAAAGTGCACATATTTTCTTTCCTCGATGCGCCATCTGGCGGTGGACTAGATAACTAGGAAAACGCTTTCTAACACAGCGCTTATCGGCTGGATCTAAATTGCTAACACAATGTTGCTAATGCGAATGGTGTTGGCTTCGCGATCAAGTATGCATGGAGGCGCTGGCCGCATCTTGTCGGCCTGAGAGTTACCACCGAGCAGGGACATGGCGGGAATCCGCAACGACCTGCAGCCAAATCCGCCGCCGCCGCCACTAAACGAATGCGTGATGATACCTAGCTTGATAGGCTCATTTCACATTACCCTCTATAGCCACTCCACTGCTCAACACGTGCTGGCCAACAAACAACAATGCTGCTCAGTGCGGGATTTGTTTACTGTAAATTCGGAAAAGATTGCGTTAGTTAAATTTTTGCGTTTTTAGCGTTTAGCCTCGGACGCAGAATTAAAATTCGCAATGCTTAGTGCTGCCACTTCAAGTGTATAGCTGGCACTTCGTGTTGCGGCCAATTCGCAAATGTTAAAAAACGCAATAATCGATTTTCTGTAAAGTCGCAAACTTTACTCTACACAATCTTTTGTGGATCTACAGTATATACTTAAAGCATCACAAATAAGAGGGATAATTTTTCTTGGGGGGGAGGGGGGGGCTGGTAGTTGTACACCGAACACTCGTAAAGTACACCTGCACAACCCATATACCTGTCATAGGTCTAGAAATCAACATATTAAGCTCGTCATTGCCTTATCGCAATCTATGGAAAATTGCTACTTAGGGTACATATGTAGCAGAAGCATTCGAGTTCCTATACACCATTTACTCAGAGAGCTATCATATATACACTTGGGGAGTCACCGCCAAGGGCAAATTAACATAGGCTCAGTGGACAAGCCTTTCCAATTAGAAATGAAGATGAGGACGTGTGACCTCATTAGAAGCTATTAGGTAGCGAACCCTGCATCTTGACTCAAATGAACATGAAGTCCTTACACAAATTTCTACAGGTTAGAGCTGTGACGAATATGTGTATATAATGTACAGCATTTCGGTGTGCATTCGTCTCCGTCTCTCGTTTTTGTTTGGAACGTGTCATGTCTTGCAGTACTGTCTTTGCGAAATTTTGTGACTTTAATAACATAACTCCGAAGGTATCTATCACTGAAAATTGGAAATCCTTACAGTCATTTATTGTGTAGATACAAGGTCGGCTTCTCATCTTGTGAAGGAATGACCTATCTCCAAAGTATATGATCATCTGGATAGTTTAAATACCAATTCGAACGAACAATGTTTTGGAGAAAGGTCATATGTCAGTGTATACGAAAGTGTTTTTTGTAGACTGGCTATTGTAAACCCAACCAAAAATAGAGTCACTATGTTTTACCAATATTAAAACTGAGACCAATAAACACATCTTTAATGAAGATCTCAGTGCTCGCTGTATAACTCCCAACTGTAGTGTTTTCTTAGGATGTATGAAGTTTTCTTCGATTGTCTCACACCTCTGCACAGCAGGGCTGGGCTCTCCTTACCAGTCGCCGCACGCAGGCCGTGCCGCTCCTAAACATACAGACCCTCCCTCCCGCCCGCCAGCCAGCCAGCCCGCCGTCATGCCTGCAACTGCATGGAAGGGCCCGGTTGCTAGGACGCAGCAGCTGAAAGATGCGGCCTGATGTCTTCTGATGCTGGTCAATACCCTGAGAGAGTCGGGCAGGGATTTCTGACTTCCAACATATGAGTCAATTGGACGGGATTCCCCACCCACCTTTGCTCGGGCAAAGACTTCAGAGAAGTCTGGCAACTTCTTAAAGCCCTCAGTGTATTTCCTCTTATTGCTACAAATGAGCATCTCGTTAAGTTGAGGCCTTTGCATATTGACACAAGTTCCTAGTCTATCGATGCTTTCACCGGTGCTTATTCCACTGCTTATAGAAGTTATGTTCTCTCACATAGTTTTCTATGTAAGTACTATGTGTACCTTATACATGCAGTAATTGGCGGAAGCCAGCGTTGCGAAAGAGTGAGACCTCCACTTGGCCCGTGCCCCGGGAGGATAATGGCAAGGGGAGGGGGTGAGTGTGATTCCTGACTCCGGGCTTATCAGTTGTAAACCACTGTGATGCAAGCTGGGCCCATGTCGACCTTAGAATGCCTGGCAATTTCCTACATTGTGATTGCCATCGATAGAACAAGGGAAAGCGTTGGAGCTGTCACGCCACAAATAAATAGGCTGATGGAGAGACTGCGTTTTGCGGCCTCCAGGGACTACCATTGTCTGGGTGAGCTTCGCCCCAGCCCCTCTATTTGTGGAGGAAAGATTGGTGACAGAAGTCGATGCATCATTTTAACTCTGTCAACATTGGACAAGATGCCTATCAGTCCTCTTTACGGCAGCCAGCGGTCTGGTGGGTAATGCTTGCAGGGGAAGATGACTTCATTTGCACAGAAACGTGCTACGTCTTACACATTGTCTCAGAATGAGTCTCGGCACCTAATTGTAGTCTGTATTCCGACACGGTTTTTTTGTGTTGTGTGTGTGCTAGTTCTACGAATGCCAAGGAACCCTTTTGCAAATGACGCCTTACAGTGCAACATTGGAGGAGTGCTGTGGTCATTGCTACTCTGTTGTGTTTGGATTGATATGCACTAAACAGAAAAAAAAACTTAAAATTAATTTCAACACCGCTGAGCATTACTAGTGAGTGTTTGGACATTCTGTATTCTCACTTTCCAAATTTTGCCTTAAGGCAGAAATTTTCCTATCCATTAACAGACGATACTAAATATAGCCTGGAGGACCAGTTTAGTTATTCAATCACCATGGTGGGGTTGGCCCACTGTGGAGAGGTTCTCCGCACAGTGTATAAACTGCCTCACCGCTGCACATATCCCTTGGTTTGTATCTGGCCTCCTCAGGAAACTGCACTACATACAACAGGTGCCTTATGATTTTCAAGAGAGAAATGAAATAAATCAAAATCATATTCAAATCCAAGAAATTTGACAGTATTTATTAATCATTTGTACTTTAAGTATGCTCAATAGAATGAATAATCATGCAGCAGGATGAAATATCAATTGTTAATCTCATTCATCCTTACTAATCGACATAACGTTTTCAAAACCTATCTTTCACGTTAAATCAATAACGATGAATGCATATTTTTCACATATCGAGATCTTTATCAAATCATCGGAGGTTGTGAGATGTAATATGAATGACCTGCAATATTAACCCATTCGCACGCAGAGTTCCTCCAGAAATTATCATCTGCTACTCTCATACTTTTGAAAATAACTTTGGAATGAAGGAAAAGTTCACAAAATATTTGAAGGAGAGTTGTTGTTTGGTGTTTGATGAAGATTTCTCCTGCAAATATTTTCCAAAAAATGCTTTGTTTTGAAAAATATTATCAAAATTGTCAGGCCTCTTTTGGCCGCTGTAAGTGTGAATGGGTTAAGAACTCCCACTATAGGTAGTGTTTTCCCATGGCGCATGCGCTGAGCGAGTGCGGTGAAGAAGAAGAAGATGAAGAAGGGCTAGGTTCCCGCGAGAAGCAGAATAGGGCGGGTTAGTCTCGCTCACGTAGGCAAATAGGGAGATTGATTAGTGATGGTTGGCGTATTGGCATACTGGTAACATCAGAATGGCCCTGCACGCTCTCTCTACAGCCAGCGTTTGGCCAGGGATCATAGACAAGAGGAAATTAGACTTTACTCTCTCCCTAACTCCCTAACTCGTATCAACTTACACCAATTGTAGACGCCCAGGCAGTGGAACTTCATCCGCCCGTGATGTACATGTACAGCTAGACTTGATGAGAATTTTGCTTAAGGCCACTTAGATTTTCACTGTCGAAAGCGTGAATAAAAATTCGACATGAGAAATTATTTCCATATGTAGCTTATTTGGTTTGAAAAATAAAGGTTTAGATATAAGCTTTAGAAAAAATCCTTATTTCATTTGTACAAGGTAATCACAATAATTACTGACAAGAATTCTTAACGATAGAAAATGTCGATGACCGTAGAGAGGTGTAAGGGTACATTTGGTTTTATCAAGCACTCTGTACACTGCAGTAGACCAAAAGTGCAGAGAAAAACCCAAGACAAACATATAGGATATTCTACCCTCAACACTTTCAAAGAATCTCTGATCCCTTTGACTTTTAATTGCTACGAGTGTGAGCTAATACCCGACGATTCTCTTTCTAAGACGTCTTCTTTTGAGCTGTGTTGGGTCTATTGCATTCACTGAGAGGGCCTAGACGGTATCCGTACGCCTCTGGGAAGACGCACTTAAAGAGATCTTGTCATATTCAGACATCTATGGTGTCTGGCTAATGAAGGAAGGTAAAGTCTACACTGTGCCATGTTCAATTTGGCCGCTACAGTGCTGGTGCAGCTATGAGAGTCGGAGGCTGGCACTAACCCCCACACTATTCAATATCTCGGTACCAGGCGTTCGCCCATGCGCACTGAGAGGTCGCGAGCGGAGGCGGCCTGGCAATGCGTGCAGGCAACTGTTGCAGCCACCGGAGTCTGCTGTAGTGGACTTGCAGCGTAACTGTGACAGGGATCCGCCCAGAGCCGAGCGGTTGAGCGTGTTCTGAGCAGACCTTAAGCTGTGCCAATCCCGCTTGAAGCATGTGGAATTTAGGTTCCTAGTTAACCTTAAGGAAAGTGGCGGACATTTGAAGGGATATAAGTTGATGAATAAAATATTAATGTAATAAAATATTAACTATATTAAGGAAGCTCTTCGTTACTAGAGTAATTCTGTTACAGTTTCAGAAAATATTGAAACAAACTAATTTATTTTTTACTCAAAAAAATCTTCAGGAAATGGGCAAAGCGGTGTTTGTAATGGGACACATAGGTTACAACACCGAGTCCCTTTTAATGTAGCTATGTAACTCGTCCCATTACCTGTAAACCAGTGTAAGTAAGAACTTGCTAGTAATGATATCAGTTTGATATTTGATATGGCGCCCTTTCCACCTATAATGTTCAAAATCGCTGTACATACGTATACCATGATACATTTTTTGGCAAGCTATGTGTATGAAAATACATATACTATTAGTTATTCTTGTTGTGTTAATGGTATACGTCAATATGTCTGTTCGGTACCGCCAGCCTAATGTAGACATTGGCCGTGTACCATTTTCACAAGGATAACGTATTCATAATTAGCCACCCCCCCCCCCCCCCACAAAAAAATAAAACATTTTCGAATTACGATAAGCACAACAAACTCAATGTTCAAGGTTCTTGCAGTCAAGATCAGAGAAAATACTTCGTCAGACTCTGATTGACTCAGGCAAATCGAGCGATCAGCAGGGATTTCTCTCTTGAACTCGCGAGTTACATACGTAAATTACTTCCACGTCTGCAGATTATAATATGTAAATTATGTTTTAACACCTAAAAACCAATTTTAGCGGATGCAATAAACAGTGGCCGCCATATTGAAATCCCTATATTGCTATGGTATGCTCAACAGTGGTTGCCATTGTACTACGGGAAGAAGTATAGATATTAGGGGCCTAACAATGAACGCCGTGAAAAGCATTGTCAGGATCCCAATACATAATTGATATTGGGGTCCTAACATTGCCGAACACATCTGACGATTTAGGTAGATATGTTCAAGCCTTCTGGCATAATTTTCATTTCTTCTTTGTATAGCAATATTGTGTTGTTAGGTGTTTTTTTGTCATGACCTTACATTTTCCTGTAACCTCTTATTACATTTTTGTTCTCTTATACATAATAGTTTGTAATTACTATAATTATTATTATTGCCAATTGTTAAAAGCATAGTTGGAAACCCAAGGAAATTGACCAATTAGCTGCTAGAATCAAAGTTGTTTATAGAAGATGATAACGAGCGAATAAACAGGGAAATTCTTTAAAAAAACACTTTTTTTTAAAAAGATCTTTTGAAAGATTAGAGACCTCCTTGGATTGGATACCTGTATTATCATTGCAGCTTGGCTAGCGTAGGCATGTTGGCCGGAACTGACCTCTGGCTGTCCGCTGTTGATGCTGATAGCCACTCTGGTTTACACGCTAACTCCGGGGGCATCACCAACTCCCGCGGCTCATATGATTAATTCATTTCTGAGTCTGTGATTAATTATGGGGCTTACTGTTAAACCTGGATGCTAAGACAATGTCCGCATGATTCAATCAATCCTTACACACAGGTCTTCACTTAGGTCAGTTTCTCAACTGGCAGAACGTATGGTCTTTGCCAATGATTTCTCTCCGGTACATAAGCAAGTGCTCTGATAGGACTAATTACATCTAAGAGATAATGATTTAACCAATCCTATCTCTGCAGTCCGTTTATAAGAAAACACACACACACACACATATATATATATATATATATATATATATATATATATATATATATATATATATATATATATATATATATATATATATATATATATATATATATATATATATATATATATATATATATATATATATATATATATATATATATATATATATATATATATATATATATATATATATATGACCGTGTGATATATGTTTCTATGTTATAACCGCTCAGGTTTTACTCTTTCCTGTGGTTTATTACTCTTTTGTGTAGGGAGCGGTAGGGCATGTGCCTTGCTTTTTCATGTTCAGGAGTGAGGAATGAAGGCGTTTAGATGGCGTATTTGAGTCAAATCAGCATTGGCGATAGCTTCTATCGACATCAGTGTACAAAATCAATCAATCAAGTTAAAAGGTTTGATGGCAACATAATGCACTTACATGTAGCATTCCGATATTGTCTTCGCCTATGATGAGATTTAATGCAATTACGTGTTGTTCACTATAGATCGGGGTCCTCTTCTCTTTTCTGGTATTGACCGTTGCAGCCCACTTGTCAGATGTTCACAGGAAAATGCTGGTCTATTCCATTTGTCTAATATCCTTAGTCGGTGTGCTAGATGTGCACATTGCCTTCCTAATTATAAGTGGAAAAATGACATATTTTCAATAGATTGTTCAATTATGCGAAAGCATTTCATGTCACTTTCCCAAGAACAGTGCACATATATGTGTTATGCTGACAGGATATAAATGCATTACATTAAGAATGTATTGCACGTGTTGATATTTTATTCATCCAGCCCCGATATCATTGCTCGATGGCGATCTTTATAACAGTCGTAAGTCATATTCGTAGCAACAACATTAGGCACTGGGACAGCGCCAGGGCAAAATCATCTCCGGTGTCAATTATCAAGGTACGTCATACTAGGAATGTTGCCATCAAATGGAAATTGACAGCACTTTATTTTTTTTTTGGTTTAAAATTCTAGATATATCTTGTAAGCGGTGCCAATATCATTCCTTGAGGATATGGAATTACCCAAATCGGGGCTACTATCATCATTTATCAATAAATTCATGGTAGCCTTTCTTTACCAATAGTAGCTGTGCGTCGACGGTAAAATCACAGACATTGAAAATCACTCTGATTTTGATGTACCGTGAGAAATCTATCAGGACCATGTGTAGTCGAGTAGTGTGGGTTGACAAATTTCGATATTTCTATGTTACAGCTAGAATACTCTCCACGGATCGTTGGAGTATAGATGTGGTGGCCTCTTTTTACGGGAGAACGTCTATAATGATAGATTTCACAGGTAATCCTCGACAGCCAACACCTATTAGCCTACATCTCACTCTCTGCGGTGCCCATGGATGCTTATTGCAACCGTTGCTCCCTCAGTTATCGCAAATCACAGAGACAGACATAGAGAGGGAGGTGGAACAAATATAATAGCATTTTGAAAATGCCCAATTTCCAAATACTGAGTATAAGTGAAGATATATTAATGTATCAACTCTTATGCTGCTGGTGGCTAATATGGCCAATACAAAATCATGCAAAAGACCAGAAAATGACTGAAAACCTGGCACATAGCTACTCATCTGAGAGAACTCAAAATCGTTGCGTCCTTGTGCTTTGGACGAAAGTAGCTTTAGCATTGGAAGGGTTAAGTGTTGCCAAAATATCCATTCATTGAATTGCTACAAAGATAGTTTTTATATCATGAGTGTATTTTCTATGTATTTTCTATCTATCTTTCATAACGTTAATGAATGCAGAGGATTATAATAGCCCTCTTTTGTCCAAGGTGCTAGGTCAGCACGACTGACCGTGCCCTACCTAGCCTGTGGCAGCACTTATTATTCCACGTCATAACGCCTGATTTGTCTTATCAGTCTTGGAGAAAGTAGAAGCGATCTCTGTTTAATTCACCTTGCTGGGGGCAAACTCTAGGCTTCCTGTGTGGCGACCATCATTATTTGCTTTATAAATCTTTAACGTCACAGCTACGACTGTTCCTCCCATAACGTTTGCCATTAATTACCGGGGGACTTATTACTGCTTAGCTCTGGCTGGCATCTCGGCTTAGTTTTATTGTGTGGGCTTACGTTATAGTTCTGTAATGATCCATCATCCGGGAATCTCTCTTAAAGCAGCAACTAGGCCAGTTTTATTCAAGATGTTTCTTGCATCAACGGAATTTATCGACATCGCTGACCTGTGTAGTATAGACACACATTTCCTTACGCACTTTGTACATGTTTCAACATCAGAACGATTTGTGTGAACTTGATGTATCAAGTGAATTATTGCGTTTGTATTGGGTATATGAG
>OZ012692.1:9009422-9014422 GCA_963942565.1 Maea johnstoni | reverse complement strand
TCTTCACGAATAGTTCCAAGGGGTCTTTCAGTTGCAGAAGGACCAAAGGCAGTCCTCAACAACACCGCACATTTATATAGCGACCAGGCCAACCCGCTTGGGGATCCAGCGGAGTCTCGAACTTGCGAACTCACGCTTGGGAGCCAGGCATCGTAACCACTAGGCCACGGCGGATCCCTCTATAGATGATTAAGTGGAATGTACTAATTAGTGTCTTTAAGTAAAAGTTGAAGTCTTTAGTTCATCAAGTGGAGAGAAAGAGGGAGAGGGCATATGGGCCTCCTGGCCCAAAGATTCAGGTGCATCATACTGGCCAAGTGTCAAATCAAGGAACTCCAAAGGCAGGCCAAGGAGCTGCCCTCCCTCAGAACCTGCCTAATCAGGTGATGAAGCCAGTTGGCCCAGTCTTTGATGGATGGGCCAGTGCCCTTACCTGATCAAGAGTAGACCCTAGGAACTATCAGAACTGGGTCGGGGGGGGGGGGGGGGATGGGTGGGGCTTCGTAGGTACAGAGGGGGGCCGCACCCATGTTAAGTATTTCACAGAAGAAGGGGTCTTTCTTAAGAACTCCGCATGTCCACGATTTGTAAAAGAGGGGTACTTTTTTGAATCCAGGTACAAAGTATGGGGGGTGAAAATCCCCTCACAATCCACGAAATATCCGTGGCTCTGACGCCGACTGACTTCCGAAGTGACTGGACTTCTGAGTCTGCTGCTGCTAAGCAGGCAGAGGATTATAAAATCTAAAGTTAAAATATGTGTTCACGTTCATCCAATGTCAGTGTTTTGATAAGAGAAGGGGTGTTTAATTAGTTTTTTTTAGCTCTGCTCTTATTCTCCCTCTTTTTTCTTGTTTCATCTAGAATACTTATGCTTAGTCATTGTTCTTCAACAATGAAAAAGGACCACTTTTAACTAATATCTTACGGTCTGAACAATCATGGTTATGCTGATGACACCCAGCTCTGCTTATCATTTAAAAAGACAAGTGATAACGCAATTGTCAAACGTGAAATCCAAAATTGTGAGAAATGTTTGTGTAACATTTGTGTCTGGATGTCTCAGAACAAACTGAAACTCAACAATGACAAGACTGAAATCATTCTATTCGGCTCTAAGAAACACCTAGCTGAACTGAACATTAAGTCACTCTCTGTAGCGGGGACTGATGTGTCCGCTGCATCTGAGCCTGTGCGGAATCTGGGAGCTATGTTTGACTCTCAATTGATCATGGCACCCCATGTCAAAATATTGAAAAAGCGAGACGTGTGCTTACAGAAGATGCCACAAAAACAGTGATGCAGTCACTGGTGATGTCTCGCTTGGATTACTGCAATGCTCTCCTAATTGGAATACAACAGGATTTGATTGCAAAGCTGCAGCGACTACAAAATAGTGCTGCAAGGATAGTATCGAGAACCAGGAAATATGAACATATCACACCTGTTCTCATCAAGCTTCACTGGCTTCCAATCAAATTCTGCATCCAATTTAATGTCCTACTGCTGGTATACAAGGCGCTAAAGGGACTTGCACCGAAGTACATCAAGGAGCTGGTCGTGCCTTATAAAACCTGACGCCATCTACGATCAGAAGCAAAGGGCCTTCTGGATGAGCCTCGGACTAGACTCAAATTTGGAGATCGCGCTTTCTCCATTAGTGCACCGAGATTATGGAATGCGCTTCCACAACACCTGAAGGATTCTACATCGTGTCAGGCCTTCAAGAAGTGTCTCAAAACACACCTTTTCAGGATCGCCCATTGAGGCGTTGTTGACTATGACTCAAACTATGACAATGTGCAGCGCTTTTGAACATTTTATGAATGGAAATGGCGCTATATAAATTCCAATTATTATTATTATTATTATTATCATTATTAATATCTTATGGCACTAAATGATCTTGGTGTGTTAATTTGCCTGTAAACACTTATTCATTCATTCCGAAGTGATTGCGGTCAGATTCTGTGACAGCGCATCCACCTTTCTGAAAAGATTGGTGTGCTCTTCCTCAGGGAAGAGCCCCTCTGGAAGTGGTGCCACGGATGCCATTGACATGGCTGAAGAGTGTAAATCTGCTAGAAGCTGCAGCGTGGGTGGTGCAGCATGAGGGACAAACAGCTTAGCTAGAGCCTTGGTCATTTGTTGCTCCAGCGTTCCCTCAGCAGGACCTCAGACTGATCCGGAAGGACACACAGGGTGGCTGAGACCATAGCCATTGACCTGTACATACCCCTACCCCCTCCCAACTGCAGTAATCTAGAGTGTTTCTGCCACAAAGTGCTTTCCTTGTCTGCATCTTTGCAGATAGGTATCGCACAAGGATGAAGTGGATGGGAAGGGTGCTCTCACATCTCTTTTATGGGAAGACTTCATTGCGGCACCCCTGGAGGCTGCAGGGCCCTGCAGGCTCCTCATCTTGGTTGAAAAGTGTCCAATACCGACCCTTTGCAGGAGATGGGCTGGTCCTAGGCCTTTGAGAGACCCCTTTATGGAGAGACATGAGTTTCAACTAAAAAAATCTCTGGATTTAGGGGGCCTAGTCCTTGCACACCACCGGCCAGTGGGTGTGAAGGATAACTGAACACTGCAGACAAAAGATGCTACATTCCAGTTCATGCCATCAGCAAGGCTTGCTCACCTACCTTCTGTAAAATATAACCAGCAATGCATGCACCTACTGAATATAAATAAATAAATGTTAGGCTTATAGTCTTGTTCCATTTTATCAATGTTCACACGACTCGTACATTTATTCCCTAGCCGGCCTGTTCACTCTTTGAACCATTTTAACTCCCTGGGAAGCATGCAACCTTGGCAGCCATTTCGGCGCTCTTAGGTTCGAGCAACCATATGTCCATTCTGCCCTTTATGCCAGGTCCCCTATTTACAGCTGGGTGAACTGAGGCAATGTGAAGTTAACTATCTTGCCCAAGAACAGACTAAAGTGACCCAGCTGGTAATGGAACCAGCGACCCTCTGATCGCTGGTCCAAGATACCCTGTCTACCCTATGATTCCAACTCAGCAAACTCTGCAAGCGGCATACCATATAAGCTTGTTCAATGATTTGCAATAGGAGTTTGCACCTCCTGCAGAACCCTAAGCTGGAGTGGCATGCTGCTCACCTTATAAAAGGGGGATGTGTGGATCTCTCTATGGATACCATACATTTAAAAGATCTCTTGGTGCTCTGGATCTGAAGACTCTGCTCTTATTCTCCATCTTTTTCTTCTTTCACCTAGAATTATTATGCTTTGTCATTGTTCCTTAACAATGACAGGGGACAGCTTCCTAGGAATACTTTAAGGCACTAGATGGTCTTTATGTGCAAATGTGCTTTTAAACCCTCATTCACTCACTCCACCTCAGCAATGTTTAATTCAAGCAAGAGGGAAGAGGATAGATTTTAAGATTGTTATGGAAAATACTTGAAGGTTATCTGACCTAGCTTACCGTGATAGCTCACTCAATTTGACCTTGTATGATCCTAAAAGAAGATCTAGCAATGGTGCCAAAGACTTGAACTGACTGCGGGTCAAACTAGTTTGAGAAAGAATGCTAGCTTTATTAAACAACCTCCATGTGAGGCAAACATTTGCAGCATGTGAGGAGAGCATTCTGGCAAACCAAAATATGGTTGTCATCTCACGCAGCACAGCAGCGTATGATTATGATTATGGATGGAAGGACTGTGATTGATTTTTCAAGAAGGTCCTATAGTGTCAGAGGTCGGGGGGGTCACTTTGGTATTTAGAAGGGTGCCTACGCTCATTTTCAAAGTTTTAAAATACCCCTAAAGCACTGATTTCAGGCCAGAAAAGGACCCTTATTTTCAAATACGCTGACATTTTTTCCAATAAAAAAACACCCCTTATTTTATCAAAACACTGACATTGGATGAACTTATTTTAACTTTAGATTTTATAATCCTCTGCCTGATTAGCGGCAGCAGACTCGGAAGCTTAGTCACTTCAGGAGTCACTCGGGTCAGAGCCGCGGATATTTTGTGGATTGTAAGGGGATTCTAAGCCCCCATACTTCGTACCTCGGTACAAAATATGTAACGCAGGTGCGGCCCCCCGTCTATACTTGACTGCATCGGTGCATCCCCCCCCCCCCGGGTCTGAGGTTCCGCAAGACCTTATTTGCAATTACAAAGGTTGGAAACAGTGCTTGAAATACAGTCTGCAATCAGTAAGAGATGTCTTCCATGGAACGTTGCCCTCGGGAAGCAAGTGAAGACTGGGTGTATTCACACAACGGCTTTCAATCTCCAAGAGGAAGATGGTTCATAGGACGTGCAATATCACTGAGAAAGACATGCTGGGATATAGCAAAGTAAATTCCTAGTTATCTATCACATTTAAATGACAATTGTAGTGTGGTTGACACAGCATTGGTGTACATTAACACAAGTGTTCCTAGATATCTTGAACTTCAGGAGATAAGATACAGATTTGATATAAAATCACTTAGTTATGCAACATACTCCTTTCTGAACAATTTAAATGACTTCCAATGTTATTACAATCTTATTTGTACATAAATGATTTTTAAAAAATATTTTCAGATTTTTTCAGATTTTTGTCATATTTTTCATAAAGGGGGTAGGGGTAATCAAAGTGCCACAACTTGTACATTTCTCAACCGATCTACTCAGATCTTGTCTCATTAGAAAGAATATAGTTCCAGCTTTATATTGATGTATGATGTAGTGCTATCTCTGCCTTACAGGCTGATATATAGGTGAAAATGCTTTATGCATTTGAAAATAAATACAGAAAAATGTGAAAATTTATGATAAAATCGTATTTATTTCCCCCTGCAAATACCTCTGGAAATTCAATTAATTTTTTAATAGTCTATACATACTTGCTAAACTTTAGAATACTGTGTTCTTGAATATCCTCATTATGTTGTTTCATTAAAAAATAGTTTTCGTTTTCATGATTTTTGACATTTTATTTTCAACATGTCAGTACCTTTAGTTGATTT
>OZ012692.1:8974416-9006722 GCA_963942565.1 Maea johnstoni | reverse complement strand
TCTATTTCAATATATCAAATATCAATTATCATTGTCATTATTATTATCATTATTATTAGTAGTAGTAGTAGAAGTAGTAGTAGTAGTAGTAGTAGTAGTAGTAGTAGTAGTAGTAGTAGTAGTAGTAGTAGTAGTAGTAGTAGTAGTAGTAGTAAAAACATATCTCAACACATACCTCTTTTTTCTTTCATATTTCGTCCTGCAACATGACATTTGCTTCATGGATGGATTATACCACCGATAACAATATCCGCTGAACTCAACAGGTAAGTTATTGTCGTTACGTACTGTCAATGCTGGTTAGAAGTTAAAGGTAGTACTTTCCTAACATACTGTCTTTTCTGTGTCTACCAATTCTAGATGACAATAGACATTTCGCAATTGCTGGATACTACTATATGCGAACATAACTGGACATTAAAAACAAGCATTTACTGCTTGAATATATATATATATATATATATATATATATATATATATATATATATATATATATATATATATATGTATATATATATATATATATATATATATATATATATATATATATATATATATATATATATATATATATATATATATATATATATATATATATATATACATATATATATATATGTATATATATATATATATATATATATATATATATATGTATATATATATATATATATATACATATATACATAAATATATAATCATATATATATGTATATTATATATATATATATATATATATATATATATATATATATATATATATATATATATACATATATATATATATATATATATATATATATATATATATATATATATATATATATATATATATATATATATATACATATATATATATATATATATATATATATATATATATATATATATATATATATATATATATATATATATATATATATATATATATATATATATACTAGTATATATATATATATATATATATATATATATATATATATATATATATATATATATATATATATATACATTTGTGTGTATGTGTGTGTATGCCTTATTCTCTGCGTTGATATTTTATTTTTAATTACACATCCACTAAACTATGGGTATATCAATATTGCATTAGACATACTGAAAAATACGGTCCAAACGTCGAATGGCAATTGGAATTGATTCATTTATTCTTTTCCGAGCACAAACGTTGTGTGATCCCTCATAATTGATGACTGTTGATTAGATAATAACTGGGAGGTTTGCCATGGGTGAGTAGCGACAACAAGTGCAATAACTCATTTGATGAATATGACATTAATTGCTAACAATTATGTCTAGTTGGGTAAAACAGTACTCTCTAGGGATGTGATTTTTTGGCATACACTTCCATAATAACTGACGTGTGCTGCATCCATTGGCACTGCACCTGTCTGTAAAGCGCTGTATACCAAACCCTCCGTTCAGTTCCTACGGGTATAAGGTTACAGTGCATCACATTTGCTACTTATTTAAAAACTATTTGCGGTATAAAAAGGTATCTATTGCAGCAATTTACACTACAGTATAGTCTTTAGGCTCGGAGTCGAAATTAGGCATGTGAGAAAGGGCCTGTCACTTGGTGTCATTCAATGATTTTCCCAGGGCATTTGGCTTCCTTCCAACACTAAAAAGTATCTAATCATCTACTGACCATAATCTTGATTCAAGTTTGAGTATCATTTTAGATCTTTTGAATATAGCATCTCGTTCAAATCCCTATGATGATGTGACGAATATGGCTGAGAGAGACTTTTTTGTAAAATGATTTGGAAAAAGAAAATATATAGTAGAGTATTAGTATCTTTATTGACGCATTCCAGAGAATACAAAGTGCTCCAGACGCCAAAATAAATACAGGGAAAATACCTTTTTGAAAAACAACGCCAACTTAAGTACACGCCAAATTAACCAGTTATACAGTACTTCTCTGCGTTGTCTATACCAAACACAGTTAGTGCTAACGCAAACATAAAGAATATCACATTTGTCTGAGTAGGTGTCCTTGCTCAGGATTGTAACAACAAGACTAAATGTGTCTAACAGTGACATTGGGGTGAATCACAACCTTGGCACAAACAAAAGAGTTACTTAAAGAGCCAAAACAAAAAAACAACTGTTAAACATAAGTTAATTAAAGAAAATGATTAAATAAGTTAATGTTACTATTCCCTTAGAGGAAGAGTTAATTTCCCATACCAGAGAGTTTACTTATTGAAAAATAGAACACTCTCCACAGAACAAAATTACATTGAATTTATTTTTATTATAAATTAATATTTACGATAGGCTTACGCATTGCTTCACTTCAAAAACGAGTGTAGATTCTAACCTACACCTGTACGTGCTGTCGACATGGCGTCATACATTTTGTATATGCTAACGCCAGATATTCGCCAGGTTTGCACTTGTTCAGTATCGGAAAGACAATTTAATCCTCTACCTAGGAGGTAGTACAGTATATCGCTAGATTGTTAGAATTGACTTCTGTTTTGTACACTCAGGGACGCAAAGATGGTGCCAAACATAACACCTCTTTCTTTGTAATGCAGGAAACTGCAAGAGGATATGTTTGGTTACCTCCGGTGCTCCTAAATCACACATTTGACACAATTTACTACACCAAGTTGTGCCTTTAAACCGACAGTCATCAGATTTGAGCATACTACAGCGTCAGACAATTCAACTGAAAGATTCGCATACTCTCATGAGGGAATGGTCCGCATTTGAAATATTCCAACATATCAGACAGAGCTTGGGATCTTGAAGACGTCTCTTGAAAACTAGAATTTAGGATGCATAAAAATCTCTATCTTCTTAAACCGGTGATGGCCATCAGTAAAATTTCCCGAAAAAAATGTACATGTGCGAAAAGTTATAAAAGTTGGTGTGCCATGCGAATTTACTTATATCTGATGATGCGCGTCTTAAAGGTTCGACAAGAGTCATGAGACTTTGATCCTTTTGTGATCTCTCCAAGTAAGACAATGCAAACCACCTCGTTATGCAGTGTCCGAAGTTCCAAAATGAACGTGATGAGATGTTTGGTGAGCATTCCGAGTATGTATGTATGTATGTATGCTTTATTGACTGTAAATAGACTTTACAAAATTCATACTATATTATAACATAAAGACAATTTATGTTGTATGAAGCGTAACAAATAAACTGTAGATATAAATACATATATGGAACATTTTGTGCTATAGAAGTATAAACAAGAGTATAACTTAGAAAATTAACTACAAGTCAGTTAACTGAAATAAATATTGACAGAGGAAAATTGACAGGTATTGCTGACTTTTCCGTATTACTATTGTTAGGAAAAACTTATAAATTCAACAAACTTAGTACAACAGAAACGGATTTTTCTTTTGTTAATTCCTTTTATAAATGAACTTATTGTTCTTGGCCGGTGTAATAAGTGGTATCAGACAATTCTTCCTTGATAATATCAAAGCCATGTTCTCTGTGCTTTTGGGCAAATGGGTTGACGACTGCAGTGACCACCAAATAAACAGTATTTGGCTGTTATCTGGCAGACACAGCCATAACATGTTTAAGTGCAACATGCCTCTAAGGGAAGGAATTGGTTAGTCTTTTAGCACCTTCTCGGCGTGAGCAGACAACCTCATATTGCCCCTGATGCTTAACTCTAATGCTCTGCAGTCTATACTGTTTCAAAATACCGTCCGCGACCACTTTGTAGATGGGTATCTAACACATTTTTGCTTGTTCTAATTTACTACATATATATGTAAGTCTCAATTATTTTTCTTCCTTTGTATTCCTCTTCTATTTATTATTATATTATACATATTTTTTGTATACCTACAGTCAATATAGTATATATTTGTTGATAGTTGTACTTATGGACAGGATGGAAGATATAAAGAAATTAAAGTCTTTAAAGTCTTCTCCCTTTTGTTAAGTTGGATTAGAGAAAGAGGGGAAAGATCTATGCATCCCGCAATGATAAAATTGACATTTAGGAGAAAAATAGGAGAAATATATAATATATATGACAGGGTACTAGTATCTGAATACTAGTATACCTTTAACTGATAGATTTTCCCTTAAGGACAATTACACCTTCAGGCTATTATGTGCTTAGAACATACTTTGATATGTATACTTTACAGTCGCTGTTCACCAGAATACCCCCCCCCCCCCCCCCCAGCCACTCCAGCTGTAGACCATGGGAGCCATTGTATCCCACAATTCCCTGCAACTCCCCATATGACAGCCAGTTCATGATGTCATAGTTGCACTTCCTGTGTGCAGAGTTGTCCAGATCGTGTGTAGTGTTCACATGAGACCAGGACAGCAATGTTGTAAAAATGGTGATTCGTGCTGTTTATGGGTGCTATAACATGTCTGACAAGGGAAAAGGGAAGGCAACATCCTTTTAATCCATTCCTAACCCAAGGTGTTCTTTAAGCGTTATTATCTATAACATCATTTACCATGACCGGTATGAATACAGAAAGGCTTTCCCAATGTGAGGTTAGTTAGTGATACAGTTTTGTAAAATGACATTCTGAAAGGAAATCGCTCCGAATGTGCGTGAAGTAATGTTAAAGGATGAACTATAATACATATGAAAATTACGAGAAATATGATTATGGTTTGCACAAGTTAAAATATGAACATTTGTATGTTTATTGACTGTATACTTAGTAACAAAATCATACATAACAAGGTAGTACATCGCAATCTTGTAAACAAATGACCATAATGATGAGAAGCAAGAAATAAAGTAACAAACAGGCTATTACATAACTTGCGAAAAGACAACGGAACAGAAAAGTGAGATCTGAACACTGTACAAGATAGATTGACATCAAGAATGATCTCTGAGGGTTACAATAAATGGTTCATCCAAAAATACACAGACGACAGCCATACCTCTAGAACAACTTGACGTCAGTACCGTAACTCTCACAAAAAGCACCTAGGTATACTACGGCACAAAGTCCCTCAGAAAGAATTTTGACTAAAGGAAAATTTGGCAAAAAGTAGTAAGAAAGGACTTTAAGAATTCAAAGTGAAATGACTCAAGAAAGGTGGGGGTAGTCTTTTGACTAGAATTTAGCCACTCTTATGGGAATTTCTAATCGAAAATGTATACATGTCACATATTTAGTGACTAGAAATTCTCCGGAGGGTCACTAACTCTGCAGTTCGTACGTTTAGAGGATTTGCACCCATCAACGTGCGATAAACGTCATCTAGATTGTCTATGATATTCTGACATATGCTTGTGTGTTTTCTTATTTTGTATTTTGTAATGATATTTATTGACATATGAACATAAAAAAATAGTGGGATAACCAATTGATGTTCTTTGAAAAAGGTTGGATAAGGGTTAGGTGAGGGTTTAACTACAATCATCAGTGACTTAAAGGGAAGGCCAGTATAAAGAAAACGTTTGGGTTCGGCAAAAGTGCAAAAATCACTTAGAGGGCTTACACTGTACGTCGTGTAGTAGTAGTAGTAGTAGTAGTAGTAGTAGTAGTAGTAGTAGTAGCAGTAGTAGCAGTAGCAGTAGTAGTAGTAGTAGTAGTAGTAGTAGTAGTAGTTTCTGTTGGTGTTGTTGTTGTTGTAGTTTAGGTAGTCGTCTGCGGCTGCAGGTCCGTGGCATTGCTGAGAAGGCTCCAGAACAGTAGGCTACTCGCTGCCATGCCCCGCAACCTAATTGAGTTACATCCAGAGTTAATATCGTTAAAAAGCTCCTGGTTGTTCTGCGATATTCCCTAATGGCTCTACATGAGCACTTTAGCACAGTTAGCAGTTACATCTATCGCAACTCCTCCGTCTAAAAGTGTGACTTTAGCGGGTGTTTTAGGCGGTACAGGTCTGGCGTGACATCCAGCGAAGGTCATTGGGTGTGGGGCGGCATAGTACAAGAACAGCGCGTGATGTGACAAAAATGAAATCTTTTTGAATAGAGTTCAAATGCAGTTTCATGAGTTTATCCCAAACGCTGAAAAATGACTATCATCGTTTTAAGTGGTCAGCCTTAACAACCAATGAGGGGGAGAATATGACCTCACAAACTCATAAATAGTAGTGTAGTAGCCAATTTTTGTCTGAAGGAATGGTTGCCGAAAGAATGATTTTATACCCTTACACTTCTCTAGACTAGGAAACTAATCGTTTGAGATCGCCATTGAGAAAGAGAAACAGAGACGGAACTTCCAAGTACCTATTGAGTTCACCCAAGCCGTTAGATAAGCAGTTCAATTAGATTATCAATTATGGTCTGCAGGAATGGCTGTTGAAATGATGTTTTCACAGTTATAAGAATAAAGCCTACCAGTGTGGTATCTGCTCTGGAGAGCGCTAGAGGGTAGATATGCAATACAATAGCCAATCATGGTCAGAGGGGATTGTTGTTTAGGATTTCCTATGTATCTGCCTCTCTCTGTGAGATCCCTGAGGAAGGACAAAGGGGAAGTTATTGGCTAGGCGTATTCGGTAGAACATCAGAATAACCAGGAGCACAGGCTGAAAACTGTCTGCAGGGAGAGTTTGCGAGCACTGATAATTCGCATTGTGTTTTCACACGGATAATATTTGATAGATAGTTATTTTATACCATCGAGGGATGGCTTGCCATCAATTATACAGTAGTAGTGCATGTAGCATAAGGAAGCGCGTGCCATTCTGTTTACTGACCCTTTCATATCGCAGCAGCTCTCCCCATCAGTGACACTAGGCAGCAGCGATCAACTCAACCTTATAACAGCAATACTAGAAACCTTCTACCACATCCACATATACACACGTCACCACATATCACACCAGCTCCCCCCATCACTGCCACAAGGCAGCAGCCATCAACTCAACCCACAGCAATACTAGAAACCTTCTAGCACATCCACATATACACACGTCAGCACATATCACACCAGCTCTCCCCATCACTGCCACAAGGCAGCAGCCATCAACTCAACCCACAGCAATACTAGAAACCTTCTAGCACATCCACATATACACACGTCACCACATATCACACCAGCTCCCCCCATCACTGCCACAAGGCAGCAGCCATCAACTCAACCCACAGCAATACTAGAAACCTTCTATAGCACATCCACATATACACACGTCACCACATATCACACCAGCTCTCCCCATCACTGCCACAAGGCAGCAGCCATCAACTCAACCCACAGCAATACTAGAAACCTTCTATAGCACATCCACATATACACACGTCACCACATATCACACCAGCTCCCCCCATCACTGCCACAAGGCAGCAGCCATCAACTCAACCTTATAACAGCAATACTAGAAACCTTCTAGCACATCCACATATACACACGTCACCATATATCACACCAGCTCTCCCCATCACTGCCACAAGGCAGCAGCCATCAACTCAACCCACAGCAATACTAGAAACCCTCTAGCACATCCACATATACACACGTCACCACATATCACACCAGCTCCCCCCATCACTGCCACAAGGCAGCAGCGATCAACTCAACCCACAGCAATACTAGAAACCTTCTAGCACATCCACATATACACACGTCACCACATATCACACCAGCTCTCCCCATCACTGCCACAAGGCAGCAGCGATCAACTCAACCTTATAACAGCAATACTAGAAACCTTCTATAGCACATCCACATATACACACGTCACCACATATCACACCAGCTCTCCCCATCACTGCCACAAGGCAGCAACCATCAACTCAACCCACAGCAATACTAGAAACCTTCTAGCACATCCACATATACACACGTCACCACATATCACACCAGCTCTCCCCATCACTGCCACAAGGCAGCAGCCATCAACTCAACCTTATAACAGCAATACTAGAAACCTTCTAGCACATCCACATATACACACGTCACCACATATCACACCAGCTCCCCCCATCACTGCCACAAGGCAGCAGCCATCAACTCAACCCACAGCAATACTAGAAACCTTCTAGCACATCCACATATACACACGTCACCACATATCACACCAGCTCTCCCCATCAGTGACACAAGGCAGCAGCCATCAACTCAACCTTATAACAGCAATACTAGAAACCTTCTAGCACATCCACATATACACACGTCACCACATATCGCACCAGCTCCCCCCATCACTGCCACAAGGCAGCAGCCATCAACTCAACCCACAGCAATACTAGAAACCTTCTAGCACATCCACATATACACACGTCACCACATATCACACCAGCTCTCCCCATCACTGCCACAAGGCAGCAGCCATCAACTCAACCCACAGCAATACTAGAAACCTTCTAGCACATCCACATATACACACATCACCACATATCACACCAGCTCTCCCCATCACTGCCACGAGGCAGCAGCCATCAACTCAACCCACAGCAATACTAGAAACCTTCTAGCACATACACATATACACACGTCACCACATATCACACCAGCTCTCCCCATCACTGCCACAAGGTAGCAGCCATCAACTCAACCCACAGCAATACTAGAAACCTTCTAGCACATCCACATATACACACGTCACCACATATCACACCAGCTCTCCCCATCAGTGTCACAAGGCAGCAGCCATCAACTCAACCCACAGCAATACTAGAAACCTTCTAGCACATCCACATATACACACGTCACCACATATCACACCAGCTCTCCCCATCACTGCCACAAGGCAGCAGCCATCAACTCAACCTTATAACAGCAATACTAGAAACCTTCTATAGCACATCCACATATACACACGTCACCACATATCACACCAGCTCTCCCCATCAGTGTCACAAGGCAGCAGCCATCAACTCAACCCACAGCAATACTAGAAACCTTCTAGCACATCCACATATACACACGTCACCATATATCACACCAGCTCCCCCCATCACTGCCACAAGGCAGCAGCCATCAACTCAACCCACAGCAATACTAGAAACCTTCTAGCACATCCATATATACACACGTCACCACATATCACACCAGCTCTCCCCATCACTGCCACAAGGCAGCAGCCATCAACTCAACCTTATAACAGCAATACTAGAAACCTTCTAGCACATCCACATATACACACGTCACCACATATCACACCAGCTCTCCCCATCAGTGTCACAAGGCAGCAGCCATCAACTCAACCCACAGCAATACTAGAAACCTTCTAGCACATCCACATATACACACGTCACCATATATCACACCAGCTCCCCCCATCACTGCCACAAGGCAGCAGCCATCAACTCAACCCACAGCAATACTAGAAACCTTCTAGCACATCCATATATACACACGTCACCACATATCACACCAGCTCTCCCCATCACTGCCACAAGGCAGCAGCCATCAACTCAACCCACAGCAATACTAGAAACCTTCTAGCACATCCACATATACACACGTCACCACATATCACACCAGCTCCCCCCATCACTGCCACAAGGCAGCAGCCATCAACTCAACCCACAGCAATACTAGAAACCTTCTAGCACATCCACATATACACACGTCACCACATATCACACCAGCTCTCCCCATCACTGCCACAAGGTAGCAGCCATCAACTCAACCCACAGCAATACTAGAAACCTTCTAGCACATCCACATATACACACGTCACCACATATCACACCAGCTCCCCCCATCACTGCCACAAGGCAGCAGCGATCAACTCAACCTTATAACAGCAATACTAGAAACCTTCTAGCACATCCACATATACACACGTCACCACATATCACACCAGCTCTCCCCATCACTGCCACAAGGCAGCAGACATTAACTCAACCCTATAACAGCAATACTAGAAACCTTCTAGCACATCCACATATACACACGTCACCACATATCACACCAGCTCTCCCCATCACTGCCACAAGGCAGCAGCGATCAACTCAACCTTATAACAGCAATACTAGAAACCTTCTAGCACATCCACATATACACACGTCACCACATATCACACCAGCTCTCCCCATCACTGCCACAAGGCAGCAGCCATCAACTCAACCCACAGCAATACTAGAAACCCTCTAGCACATCCACATATACACACGTCACCACATATCACACCAGCTCCCCCCATCACTGCCACAAGGCAGCAGCGATCAACTCAACCTTATAACAGCAATACTAGAAACCTTCTAGCACATCCACATATACACACGTCACCACATATCACACCAGCTCTCCCCATCACTGCCACAAGGCAGCAACCATCAATTCAACCCACAGCAATACTAGAAACCTTCTAGCACATCCACATATACACACGTCACCACATATCACACCAGCTCTCCCCATCACTGCCACGAGGCAGCAGCCATCAACTCAACCCACAGCAATACTAGAAACCTTCTAGCACATCCACATATACACACGTCACCACATATCACACCAGCTCTCCCCATCACTGCCACAAGGCAGCAGCCATCAACTCAACCTTATAACAGCAATACTAGAAACCTTCTAGCACATCCACATATACACACGTCACCACATATCACACCAGCTCTCCCCATCACTGCCACGAGGCAGCAGCCATCAACTCAACCCACAGCAATACTAGAAACCTTCTAGCACATCCACATATACACACGTCACCACATATCACACCAGCTCTCCCCATCACTGCCACAAGGCAGCAGCCATCAACTCAACCTTATAACAGCAATACTAGAAACCTTCTAGCACATACACATATACACACGTCACCACATATCACACCAGCTCTCCCCATCACTGCCACAAGGCAGCAGCCATCAACTCAACCCACAGCAATACTAGAAACCTTCTAGCACATCCACATATACACATGTCACCACATATCACACCAGCTCTCCCCATCACTGCCACAAGGCAGCAGCCATCAACTCAACCCACAGCAATACTAGAAACCTTCTAGCACATCCACATATACACACGTCACCACATATCACACCAGCTCTCCCCATCACTGCCACAAGGCAGCAACCATCAATTCAACCCACAGCAATACTAGAAACCTTCTAGCACATCCACATATACACACGTCACCACATATCACACCAGCTCTCCCCATCACTGCCACAAGGCAGCAACCATCAATTCAACCCACAGCAATACTAGAAACCTTCTAGCACATACACATATACACACGTCACCACATATCACACCAGCTCCCCCTATCACTGCCACAAGGCAGCAACCATCAATTCAACCCACAGCAATACTAGAAACCTTCTAGCACATCCACATTTAAACACGTCACCACATATCACACCAGCTCTCCCCATCACTGCCACAAGGCAGCAGCCATCAACTCAACCCACAGCAATACTAGAAACCTTCTAGCACATCCACATATACACACGTCACCACATATCGCACCAGCTCTCCCCATCACTGCCACAAGGCAGCAGCCATCAACTCAACCTTATAACAGCAATACTAGAAACCTTCTAGCACATCCACATATACACACGTCACCACATATCGCACCAGCTCTCCCCATCACTGCCACAAGGCAGCAGCCATCAACTCAACCTTATAACAGCAATACTAGAAACCTTCTAGCACATCCACATATACACACGTCACCACATATCACACCAGCTCCCCCCATCACTGCCACAAGGCAGCAGCCATCAACTCAACCCTATAACAGCAATACTAGAAACCTTCTAGCACATCCACATATACACACGTCACCACATATCACACCAGCTCCCCCCATCACTGCCACAAGGCAGCAGCCATCAATTCAACCCACAGCAATACTAGAAACCTTCTAGCACATCCACATATACACACGTCACCACATATCGCACCAGCTCTCCCCATCACTGCCACAAGGCAGCAGCCATCAACTCAACCTTATAACAGCAATACTAGAAACCTTCTAGCACATCCACATATACACACGTCACCACATATCACACCAGCTCCCCCCATCACTGCCACAAGGCAGCAGCCATCAATTCAACCCACAGCAATACTAGAAACCTTCTAGCACATCCACATATACACACGTCACCACATATCGCACCAGCTCTCCCCATCACTGCCACAAGGCAGCAGCCATCAACTCAACCCACAGCAATACTAGAAACCTTCTATAGCTAGCACATCCATATATACACACGTCACCCCATATCACACCAGCTCCCCCCATCACTGCCACAAGGCAGCAGCCATCAACTCAACCCACAGCAATACTAGAAACCTTCTAGCACATCCACATATACACACGTCACCACATATCACACCAGCTCTCCCCATCACTGCCACAAGGCAGCAGCCATCAACTCAACCTTATAACAGCAATACTAGAAACCTTCTAGCACATCCACATATACACACGTCACCACATATCACACCAGCTCCCCCCATCACTGCCACAAGGCAGTAGCCATCAACTCAACCCACAGCAATACTAGAAACCTTCTAGCACATCCACATATACACACGTCACCACATATCACACCAGCTCTCCCCATCACTGCCACAAGGCAGCAGCCATCAACTCAACCCACAGCAATACTAGAAACCTTCTAGCACATCCACATATACACACGTCACCACATATCACACCAGCTCTCCCCATCACTGCCACAAGGCAGCAGCCATCAACTCAACCTTATAACAGCAATACTAGAAACCTTCTAGCACATCCACATATACACACGTCACCACATATCACACCAGCTCCCCCCATCACTGCCACAAGGCAGCAACCATCAACTCAACCTACAGCAATACTAGAAACCTTCTAGCACATCCACATATACACACGTCACCACATATCACACCAGCTCTCCCCATCACTGCCACAAGGCAGCAGCCATCAACTCAACCTTATAACAGCAATACTAGAAACCTTCTAGCACATCCACATATACACACGCCACCACATATCACACCAGCTCCCCCCATCACTGCCACAAGGCAGCAGCCATCAACTCAACCCACAGCAATACTAGAAACCTTCTAGCACATACACATATACACACGTCACCACATATCACACCAGCTCTCCCCATCACTGCCACGAGGCAGCAGCCATCAACTCAACCCACAGCAATACTAGAAACCTTCTAGCACATCCACATATACACACGTCACCACATATCACACCAGCTCTCCCCATCACTGCCACGAGGCAGCAGCGATCAACTCAACCCACAGCAATACTAGAAACCTTCTAGCACATCCACATATACACACGTCACCACATATCACACCAGCTCTCCCCATCACTGCCACAAGGCAGCAGCCATCAACTCAACCCACAGCAATACTAGAAACCTTCTAGCACATCCACATATACACACGCCACCACATATCACACCAGCTCCCCCCATCACTGCCATAAGGCAGCAGCCATCAACTCAACCCACAGCAATACTAGAAACCTTCTAGCACATCCACATATACACACGTCACCACATATCACACCAGCTCCCCCCATCACTGCCACAAGGCAGCAGCCATCAACTCAACCCACAGCAATACTAGAAACCTTCTAGCACATCCACATATACACACGTCACCACATATCACACCAGCTCCCCCCATCACTGCCATAAGGCAGCAGCCATCAACTCAACCCACAGCAATACTAGAAACCTTCTAGCACATCCACATATACACACGTCACCACATATCACACCAGCTCTCCCCATCACTGCCACAAGGCAGCAGCCATCAACTCAACCCACAGCAATACTAGAAACCTTCTAGCACATCCACATATACACACGTCACCACATATCACACCAGCTCTCCCCATCACTGCCACAAGGCAGCAGCCATCAACTCAACCCACAGCAATACTAGAAACCGTCTAGCACATCCACATATACACACGTCACCACATATCACACCAGCTCCCCCCATCACTGCCACAAGGCAGCAGCCATCAACTCAACCCACAGCAATACTAGAAACCGTCTAGCACATCCACATATACACACGTCACCACATATCACACCAGCTCTCCCCATCACTGCCACAAGGCAGCAGCCATCAACTCAACCTTATAACAGCAATACTAGAAACCTTCTAGCACATCCACATATACACACGTCACCACATATCACACCAGCTCCCCCCATCACTGCCACAAGGCAGCAACCATCAACTCAACCTACAGCAATACTAGAAACCTTCTAGCACATCCACATATACACACGTCACCACATATCACACCAGCTCTCCCCATCACTGCCACAAGGCAGCAGCGATCAACTCAACCCACAGCAATACTAGAAACCTTCTAGCACATCCACATATACACACGCCACCACATATCACACCAGCTCTCCCCATCACTGCCACAAGGCAGCAGCCATCAACTCAACCCACAGCAATACTAGAAACCTTCTAGCACATCCATATATGCACACGTCACCACATATCACACCAGCTCTCCCCATCACTGCCACAAGGCAGCAGCGATCAACTCAACCCACAGCAATACTAGAAACCTTCTAGCACATCCATATATACACACGTCACCACATATCACACCAGCTCTCCCCATCACTGCCACAAGGCAGCAGCCATCAACTCAACCTTATAACAGCAATACTAGAAACCTTCTAGCACATCCATATATACACACGCCACCACATATCACACCAGCTCTCCCCATCACTGCCACGAGGCAGCAGCCATCAACTCAACCCACAGCAATACTAGAAACCTTCTAGCACATCCACATATACACACGTCACCACATATCACACCAGCTCTCCCCATCACTGCCACAAGGCAGCAGACATCAACTCAACCTTATACCAGCAATACTAGAAACCTTCTAGCACATCCACATATACACACGTCACCACATATCACACCAGCTCTCCCCATCACTGCCACAAGGCAGCAGCCATCAACTCAACCTTATAACAGCAATACTAGAAACCTTCTAGCACATCCACATATACACACGTCACCACATATCACACCAGCTCTCCCCATCACTGCCACGAGGCAGCAGCCATCAACTCAACCCACAGCAATACTAGAAACCTTCTAGCACATCCACATATACACACGCCACCACATATCACACCAGCTCCCCCCATCACTGCCACAAGGCAGCAGCCATCAACTCAACCTTATAACAGCAATACTAGAAACCTTCTAGCACATCCACATATACACACGTCACCACATATCACACCAGCTCTCCCCATCACTGCCACGAGGCAGCAGCCATCAACTCAACCCACAGCAATACTAGAAACCTTCTAGCACATCCACATATACACACGCCACCACATATCACACCAGCTCCCCCCATCACTGCCACAAGGCAGCAGCCATCAACTCAACCTTATAACAGCAATACTAGAAACCTTCTAGCACATCCACATATACACACGTCACCACATATCACACCAGCTCTCCCCATCACTGCCACGAGGCAGCAGCCATCAACTCAACCCACAGCAATACTAGAAACCTTCTAGCACATCCACATATACACACGCCACCACATATCACACCAGCTCCCCCCATCACTGCCACAAGGCAGCAGCCATCAACTCAACCTTATAACAGCAATACTAGAAACCTTCTAGCACATCCACATATACACACGTCACCACATATCACACCAGCTCTCCCCATCACTGCCACGAGGCAGCAGCCATCAACTCAACCCACAGCAATACTAGAAACCTTCTAGCACATCCACATATACACACGCCACCACATATCACACCAGCTCCCCCCATCACTGCCACAAGGCAGCAGCCATCAACTCAACCTTATAACAGCAATACTAGAAACCTTCTAGCACATCCACATATACACACGTCACCACATATCACACCAGCTCCCCCCATCACTGCCACAAGGCAGCAGCCATCAACTCAACCTTATAACAGCAATACTAGAAACCTTCTAGCACATCCACATATACACACGTCACCACATATCACACCAGCTCTCCCCATCACTGCCACAAGGCAGCAACCATCAACTCAACCTTATAACAGCAATACTAGAAACCTTCTAGCACATCCACATATACACACGTCACCACATATCACACCAGCTCTCCCCATCACTGCCACAAGGCAGCAGCCATCAACTCAACCTTATAACAGCAATACTAGAAACCTTCTAGCACATCCACATATACACACGTCACCACATATCGCACCAGCTCTCCCCATCACTGCCACAAGGCAGCAGCCATCAACTCAACCTTATAACAGCAATACTAGAAACCTTCTAGCACATCCACATATACACACGTCACCACATATCACACCAGCTCTCCCCATCACTGCCACAAGGCAGCAGCCATCAACTCAACCTTATAACAGCAATACTAGAAACCTTCTAGCACATCCACATATACACACGTCACCACATATCGCACCAGCTCTCCCCATCACTGCCACAAGGCAGCAGCCATCAACTCAACCTTATAACAGCAATACTAGAAACCTTCTAGCACATACACATATACACACGTCACCACATATCGCACCAGCTCTCCCCATCACTGCCACAAGGCAGCAGCCATCAACTCAACCTTATAACAGCAATACTAGAAACCTTCTAGCACATACACATATACACACGTCACCACATATCACACCAGCTCTCCCCATCACTGCCACAAGGCAGCAGACATCAACTCAACCCACAGCAATACTAGAAACCTTCTAGCACATCCACATATACACACGTCACCACATATCACACCAGCTCTCCCCATCACTGCCACAAGGCAGCAGACATCAACTCAACCTTATAACAGCAATACTAGAAACCTTCTAGCACATCCACATATACACACGTCACCACATATCGCACCAGCTCTCCCCATCACTGCCACAAGGCAGCAGCCATCAACTCAACCTTATAACAGCAATACTAGAAACCTTCTAGCACATACACATATACACACGTCACCACATATCGCACCAGCTCTCCCCATCACTGCCACAAGGCAGCAGCCATCAACTCAACCTTATAACAGCAATACTAGAAACCTTCTAGCACATACACATATACACACGTCACCACATATCACACCAGCTCTCCCCATCACTGCCACAAGGCAGCAGACATCAACTCAACCCACAGCAATACTAGAAACCTTCTAGCACATCCACATATACACACGTCACCACATATCACACCAGCTCTCCCCATCACTGCCACAAGGCAGCAGACATCAACTCAACCTTATAACAGCAATACTAGAAACCTTCTAGCACATCCACATATACACACGTCACCACATATCACACAAGCTCTCCCCATCACTGCCACAAGGCAGCAGCCATCAACTCAACCCACAGCAATACTAGAAACCTTCTAGCACATCCACATATACACACGTCACCACATATCACACCAGCTCTCCCCATCACTGCCACAAGGCAGCAGCCATCAACTCAACCTTATAACAGCAATACTAGAAACCTTCTAGCACATCCACATATACACACGTCACCACATATCGCACCAGCTCTCCCCATCAGTGACACAAGGCAGCAGCCATCCACTCAACCTTATAACAGCAATTATACTAGAAATAGCTAGCACATCCATATATACACACGTCACCATATATACTATGGTAAACCAGTTCTTGAAGTGCATTTGTACATGTGTGCATGATGGAGCAATAAAACGGGTTTGAAGCTGTGACACACACAACAAATGGGCTATAAAAACCTTTAATGGTCAACAATCTCAAATTGACTTCTTATTAGGCATGGACTATGATATCCCTAAGGTAATTCTGAACCTGCAGTGACAATAACCTTAGAAAGTAATGAGAATTTGTCATGTGAGTGAAAAGTTGTAAATATTGAAATGGTATAGAATATCGGTTGACTAAGGACGGTTGGCTATGATATTCTCTTCCTGATAACACTGATACAACTTTTTATATGATTATGCCGCTGTGGGTGTGTTTTAGGATGGGGCTTTTAACTAGCTTGCAATGGTACTCATCACCTTAACGTTGCTCAGAGATAGCCTGTCTTTTTTTCTTTTGCAAGATCCAAAAACAAGAGATAGGGATCAAATGCAATACAAACTAGGTCAAGCCCTGGGTAAACAATTGATCCCTTTGGAATTCGATGGCGATATTTTCAAGCCATTTGGAAAGTGCAAACATCATGAATACAATACATAGTTGTGGTCTCGATGCTATGGTTCACAGTCATACCCTGAATACCCTAACTCTTACTCTCGCAGAGGTTAATCCGTCCTTTGATATCACTTTACTGTTGCAGCATCATGCGTCACTTCCGTTGTGCGTGCGCGTGTTGTTCTGAACACGCGTGCACCTAGTCGTTGACACCACCATGTTTACTTCCCATAGGAAGTTTATGGCTAATTAGCAAGTTTTGTTAGCTGTGTGAAATTCCACACGTGAGCCCCACAAGGCGTGGTGCGAAAAACCAGGTCCTCGTGAAAACATCAATAAACTTATAATGAGTCCGCCAAGCATTGCAGGGATGGCGACCACGGCGCACAAAAATACCTTTGTCTCTTAAGAATTGTTCCGGAAATAGCATGATTCCGTGGCCGCTGGGGGTCTGGCGAATTAGTAATGTATCGATATTACGCCATTAAAATGTAGTATTGCACAGGGCTGCACAGGTTGTACATGTGATCTGACCACCTTATCTGTTCGTAATAACGTGTTAATGGGTAATGCCAAACGATTTCAACTCATATTAAATAATTTCATGATGAAACACTACCTATATGACAAACTGAATAGTTTAAATGAAATATATGATGCATGGCATCATAACTGCTATTTATAATGTATATATATATATATATATATATATATATATATATATATATATATATATATATATATATATATATATATATATATATATATATATATATATATATATATATATATGTATATAGTTACTTAATATGATTCAGGGCTTGGGAAATCCTAAATGTTATGGAGCTACGAAGGGATGACTTTTCAGAGAACAACCACATATGTGTCCATATCAGAACATCATGCAATTTATGTTAATTCCATTGAGAATTCTCGGGAGCAAATTGGAAATCATCCGCAGCTATAATCCTTACTATGCTCACTTATCTCACATTCCTTGGGGCGAGGTTCGTTCCTTTATTTCCGGTCTCTCTCGTATGATGGGTTGAGTTGTTTTAGCGTGCGCAGCAGCTACTCCCGGTTACGTAATAATCAATTGAGAGAAACATAGTTTGTTCTTTAAAAAACGCATTTTAATGGTGTTAATTACGTATCAAAAAAACATGCCTGAAATCGAAAAGGTGACCATCTCTGTTATGAAAAGATAGGCAAAACCCATACACTTCTTATCGTCTATTGCAGACAGGTCGAGTAAAGAGGATATGTGACTGTGTGTGCCCAGCAGTCTGTACATGTATCTACGAATTGTTCTCTCGGCCAGTTCAATTGAAGATGGGTAGGATGGCGATGAGGATACTGATTGTGTGATGATGATAATGATGATATTATGTAGAGAAAAGGGATTGAAGTGGTGGTGATGATGATGGTGGATTTGGTAGTGCTGATAGTGTAACTATTGAGTGTCCTATTATAGGGCGAATCCTCCTCAAAACATGCTAACTTGGAGGTTCGTATTAACTGTTATTGTATCGACACATGGTGATGATGACTGCGATGGAACTACTACTGCTGCTACTACTACAACCTACTACTGCTACTACTACTACAACCTACTACTGCTACTACTACTACTACTACTACTGCTGTTGCTACTACTATTGCTGCTGCTGCCACTACTACTACTCTTACTACTACTACTACTGCTGCCAATACTACTACTCTTACTACTACTACTACTACTACTACTACTACTGCTGCTGCTGCTGCCACTACTACTACTCGCACTACTACTACCACTACTACTACTACTACTACTACTACTACTGCTGCTGCTGCCACTACTACTACTATTACTACTACTACTACTACTGCTACTAGTACAACCTACTACTGCTACTACTCTTACTACTACTACTACTGCTGCTGCTGCTGCTGCCACTACTACTACTCGTACTACTACTACTATTACTACTACTACTACTGCTACCGCTGCTGCCACTACTACTACTCGTACTACTACTAATAATAATAATACTGCTACTACTACTACTACTACTACTACTACTACTACTACTCGTACTACTATTACTACTACTGCTGCTGCTGCTGTTGCTACAACTACCACTACTACTGCTACTACGACTACTACTGGTGATGATGATAATGTTTAGGACAGCAGCAGCATCAACAACTACAAAGACGATGATCATAATCATAATGAATAATGATGATTATAATGATGATGAAAACAACAACAACAATAATATTACTGCTGCTACTACTACTACTACTACTAATAATAATAATAATATTAATAATAATAAGAAGAAGAATGATAATAATGATAATAATGATAATAATAATAATTATAATAATAATAATAATAATAATAATAATAATAATATTGATATTGATAATGTTCATTATGAGGATAACTGTGGCGATGGATGGAATGAGTGGGGATGGCGGTGGTGATCATGGCTTGTGCCGCAGATCGCAGATGATGATGCTATGACTCTATTGGTAATCATCACTCTATAAACTTAATCAAAAGTTTTCAATTTCGTGACTAGGCGTCTGTGGGCAAGTGACGCGTGCTGAGTACCTCGCAGGTGTTATTGTATTGAATTAAGACAACACTGATTTACATAATCATCTCTCCTTATAAAAACTCACTTGCTTTTACGCTACACATAGACACATATTCTTCTTTATCATATTTTATCAGATGCTGCAATCGGCATTTTCCCACCTTCCAAATAACGACTACTCCTATCTTGTTTTGTTATCTTATAATTACTCTCTTCTCGAGATTGGGTCAAAGAGATTTTAAAAATGAACCGCTTGAGTGAACGGCGGCATGAATGTAATCACCATGCGTAAATATGCCGTGATGGATTTTTAACTTATTCTGCTCGATGCTGTTTCTTTTATGATTGTGGTTGTATTTGTTCAGTGTTCAGTCTGTTAGGGAAAGACAATGTGTTTTACACATCAGAATTCTCAGCCAGAGGTTAATCCATCATTTCATTCTGTCCCGGTCGTGTTTGATTTCCGGCGCCTGCTTTAACTAGTAGCATGCATTACGGAGCGTTTCCTAGCTGTGTAAACCAATACAGCGACTAATCATGCCAGATCATTAGCTATTCCCTTTCTCATATCGGATGATTCCTCATCTCTTTGTTATGAGGCAGTTTTGTTGCCACTTTGAATTGGTATTCCCAGTCACGCTCCGCATCTCTCTCTCTCTCTGAGCCTGCCCCTCTCTCTCTCTCTCACTAGCTCCCCCTCTCTCTCACACTCTCTCTGTCTCTCTCTCTCTCTCTCTCTCTCTCTCTCTCTCTCGGGTAAAATCATTGAAGGGTAGGGTGTATAGTAGTGACTTGAAAGAACATTTGGGTACTATATCACATTCAGAATGGAAAGATTTAATATTCATATGTTATAAGACTGAACTATTTGGACGGAAATATATTCTAACCCCCTTTGCATATAACAAAGAAACCAAATCTAGCGATCACGTAGGCTCGGGGTCGATATGGTTTTATAGATGAGGAAAATAGAAACAAAGATAATGACGATGTTCATAGTTACGTGATGATGATGATGATGATGGCGACGAGAAATGTTATCATAGTGATAATGTACCTGGTGCCCGAATTGTATTTAGCCAGAAAGGCCATTTCTATGTTAAACGTGATGACAGAAGCTGACTACGTTTCACCAGTACTCTTCCCACCTGAATTAGATACGACAGAATAGCAGGTAAAGGCTCTATATAGGTGACATTCCAATAACGGGCGTTCCTCTGCTCAAGAATGTTCAACTTCATGTGCGGTCATGTGACCTGTCACGTGACCTTTGTGCACAGGTGTTTTGATAAGGTTAATGTAATCAGAACTTTACCCCCGGGTCGTTTTACCTGTGATTGTTCTGGCTTTTAAGTCATTGAAATCCACTCTAGTAGATGAAAGCATGCGAAAAGCTGCAAACAACACCTAGCACGTGGCCAGTAAGCACCGCATTGAGAGAGGCAAGGGTGCCGGAACGGCCTGTGTGTGCCATTCAGCCGCCTTTCAATAAGCACCAATAGAAGAGAGTTGTAATAACGATAACACCTTTATAGACTCAATAGGGAATTTGAGTCGGCGCTCTCTACTGTGCGGCCAATTCATAAGTTCTGAATTATAAAACACTCCACATTGAAATCCTGGTTAATTAATCGACCTTGACGCTAATTTGCCGGCTACTTGAGCTAATTTGGAATCTAGGAAGAAGTATGAGTGAGGGAACAATGAGAGAAATTTGAGTGGGACCCAATTAATTTGCCCCCACGTTGCGTCTAGCTTCCACTGAAATGACAGGTGGGCAAATTTCCCCAGAGCTCAAGATCACGTGACCCGTGATGATTTACATAATTTAATTGTGATGTTATCAATAGGACGCACTGACCGAATTAGATGTAACGTATTTGATTACAAGAAATTGCAATTGAAAATCGATGAGGCATTCACGTGTAATCTTTAAAACATTAGGTAGTTTACCACGGCGGATTTGTCTAAGGGTACTTGGACGAGTCTGTGTCTCATATGCCACTGACAGCAGGTTATTGTAGTATATTGATATATTATATTATGATGTGCGTGTTTGAATAGAAGCTCTGCACCGAGTGAAGCTGTAGGAAGAGTGCAGGTGAATTCCCCTGGGCGATCTGGCAGCAGCCTTTGAAGTATAAACCAATGTTGCAAGGTGCAGGCAAGTGTCATAGAGTTTGCTCAGTTTACTGGATGACACCAGCATTTACTCACTATTGCTTAAGAATTACTCTTCACATTGTCGTCTGGATCTTCGATACTTCAAACAATATCTTCGATGTGAAGATGGATTTTACAAACTATCTGAAGGAGAGTTGTGGGTCGTGTTCTGCTTAACATTCCTCCTTCGCTATTTCCAAACTATGCATTCGCCTGAAAGATTTTGACAACATTGGCAGGTTACATCTGGCCGCTGCTAGTATATATTAAACTATAGGTTATGTCAAACTAGTGACATGTGGCATCACAGTTAATTTTTCCATGTCTTTGGAGGTAATTTTACAATGCAAGTTAATATATATATATATATATATATATATATATATATATATATATATATATATATATATATATATATAACATACATATATACATATATATATATATATATATATAAACATATATATATATATATATATATATATATATATATATATATATATATATATATATATATATATTTATATATATATATATATATATATATATATATATATATATATATATATATATATATATATATATATATATATATAACCAATTGTTTGTTGGCAATCTTGTTGATAGCCAGACACATTTAAATGGACTATTTAAGGCATAAACACCCCCCCCCCCCCTCTCTCTCTCTCTCTCTCTCTCTCTTTGATTATCAATATACTGGTGCCTTAGGTTTAACCAGTATGGGAGCTGAGCACATGCCTGCTGAACTGGTAGCCCATCAATGTATTAGTACCATATGGCGTTATGGATCGATACTTAAACGCGCTCCCCTACATACCCATCTCACAGAAATTGGAGGAAAATTCAACCAACCCATCACCCCTCCTGTTCCCGCCCAATGGACTCTTCCCACGCCTATGCATGTAGTGAAAGTGTGCACGATTCTGCCACCCCCCTCATTCGCCCCTCCAATCAAATCAACTGCTGCCTTAATTTTCTCCCTAAGACAAATGCCGTAAGAGTGCAGCTTTTCCGACACCGGTTCGAGGAGGCTGGACTTTGGTTCAATCATTCACCTCTAGGATTGTGGCTGGTCATTCTGGTGGAATTCTTCTCGGTCAGCTGGTCAGTCAGTCCGCAAGCAAGTGGAATAGGTCTGTTATTACCTGCGAGCATTGGACGGTCCGGTAGCGTAGGACATCATTCCTGCGAGGGCGACGGTGAAACATTAGTTCCAGATCTCGCCGCTAGGGGTCGGAGTGGCAGCACTGGTAGCGCTGTTGTGGCTGAGGCAGGCAGCAGCACCGTACCTACTACTACTAGGAGCGGGTGATAGAGGCAACACCTATGACAGCAGCCAGGCTATGACCGGATAGAGGAAGAGTCTCGGCCAGCACAGCAGCTCACGGAAATGACAACGTAATATAGCAAGCCCCTTGAGAACCCGTAGTAGTGTAGCGAGAACGCAGCCCTAGCGCTCAACAACCAGGAGTTTACCACCTCACACGGAAAAGTGCAGCAAGAATAGGATCTATTTATCATCATTGTTTTTGAGCATCTTTACAATTATGTTGTGCCTAAGTCATCGGCGGTCGTGGGAACAACAGTGGATGTTGGTTTTCTTGTTTCTCTTCATATCACTCGCCAAAATCAGCGCTTCGTCAAACGTACAACTGGACCCGGATGATCGTAAGTTAACTTGTTTTTTTGTATTGTATCTTGCAATTCTTGGTCCCGTGTAAGTGTATCAATTCCGCCTGGTGGGATAAATCGCAGTCAGCGCACATGCATTGATCGTCCTTAATACCAGCACCACTACTATTACTACCACCAGCACCGGCCGCCGCCGCATCAGCAGCAGCAAGCAGGGCCGTACATGAATCAGAGACGCGCCGCTACCACGAGTAAAAAGTACAGCTAAATTACCCAGGCCCATTTCAAACAGATAGAGGCCCGGCGTTAATCGCCAGCCGACCAGAAAAACTCATTTGCCTCCACGACTAGAGCGCTGCCTTCTCACAGCGGCCCGAGAAAAGCGCTTCCTCAATCCATTCATTACTAGTTGAGACTTCATTGCGCCTCCTCGTAAGCCCCTCCTCATCCACAGATAGCTCTTTCCACTTCTACTCGCTCCTCTGCCGGCTGCATGGTCGGCCCTCACAGTCGATATTCCACTACTCTATCTATGTGGCGTGGGTTAAAACACACACGGTAAGGGGAGAAGTAGAAGCAACAGAAGGCCTGCCCACCCTGAACCCATTCAGCCAGTCAGCCAGCGCTGATTCTCCCTCTTGAAGCAATCATCACGCCACGAGTCCTCTTCTGACGCTCTAAGGGGCTTAAAGGGATTGCTCCCTATTGGCAAAAATAAAACCCAAAATGTTTCTTTTCACTTACGGTCAGTGTGGCCCATGCATTGCACTGATATTCGCTTTCGAATAGTCGGTAGTGTTTTGCGGGTACTCCGGTTCCTCCTATTAAATGAGGATCTCTTACTACATACCTTTATTATTCTAGGACAGTTGGCACAATTCAAAATGACCTCTTTTTTGCTGTTCGCCCCCACGCACACATTGAAGAATGAGTATGGAATCGAAAATTTCCATAAGACGTTTGTACATTAATGGTTAAAAAAGTATATAGTTTCCTACTATCCATTGAACTTACAAATATGTGAGTGAGAAAGTTACCAGTGACTTAGGTTTTAAAGTTCTCCGGTTTACCTCACCACTTACCACTGGCAACACGGCTAGTTACACTTCTAATTATGGCAGATGAAGAGTATAAAAACTGACACATGATGCCCTTGAAAAAAAATGGTAGAGTTCATATGTTGAAAACTCTTCCACGTGAGACATTACCATGTTATATGACACCGCCAGGTTTTTTATCGTTTCAATTCATGCGGATGGTAGAATTCTTTCAAATCGTTGAGGGATGATAATCTGTGGTAAGCCTAATGAAATAGCTATTTCCTGTAGAAGGTTTGCACTGTGGCATACTGTAGCGGATCAATTTTGATATCTATGGCAATTAGGGGAGGGGAGTATGCTCATTATAAACGTAATAAGGGGTATTAGAAGGGTTAATATGACCCTACTGCGAAAGGTGTATCTATAGATACGCTTTAGCAAATTTATGAAAGGTATTGGACCTTAAACATACCAATAAGTACTGCACAACACAACACGTTTATGTATAGTGTATTGCAATATTGCATCATGCACACATATATACATAAACATATACATTCAGTATATATTTACATGCATATATGCACACACACACACACACACACACGCACACACACATATATATATATATATATATATATATATATATATATATATATATATATATATATATATATATATATATATATATATATATATATATATATATATATATATTGATATTGAAACACTCATACATAGATGAACGTTATAATTGTCTCATCTACTTGTCCCACTGATGCCATTCATGCATATATACTATCAGCGATCACCAATATACACATATTTTACTGTAACATACATGAATATATACAAAAAATATGAAATGAATATATGCAAGTACACCGAAGTATCGCATTACTGCCATAGATGTATGCATAATATCATATTCCAATACTATCAAACGTGTGTAAGTTAATGCAGCATTTAAAATGAGCCATTTATTGTATCGCATAACTAGCATACATGGATGCAAAATATTGCATCAAAAACATGTCTGCATGTAATTTATCGTACCACTGCCATAACGTATTATGATATCGCCCCATCAGCAAAGAGGCAAGTTTGATATCGCACGGTTGCCGTTTACTTATGCATGCCTCTGTTATTGCTACAGCTTAATCTATTGTATTACACCATTGCCATTCTGATATCAACATGTATAG
The DNA here is from genome assembly GCA_963942565.1 of Maea johnstoni. NCBI lineage: Eukaryota > Metazoa > Annelida > Polychaeta > Spionida > Magelonidae > Maea > Maea johnstoni. The sequence goes on along the minus strand of OZ012692.1, from coordinate 8,979,962 downwards.
CAAGATGTTCTTATGCCGCCTCGTATCATGTTTATCGCTTCATTAGAATTTGATATGTCGCTTTCTTGGAAGGTCTCAACGTCGATCTCAACTCCTCTACATGCAGTCCGAAAGCCAGCATGACCTAAAGAGTAATCTAGAGGAAGGATGCACGCCATATACTGTGGCAGTGTATCATTCTCATCAAGCTCAAGATGTGCTTGCTTGTTCTCGATTTTTTCTCAATTTAAGAGATACAGATGTGAGAAGGGAAATTGTGTTCACTATAGGTGGTATTCACATAATTACAAGGTGTTCACAATGGATGGCATATACCCAATGCAATTCCTATGATGATTGGCCATTACTTCCGTACTACTAATCGCCATAGCAATTAAGTTTTACTGTACGAGTTCTTTGCACTGTGAAGCATATCAACTAGAATCAACTCACACCATGCCAATTAACAACGTGACATCTTCTGACATTGGCTATGGTTATCTGGGATACTTTACTTGAAGATAGCGTGTCGTGCCATTGTTTTGTGCCGTCATGGGTCTAGATGACTCCTGCTACCTGCTCCATGTAAATGGATTCGTGCGCTTAGCTCTCCTAATGACTGTATGGCACACTGAAATCTCCTATACAGGTACTACTAATGCGTTCATGTACATCTTGAGTTAATGACTATGTATTTGATACCATTTAGGGTTTAGAATCCTCTTTATTATCGTCATAGTAACAGGGTAGGTCTATGACTGTTTTCTAATATTGACTGGAAGGAAATCTGATCTGGTTCTCCCATATAGAAGACACCTATGTAATGATGTATATATATATATATATATATATATATATATATATATATATATATATATATATATATATATATATATATATATATATATATATATATATATATATATATATATATATATATATATATATATATACGTATGCTACCAGCGACTAGGAGTTAGGTGGTGATAACACGGTTTCCTTCAGATATCACAACTTAGCCACGATAAGGCAAAAAAATGACAATAGACGAAGTTCAAAATTCTGAGCTCGAACAAATTACATTGGTCGTTAATTACATATTTGATTGTCAATGCAAGTGTGTGTGCAAACATGTTTCTTAAATTTCTAAACACAATGTGTAATATGAATTAATCACCATTTCTGACCTGACTTTTGGTGGCACCCGTTTTTCATTCATACCATGTTTATAGTATTGGACGTCCTGAGGCCATAATCTGCCTACTATGTCATGATTGACCCGGGGAATGTTGGTCTATTAATGACCGAGCAAGACGCTGACCCCAGTAACGTCTTTGACCATAAATAACAGATTTATTGTCAATGCATTTTGATTCCCTTTATAGAGGTCTAGGAGGCTATTCCTGTCGGCTATGCCATGATGGCTCTGTGTAATGTTTTCCTATTAATGACTGAATGGGGGACTTGACCTCCACCCTCCCTCAAGCTTCCTTAGTGAGGGCAAGGGAGAGTGCTCAGAGATTGATATTGGCGCTGCCACGCTGGGGGAGGGGGGGGGGGGTGGGGCACGTCTGACGGCCATGGTTTTATGATGACACGGAGACGAGGAGAGCGGTCGTGCTGCGGACTGAAGGCAGGCTAAGAAACTGGCCTTTGATGAGGAAGGGGGAAGATTAACCTCTAGTAAATCTCAATTACTTCCCTCCCCAGTCCTCAGTGTCCCGACGATCAGTCATTGCTGGATGCTGGACGTATGGAAGGAGTAGGAGTCCTAATCAGATGTCTATGCTGGCCACACGAGCGGAGTGCCGAAGGAATCTATATGCTGTAATAGTATTCCACCAAGCTTGATGCTTATCCCAGTCAAGCCAGTGCCTCCCAGGCCATATTCACATGTCATCCCCTTGTGCTGACAGCTGGCACTGCGCTACGTTATGTCACCGTGAAGTGCATGTTCACTACCCCATGTGGCAATTCTATACCTAAATAACAAAAAGTTTAGGTAAAACCTAGTAGCTAGTTTAGTTCAAGCGCTGATATTGTTTTCACTGACCTCCCTTGCATGGTTTGCCTCCTTTTGAAGGATATTTTCCGATAAGTTTGGGGTATGGTTTTTGTCTTTCCTGGTAGTTACATGTAGGGGTATGCTTTTTTCTGCCATTTTGGTATAGAAAGGGGTAAGGGATGGCAAGTCTTGCTTCACATTAACACACGTCCATCCATCAAAATCGCAAAATGTTACCTCTATGCTTTTTGTCATAATAAGTGAAATATGTTGTGTATCAACATGGTGTGAATGATCAGCAGTGTTTCAGAAACGAGACCTATTGGGGTTAGTATTGTTTATGTGTAGGTACTTGTTTTAGTTAAGGTTCTTGAGTTCAGATTGTAGCTTTCGACCTATTTTTATAAGCGAGAGTTGACATTTGAGTTGTATTGTTATGTATGCTAATCTGAAGTTCATTCTTTTGGTATAGATCTTAGTTACTTTTTATCGTTGTATTTAGAATATAAAATGGCCACATGCTCTCCGCTTGCTTAGGACTACAATCTACACTAAAACTAGCCTAATGTGCTGTGATTCTACTGCTACTGCTGATGCTGCTAGTGCTTGCAGCCAGTGCTCCATTGTACTACATTAGGGCGGTCCGGGCAATTAGGAATTGATCAATTAACATAATCATAACAATTGGGCTAAGCATCGCCTTTATTCCGCCCATATGTCCCAAGGCAAGTAATATACGATTTCTTCAGGAGAATTACCATGGGTCAATACGGTTCTTGGTCAAATACACATTTGACAGCAAGTGAATGGGGCCAGTGACTATAGGATTCCGCTTTTCAGCTCTGATTATAACCGTGATAGTGTCGACACGATCAATCAATAACTCTTTATGCACCACAAATGTCAGCTCAACGGAAAATACTTTATATCACAAGAAATATTGAATTTCCAGGTCAGGTTAGGTGAAATTTGACAAGATATCCACATCACTGAAACAACTATTTCCCCATTATATGAGGAGGTTTCCTTTGCCCGTCTATGCTCAGAGTTCTCCTTGACAGGTGCTTTTTGGACGAGAAAATTATAGCATCGAAACAACTTGTTAATAGAGAATTCATTTTCAAAACACCAGTAAGAGAGAGTTTTTTTTGTTAAGTTCATCATTCTACCAGTTTTTTTTCAAAATGAAAAGTTGGCGTTGTTCCATGTTCCAGGAATTTTCAGATAATCACGACCGTCACTAGAAATGGAGTGAACTTAAGGTGTTTGTGTAGTTCACACATCCGCTATGGTAGTTTTGGACTGCTACAGGGATTAATAGGGTAAACCTTTTTGCTGGATATTCCTATTCAAAGTTCATATGAGGGATCCGCTATGATCAAGTGGTTACGATGCTTGGCTCACAAGCTTCAGGTCGCATGTTCGAGTCCGGATTACCATTAGTGGGTTAGCCTGGTCGCTATATAAATGTGCGTCGTTGTGAAGAGGGCTGTTTATGGTACTTCTGCAACTGAAAGATCTCTTGGAACTATTCGTAAAGGAAGAAAAATATCTCCCCGGTTCCGCGCATCTATCTCGTCTCGATATGACGTTAGCTGTTGAAAGCGATGTAAAAACTGTTTTTCTTATTTCCTTTCTTCAAAGGGCATATGTTTCCATGTACAATGTATATGTTTCAGTCGAGCAACGGCACTTGGCATTTTTTAAGTCAAGTCCTATGTAAATGCAATCATCTCAATCTCAGAAATCAATGCGTGTGTACGTGGCGTGTAATGTGTATCTTGCCACGATAACGAATGCATTAGACAAGCTGAAAAAAACACAGTCACGTTGAAAACCTATACCCAAAAGTTGCATATGGCAAAATCTCATTTTCTGGTGTTGCGCATTAAGATCTGGTTATATGGAGTGGCCAAGGAAATGTGTAGACTGCTACAAAAACAAATACATACACGTAGGCGATATACACGGTCCGTGTGAAAACTTCAGATGCCCAAAAGGTATCTCTGGCAAAATCTCATTTTCTGTGGCGGCCTTTGATGGGTACATTGAGGTTGTTGCCGTTGTATCTCGGCACAAGGCGCGGGCGGCTCTCATCCGCGGCCCCCGTAGCAGAAACAACTCCTAGCGCTCTTAAGTGCTAACTTCCACATAAAGGAATTCCATTGATGAGATTGTAAATATTGTATGAGGCATAATGTGTGATAGATCCACGCTATGGTGAGTCTACGTACTCGCTGGGGATTCCAACAGCACTATCATCTTCAGCGGCCACGTGTGAACATTTGGCTCGCTGTGTAGTTGAGAGTGATATCCTCGTGACGCAGAAAGGGTGGGTTATGTAGACTAATAGGTGGCGCTGTGTGGTTGAGAGTGATATCCTCGTGACGCAGAAAGGGTGGGTTATGTAGACTAATAGGTGGCGCTGTGTAGTTGAGAGTGATATCATCGTGACGCGGAAAGGGTGGGTTATGTAGACTAATAGGTGGCGCTGTGTAGTTGAGAGTGATATCCTCGTGACGCGGAAAGGGTGGGTTATGTAGACTAATAGGTGGCGCTGTGTAGTTGAGAGTGATATCCTCGTGACGCGGAAAGGGTGGGTTACGTAGACTAATAGGTGGCGCTGTGTGGTTGAGAGTGATATCCTCGTGACGCGGAAAGGGTGGGTTACGTAGACTAATAGGTGGCGCTGTGTGGTTGAGAGTGATATCCTCGTGACGCAGAAAGGGTGGGTTATGTAGACTAATAGGTGGCGCTGTGTAGTTGAGAGTGATATCCTCGTGACGCAGAAAGGGTGGGTTACGTAGACTAATAGGTGGCGCTGTGTAGTTGAGAGTGATATCCTCATGTAAGCAGAAAGGGTGGGTTATGTAGACTAATAGGTGGCGCTGTGTAGTTGAGAGTGATATCCTCATGAAAGCAGAAAGGGTGGGTTATGTAGACTAATAGGTGGCGCTGTGTAGTTGAGAGTGATATCCTCGTGACGCGGAAAGGGTGGGTATGTAGACTAATAGGTGGCGCTATGTAGTTGAGACTGATATCCTCGTGACGCGGAAAGGGTGGGTATGTAGACTAATAGGTGGCGCTGTGTAGTTGAGAGTGATATCCTCGTGACGCGGAGAGGGTGGGTATGTAGACTTATAGGTGGCGCTGTGTAGTTGAGAGTGATATCCTCGTGACGCGGAAAGGGTGGGTTATGTAGACTAATAGGTGGCGCTGTGTAGTTGAGAGTGATATCCTCGTGACGCAGAGAGGGTGGGTTATGTAGACTAATAGGTGGCGCTGTGTAGTTGAGAGTGATATCCTCGTGACGCGGAAAGGGTGGGTTATGTAGACTAATAGGTGGCGCTGTCTAGTTGAGAGTGATATCCTCGTGACGCAGAGAGGGTGGGTTATGTAGACTTATAGGTGGCGCTGTGTAGTTGAGAGTGATATCATTGTGACGCAGAAAGGGTGGGTTATGTAGACTAATAGGTGGCGCTGTGAAGTTGAGAGTGATATCCTCGTGACGCAGAGAGGGTGGGTTATGTAGACTAATAGGTGGCGCTGTGTAGTTGAGAGT
>OZ012692.1:8944176-8969176 GCA_963942565.1 Maea johnstoni | reverse complement strand
CAGAGGTGTAGAAGGAATTGGGCCCCCATTGATTTAATTAAAATAAAGGGATAGGGGGCTAAACGGATCCGAGATAAAATCAGATCCTTCCCATCAGAAGAGTTAGAACGCTTTTTTGATTAAAAGTAGATGTTCCCGTCGCGTGGTATCACAGTGTTTTTAAAGGGTTTTTACACCCCGGACGAACGCCTATCACATCACATGAATGTACAAATAAAGAATGAACGTGGCTAATGTGATGATGAAAGGTGTCCCTCCCCTTTCTAACGGGGAGTGTATGGAAATGGTTAAATATGCGCATGTAAAGCTGATAAGCTTTGTTCTGAATAAAATATTGTCTCCAAATAAAATATATTGTTTGTATTCTATATTTCGTTTTATTGTAAAACAAATAAAATTTGAAACAAGTTTTTTCATATAAGTCTCACTCAAAAGAAGTGAGCTATAATGAGAGACAACAGGTAGAAGTAGAAAAAGAAGATCGTAATAACTGGTGAATAGAAATAAAATGCTAACAAGCACAAGAACTTGTTGTAAATAAATATATAAAAAGATAAATTTATAAATATGAATCTTGCTCCTTGTTTATTTGATTAGTTAATTAGTTAGTAATCAGATATCATTATGGTATTAATGATTGCGGAGCAGATAAGTTCATCATACAAAAATAGATGATGAGATTGTATGTGGACTATGTCGCACTTAAGATATGAGAGTTCAGTAATACAAAGATTAAAACTAAGATTAAGAATGTTAGGTAGGTATCTGTGGAAGATACTTTTATAGAAGGCACTTCGGCTCTAGGTGCAGTATGGTTTGTAACAAAATTTCTAGACAAATATGAATACACATGTTTGTTAAATGCTCCACTATGATGTAGCGGAGTTTTGTATGTGGTATTAGTGGAATACAGCGGGTTTTGTTTTTGATGGGTTTCTTTTTATTATTGAACACATTAAGACCATCAGGTATTTTAGTTCTGAGGGTACAGATCCATTTTTGTTCTAAATCAAGTCTCATGTTGAGTGAGACGTCACTGTCAGGATGTCCTCTGGCAAATTGTAAGACGAAAATGCGGACGTCTTCTAGACCATTGTGTCCTTGTTCATTAAAATGTCTACCCACACTATGGACTGTGGTGTTGTTTTGAACAACATTTCTGAAGTGTTCACAGAGCCTGGAGCGTATGCTACGTTTGGTCTGGCCTACATACATTTTTTGGCATGACTCACAAGTGATGCAATATATGAGGTTATTACTCTCACAGTTGGCCTTTCTAATGCTACTATAGCTTAGGTCGGTGATGGGGCAGTGTAGTCTTCCCCCTGTATTTATTTTGTTACAGTATTTGCAATTTCTTCTAGAGCATGCCCTCAAGTTAGGATTGTCAGTAGGGTCTTTTGCTTTGGGGGCAGATTGGACATCCCAAGGGTTGGATGTCAGGGCTCTAATCAAAGTGTCTCTACAGTTTTTAGGTCTTCGGTAGCCTCTAGTTATTTTGTATTCAAGTAGGGGCCGGGTCGCACTTGACCGGTCTAACATGTCCCAGTTCATCTTGATGATGTTGTCTAGGACATTACCACTTGGATGGAATGTGGTAATGAGAAAGAGATTTTTCTCATCCTTCTCCCTCTCATAAGTTTGTTTGTACTCTAACAGCTCCTCCCTATTTAATTGATAGGTTTTGGTGAAGGAATCTTGTAAAAGTTTCTTGGGGTATCCGGCTCTATGAAAGTGACTAGCCATTGTCTTAGCTTCATTAGTGAAGTCTAGAGTGTCACTACATATCCTGCGTAATCGCAGGAATTGGCTGTAGGGTATACTATCCCTACACTTTGGAGGGTGGCATGAAGAATAGCTCAGGTAATTGTGAGCTTCTGTGGGTTTAGTGTATAAACCCGTGGTTAAACAACCCTCAGGTGAGAGATTGACTTTGACATCGAGGAAGTTGACAGACGACAGAGAAGTCTCTGCCTCGAATTTGATATATATATATAAATATATATATATATATATATATATATATATATATATATATATATATATATATATATATATATATATATATGTACATATATATATATATATATATATATATATATATATATATATATATATATTCATATATATTTTTTAGGGACTAGAAACCAAGTGTATAGCGCGGAGTGCTACATCGTTAAGGTCAGGCACCTCTCTGGCCGCTGCCATTGACGCCTGGTGGCACTGATATTACTCCGCGGCGGCGAGGCGGTCAGCACTGGAGCTTCAGACCAATTAGGATGAGTATGCGCGGCATCGATCTGGCCATCTGCAGTTTGATATCAGAGAAAATCCCATCCTAACTGCTCCCTGTGGTGGCTGTGGAGCTGACTGACAGATGGATTGATAGATGCGCTCTCAGCGCCGAGATGATGAGGCCAAGGAACGTGATGACAGCGGTATGCTAATATCAGAGGTCACAGGTCAATGTCAGGGCATGAATGTCAAATGGCGTATACTTAAAATATAATTGTATAATAGTGTTCAAGTAATATATATGCAAAGGATAGTTTAAAGTCATTGTATGAATGCAGAAGCACATGAATACTTGAACAGGATTGTTGATCTGCTGCGTATAGACGGACAGAGACTCAGGCGAAGGACATGGCATGAAAGTCAAGAGATTATAAACAATACTGTCGTAAATTGGTCGCTAGTTCGATTCCCGGCCACTCCGGGCACTTTGGTCGTTCTTGGGCAAAACAGTTTATTCCATATTGCTTCAGTCTACCCAGCTGCAAAATGGGTACCTAGCATAAATAAGGCAGTGCGTAGAGTGTGTGCGCTATATGCTGCCAGTTGCTCTGGAATATCCCCCGGGGGATTGAAATGGTTTCTGTATGTACAGTGCCTGCTAGGGGAGGAAGGTCGTGTGAGCACTTCGGTGGATACAAGACTATAAACCGAATACCTTTACCTTTATATGTGTCTGACCAGGTGTTTGTGCTGGTGCCACCACCCACTTCACTTCAGTTTATGATAGTGTCGTGAGTCAGGGAACTCACTCACGTTGCTGTGTCTGGAGCCATGTATTTAATACAAACGTGTCTACTTTCTAAAGATATCTATTACTTGTCTTAACAACTTCCTATATGCCTTTTAATAAAACTAGAATTCGAAAGTCCCAGAATACTTATTTTACCCGTTTCTACGTATGTACCCTAAACGCAAGGTCACTCACTGGCAACACGACTTAAACATTTCAATTCACTTTTTATCACTAGACACGGATCAGTTATCAGGAGTAATTTGAATGTGGAACATTGGCAAGAAGGCCACCAAATAGTTTAATTGAAGAGCATTTTTCAGTGTTTTCTTCAAAAAGGTTGTCATGAAAATGGTACGATATCCCCAATTGTACAACCTTTTTGTTCCGGCATCATACAGTTTCTGAATCCTAGGATTCTTAGCTTCCCTTGATGTATGATGCGATTAAGGTCTAACCCGGTTTGAGTGCATCCCCAAATGCGGTCGTTTGCTTCGACACTTCCATTGCTGTGAATCACGCCGCGCCTATCACCCATCATCTATCCCAACTGGCTCTCCTGGCAATACAAGTGCTAGTAAGGTCATCACAGGATTACTTCTTATCGCCGCAGACTTGCTCTGTGACGACCGTAAATGTTAAATAAGTGATTAGGTAACCAGTTACGTGTATCAGCATAATCTGATGATGCTCGTCTGGCTATCAGAACGATACTTTAAACGTTACAGGTTTACACGTTGGTGTGTACTTAAGTTGGCGTTTTTTTTTCAAAAAAGTATTTTCCCTGTATTTATTTTGGCGTCTGGAGCAGTCAGAATAACGCCATCTTTATGTAGACATATTTTTATGCGATCTTTAATTTGGCGTTGATGGGCATTCGCCAAAAAACGCCAAATTAAAAACCACGCCAAATTAACCAGTTATACGGTATTGGAATGTCATTAATCATCAATGGCAATCTTTGATAACTCGTAATGAATCGTACACTAATCCTTGACATACAGCAGTTATTAGTCAATTAGAGCAGCCCACGACAAGTGTCTATTACTTAAACTGGTTCTCGTACACATGTAGTTAAATTTACTTCAGCCGTCATCATCATATTTAACCATCTTGGTTTTAAACATGGTAACTGAGTTCTCGCGTGTTTTTCCCAACGTCACCAACTCTTACATAGGAATTGAAGATTCAAACATTTTCGTTTGCAAATACGAATAATGTTGACGTTTCACATTTTGCGATATTTTGACATTTTTGCATGTCTCAAGTCAATCGAATGCATGAAGAATGCATACAAATCTGTAATATGTCGTTTTTGATACAACAAATGATGTGATGATTTATGGACTTTATCATCTATTCATATTGCTTTTCACTATTTTCTCCTAAAAGTTTATAGAGTAGTGTTATCGGAATTTGAGGACGTAGACCTGACCGCCTTTAAGATGCATCGACAGCAGTAGTTAGCATGAGTAAATGTCTGCAGAAATGCCGGTATCAATGGCACTGCTAATTGCACGATTCTGCCAGTCGACATTCCAGCATGTTTGGTCAGGGTGGCATCCTCGCCTAATGCGCTATTGTGCGGGCCTGCCAATCGTTGACAGCAAAACACAATTGCCATAATTGCGAGTGATGATAATGCTCTAATGACAGGAAAAGTAGCTCTCTCCCTCCGCACAACGCAATGTTATGAAAACTAATTAAACACACCAAGTGAGCCCGCTACTACACGCGCGAGCAAGCCAGCCAACAACAATGGTCGTGTTAAACAATGAGTGTACCGGCTAATGATAGCTAATTACTCCAGCGCGCATTACAGCTACTTCAAGTCCACTTGAGAGTGATTTAAAGCCTATATTATGATGAAATTTGGGAGGAAAATTCGCCTGCAGAATCATCGTATGATGGGTTTACAAAGTGACAGTCCTAGAAATTGTTGTTACGTCAGTCTTGCTGTACGTAGAGCTCTTTGCTTCAGAGGATGCTCTTGAAATGTGTGGTGCAGAAAATACAACTTATTTATCATAGGACATGTACATAGCCTTGGTGTGCGCAGCGCCCTATGTTTAAAACACAATGTTAGGGGTCTGCAGAAGGGGTTATGAGGTGTGGGAGTGAGAATAGGTGTATATCCTCTGCCACACACAGAGACTTCATCATTAACCCATTAACACTCAGAGCAGCCAAAACAGGCCTGACGATTTTGGAAATATTTAACTTACAAACACATTTTCTTGAAAACATTTGAAGGATAAATGTTGATCGCAAGCCAGACAAGAACTCTCCTTCAAATATTTTGTGAATTTTTGCTTTATTCAAAAGATAATTTCAAAATTATGAGAGTAGCAGACGACACTTTCTAGAGAAACACTAAGTGTGAATGGGTTAACCTCAGACCATGCACGATACGTCATTAGCGTGTGCAGGCACGCACATGGAGCGGCGGCACTCTGGGCTGCTGGGAAGGGACGACCCTAGTAACACCAATATAACCTTACAGCAAATTAGCGGAATGGAAACGGATTAGACCGGGTTTTTTTAAGAATGGAATATGGTCAACCTGTTTTTGAAATTCCGAAATAAAGACAAGTTAATAACGTACTTTTATTACGTGTATATGTTACACCAATGTATATATTTACTGTGACTGGAACTATGAAACAGTACCACTTTCACCCCACGTATATAAACCCCCTTTCCAGAGTGCAACATCTTATAAAGCAGTGTACAATATGTTCACCAAAGCTCTGGAATTACCGTAACTCACATTTGCAAACAGTAATACCTAAACCATAACCTCCCTACAGCATCTTCAGAAACAGTGAAATACCTACACCAAGTCAGCTGTATAATCTCCGTACTGCAAGTCTTAACTCGTTCCACGTTAGTACCTAATAACCTTTTGTAACTGCAATGCTTCTTCTAAATCAAGCAGAAATACTTACAGCAAGACTTTTAACATTGTCCTTAACAAGAATACCTTTATATACCTGTATCTGTACCGGCTTACTTGTACCCGATAACACCTTCGTTCCCGCCTAAAGCTTTATGAAAAGTATAGGAGAACAACTACACCAATGCTATAACGTTACCTAAACAAAACTCTACCAGACTCAAACTCCCTGACCCCCTTTCCCCTTAGAGCATCATAAACAGCATGTAAAAGCCTACAATAAGGCTATAAGGTGTCGTCAGCACACAGAGCTCCGCTTGCACCGTAAATGCTCCCGCACTTGCTAGCCCATCTTCGCGCTCCTTACGGAATACCCATGACCAAGGATATAGAATTACACTACCTAGGGTTCTCTATAGGTACCGTACGTGTAGTCACTCTCAGTACGTAATGGCGCCTTCTATTATTACTACCCCCCCCCCCCCTCAAATAAACACTTTCTACATTCGGAACTTTCTAGTGCTTACACAAAATTTACAATTGCTTATTTCATTAGGCCATTCCAAATTGTTGGCATACTTTTTTGCCTTCTAGAAAATCTGAAAATCAAATCAGGAACACGTCAATCTTCCATGCTGTTCACGCTATCAACATATTTGGTTTACATCACTCGAGGGTGCATTTTGGGTTTAATGCTATTCTCTCGCTAACTAAACTGATCGGTTGCATCGGTAAGACAATAGCGAGTCTACTACATGTGGAAGGATGATTTTACTCCTACCACCTTAAACATATTTAATGATATAGCAACATAGACATCAATGCTTTAGAATGCTGCCCTTAGCTAGAACCCCCCACAAGCACTGTGTCACCCCTTAAACTTGATATTATCCCAATTCAACCTGTATTTCTCCTTTAGCGTACAGCAATACATACACTAAGACTATTGAGTTACCCTAAACCTGCACTATCCACCTGTATCTCTCTGACTTCACACTTGGCAACCCTTTCTTTACCCCTTTATACCAGTCCTTAGGTATACAGCAATACCCATTAAGACTATTGAGTTACCCTAGTCTGTAATATTTATCTGTACCTATCTTACTTCACACTTTGTAACCCCTTTCAGCAGTCCTTAGGTATACGGCAATACACACATTAAGACTATTGAGTTACCCTTACCTGTAATATCTACCTGTACCTATCTGACTTAATACTTGGCAACCCCTTCTTTACTCCCTTACAGCACTCCTAAACATACAGCAATACACACACCAAGGCTATTGAGTTACCCTAGCAAGATTATCTACACTGTATCTGTACCTATCTCACTTCACACTTGAAAACCTCTTTACCCCCTTCGACAGTCCTTACAGTGGCGACATTTAATTCCTGCACTAAATGCGTGGGCAGCCGGGCATAATACACGACCGCACGCCCCATTGACAGCGAATTGTCTGGGCATGGATGCATGGATGAGCTCATAACTGAACGTACATTGATTTGCAAGCTACATGTACATGTGTCATTTATGCGTTTGGCTCATCTTTTAGACATGTTAGCCATGGGTGTTTGTGCAACCAGGCACTGCCAGGCACCCGGTCGACTGGTGCAGGAATTAAATGTCTGTACTGTAGGTATACGGCAATACATACAATAAGGCTATTGAGTTACCCTAACATGTATTATATATCTGTACCTATCTGACTTCACACTTTGCAACCCCTTTCAGCAGTCCTTTAGGTATACAGCAATACACACATTAAGGCTATTCAGTTACCCTTACCTGTAATATCTACCTGTACCAATCTGACTTCACACTTGGAAACCCCTTCTTTACTCCCTTACAGCACTCCTTAGGTTTACAGCAATACACGCATTAAGACTATTGAGTTACCCTTACCTGTATTATCTATCTGCACCTATCTGACTTCCCATTTGGAAACCCCTTCTCTACCCCCTTACAGCACTCCACAAGCATACGTCAGTACAAACATTAAGACTGTTGAGTTACCCTTACCTGTATTATCTATCTGCACCTATCTGACTTCACACTTGGAAACCCCTTCTTTACCCCCTTACAGCACTCCTCAAGCATACAGCAATACACGCATTAAGGCTATTGAGTTAACTTAACCTGTATTATCTATCTGCACCTATCTGCCTTCACACTTGGAAACCCCTTCTTTACCCCCTTACAGCACTCCTCAAGCATACAGCAATACACGCATTAAGGCTATTGAGTTAACTTAACCTGTATCTGTACCTATCTGACTTCACTCTTGGAAACCCCTTTACCCCCTTAAGATATCCCTTAAGCAAATAGCAGTACACACATTAAGGTTATTGTGTTACCCTGAATAGAATTATCTCCTGTAGATGTCAAACTCTAAACCTGACAACCTCTTCGATTTCCTCAAGCCATTCTTCTAAACGTAAAGCAATACACGCACCATTAATATTGAGTTGCCCTTCACTTAATACTTGTACATGTAGGCACATGTAATAACAGTGTCTAATCTGTGGTCTACGTGTCTCCACTAATTCAGGTGCACGTCCTATAATCGCATGTCCAGCAATGCAGATACGACAGCAGTTAGACATTCAGCTTGGCTTAAATTGGTTGATGTTTTGGAGACAAATATAGCATTTTCAGAAAAGGTCCTTATTCAAGGAAATGTAAATAGTGATATTATAAATAGGGTACCAAGGGGTATCTTCATCATAGTAAGCATACTTGGATGTGCTCAAAGTTAGCCTTCGCGGTGCATGGATCAATGCAAACTCTACTGTATTACTGTCAACTCGACATGATAAAGAAATATTCCAACACGCGACATAACAGGGAAATTCATTGGTCGATATCAAAACGACATTAGGCAGCCTGTCCCTATCTGCCTCCTAACACCGGCTGCAATTTCAACAGGTCCGTAAAATGATCTCACCGACAAATTGTTTTCCTCTCAAAGCAATTTCTGTAAAATAATATCCTTCAAGATATCAATGGCGGATCAAACACTTTCGCGGTTTGAAGATAGCTCATGGAGTTCTCGCGTGATTGTGATGACTGTAGATGAAGCGCCGCAAGTCTAGCGCAGCAAAGCAAACCGGACAGTAAATGCTACATACTGTATAGTGTTCTCAATAGGAACCGTTATGAAACTAGAAAGACGGGGTTTAACAATCCTCAAATTTGGAATTTCGTTTTGCGTCAATTTTCTGCCATATTGCGTCGTAAATAGCCATTTGTAAAAGGATGAGGAAACCGGAGTGCCCGGCGAAAACCACCAATTAACTCCAATACACTAGCAACTTTCTCACATGCCCCGAGTAGGAACTCGGTGGCGAGAGATTGCACGCAGTCAGTGGCAAAGTCTCAAGGCCACTCGCCTATCAGGACAGGCCCTTGAAAAACTTAAGCCAATTTTGCAAATCTGTCCAAGGATTTAAATATGTCTCTAAACATGAACTGTTCGTACTTGAAAACTGCAATGATCATACACATTCTATGACCTTTTTCACAGGGCAAATGCAATTGTATTGTATAATTCATAGTTATCTCTGCAAATAGGAAGACATTTTGGACCAGACCCCGGCCAACCTGATTTTTTTCAACAATAAGGGTAACAATTAAGTTTTCATATTAGACAAAAAACTTGAATAGTTAGTATCTGGAATTCAAGGCCAATCAAAATATCCAGCAAAATAGATTTGTAAAACTGGCAAACAGGCTAAAAAAGCTATGGTATCTGATACAATTTGATAAAGGGCATGCTATATTATAAAGTGATTGAAAATGGCAAAATAATTATGAGGCAAAATGACCAACAAGGGAAATCTACAAGCACATCTTATCAGAAAATACAAAATGACAGTTCTCGACTCCTGCCTGATGACAAGAAAAAAACTAAAAAACAGAAAACAGAAAATAAGAGTGTATGTCGACTCCTGCTGCCTAGTATATTATGCCGTGCTCGTTATCAAATGCCCAGGGACACTTTTCGTCTCTATTATTTAGCTACCCGCCTAAAAACGGCTTCCCTTATTCGCCCAAGGGTGTGATTCATACTGCTCGTCAATATAAGAATGATAAAGTTAACCTTGAAACCAACCCATCTTAACCTATGAAACCTTCTTCCTTTGCAGACAATTCTATCTATGATCTGTACTTCGATATATGTACATACGTAAGGGATATTGGTTGGATGATATCTTTTCTATCATTGGACATACAGGTTAGATACAACATGATATGTCACTAATGATAGCCATGCATCAATATGGTGAATACGTTACGAGTGAAGGTCCTATCTCCCACTGACTCTCGCTGCTCCCTCTCAGCACTGCCCCCACCCCCCCCCCCCCCCCCCCCCCCTCCGGCTTCCACTCAGCCTAGGTGCATGCGAAAAAGTTGCACGTAGTTAGAGGTCTAGGCGATGGTTGGCCCCGGGTACTCGGGCTTCATCCGATATAGTACGACAGTAGAATTAAGTGACAATTACCTTTACTCCTATTACCTGCTGAGTGTAAAGTGAGTGCAATTAAATAGGATAATGAGTGTTATTTACAAGAAAATAACATGGCCAAAAATAAAGGTGGGAATGTTTTCTGCCGTTAACTAGCAATGTGTTTACAGTATCTACCCCTAGAGAACTGCTTATAGCGTATTCTACCTAGACTTGTGCTACGTGAGCTAGTTGGTTCATTTAATACACAAGCTAAACTCAGCTATGGAGGGGAATACCAATCCATGTTATTCCTCTGGGTCTATTATGTTCTGAAGCGGTCATTCCTTTCTGGTGTTTTTGATATTCTTTATCCCCGAGATGAATGCACAACGTATTCTTGATCTTTGGGAAAACGCCAACATGCAACTGTTGCATTTAAAGCAGTCTGGCTGAGACGGACGAGCATAAATTCACAAGGAACTTCAGTTCCTGTGTGTTATTGCTTGGAGTATATGGCTATATAATACTAATGAACTAATGAACTTTAGAAAATATGAATTTCCGTTTACGTACACCTCTTCTCGTCACTATGGCATCCCCATACTCTTTAGAACTAAGAAATTCTAAGAAAATGTACTATCCATAAATTACAGCCGCAGAATTTGGAACAGATTTAAGCACACAAAAAGTGGTCCAATCAGTTTTGTTATCCCCAGAATTGAATTGTACATTTTTGCATCCCCTAAATGTGCGGAGTTTCATTGCACATGATATTAACCATGGTTATGCACATTTTACATAAAAAACATTATACTTATCAAAAGCTCTGCATGTCTCACCGCATAAAGCCTTTGACCCTATGTCATTTAAATGCGCACTACGGGTTCCCCTCGTGTACGACCTACACGTGACAGACCAATACTGACTACAGTTACCGGGTGGTAGGACTTTTGGACAAAGTCAACAAAAAGAACTCGTACAAATAACTCATACAAGTAGCATGAAAGCTACTAGTGGATTAGTATAGACTATAGGCGTTACAATATCCAAGACAATATTTGCGCTCTACGTCATCCATATTTGATCATCGATCTGGCCACGAAGCTATGACGTAACGGTCATTATCTTAAAAATGTATCTTTCATGGACAGAGACACGTACAGGATTTTTCAAACAGACTTCACAATGACTGGCAGTCATCTGTGATCTGGTGGTTATTTGATTAATGAAGGAGTTATGTTGAACTGTTTACATACTACGAACGAAGGCTTATGTTAAAATGTCAGTTTTGTGCACCTTCAATGGAACAAACGTGCATTACTGCCAGCCCGCCTTTTCTTGATTATTGATATACTGTATAACTGGTTAATTTGGCGTGGTTTTTAATTTGGCGTTTTTTGGCGAATGCCCATCAACACAAAATTAAAGACCGCATAAAAATATGTCTCCATAAAGATGGCGTTGTTCTGACTGCTCCAGAGTCCAAAATAAATACAGGGAAATTACTTTTTTGAAAAAAAAACGCCAACTTAAGTACACGCCAAATTAACCAGTTATACGGTAGCTGTAAAGGGTGTGTGTCTATGTCTCAGTATACGCTAACAAAACTCTAGTGCTGCTCTCCACAATCCTTAACGGTTGACTTTTTTATTTTAATGTATATTTAACAAAACAATCCTCCACTTTTCTCGTTGTTTTCAAGGGTCGTAGCTTTCCTGACTGCCTTTTTCCCAGTGAAAACCTATTCGTGTGTGAAATTCAGTAGGCTGTCAAGATGCGTCCTGCCAGGACCAATATGAAAGAAAACAGTCAGGCGGAACCGTTCGCATTTTAGCTAGCAACCAATCATTTCCGTCCCGCAGTTCCCCAGCCCCTCTTCCATGGTGAGTCATTCTCCTGCACAAAGTGGCCTCGTTCAGCAGAGGCAATCCCAGCCTGGCTGAATTGATAACTCCTAGAGCACAGGGGCTTTCCCACAATTCCATCCAGACTGTCCAACCCGCAGTTATGCGCTTCTGCTAAGTATAGGGATCAGTCCCATGCCAAAACAAATCACGGATCCATTTGCTAGACGCATTGTTAAAAGCAAATGAATCAAGCATTGCACTTTCCGAACCACCGTGCAGTCAAAGGGAAAACTAAAACCCCAACGCCGAGGAACTAAAACATAGCCATCTCTGCTGTCTAATGTCTTTCAGAAACCAATAATGAAAACTGCCTATAAACATCCTTACAAAGTGCATTCAATAAAAGGTTGCAGTTGACTCTTTCATAGATGCACATTTGTTGTAGATGTTGTTTTTGGTTTTGGTCCATGCTTTTTATGCCTCACACAATGACGTTACCTACACATATTTCACAGGTATTGATCTGGCAACTTATATATTGTACATCTTAGCGATTGATTAAAACATTTCTCTATTACTTGAAATGTCACACAATTACAAATAACAAGTGTGACAGCCACCTATAATGACGTTTATGAACTAACG
Source organism: Maea johnstoni (assembly GCA_963942565.1). NCBI lineage: Eukaryota > Metazoa > Annelida > Polychaeta > Spionida > Magelonidae > Maea > Maea johnstoni. The sequence continues at coordinate 8,956,315 of OZ012692.1, read as the reverse complement.
TTTAATTCTAAACCATCCAATAGATGATGTTTAAAAATTGATGGCAGTTCCTAGAGTGCAGTTTGTATTTTTCCCTCTTAACTGTTATTAATTGGAGTAATTTAACCACATTTTCTGCAAACTCCAGTAATCCAAAAGACCAAAATTCACAGTTGTGGAACTACCCATGAAAACAAGTTCTTAGTAGTTCATACATATACTTTTACATTCTTAACTTTTTAGCACACTTGCACTTAGACAACGAGTAGGTAAAGTTCGGTATAGATACATGAAATATTTAGAAAGGTTAAAATAGTTCATTTGCAAAGTGCATTTTAGTATAAAGGCCTCAATAAACACGAAACCATCATTATAAAACGACCATCTTTAATGGAAAGCCATCATTATAAAACAGAGGTAGATACGTAACATGTTGACTTGATGCGATTTTATTTTAAGATCTCTCCCAATATATTGGTATTTTAGTTTTAAAATGTGTCCTCTGTTAATAACCATTGCTCGTATACGGGTGGCCCTTTCACAACAACACAATCAAGGTAGGTTCCAGGTACTAGATACATTCCCAGAATGTATCGAAAACCTCTTAAAAGACGACCTTAGGTAATTGCGACCATCTCCTGAGACAGCAAACTTCTGTGCACCCCATGTTTGCGCCACCTCTAGCCGCTTTTAGGGCAGTGTTTGGTTAACTGTATTTTTTTGCTACACATGCTGATTTTCTGATGTAGCTCAGATCTATCAGTTATGGTTCTTTAAGCGTCTCTTAATTTAGTGTGTCTTTACCGTATTTCTACTAAGGGTACCCTTTTTCCCTTACACATAATTTTTCTAATAACTTTCTTTGTAAATACTTTCTTATCCTAGTTTGCCATGTCTCTGTATATCCTAGTACTTGGTTTTTGTCTCTTACTGTTGTACTTGTTTTGTCTAATTGTATTGGTACTTTTTGTTTATTTGATTTTTGTATTTGTGTGATTTTTGTACCATTGAGGTTCAGGCAATAAGCATACAATACAATAGGTACCATTCCTAAATCATTCTGCTGACAAATGAGTCTAAAACGAAAAGAAAGCAGCATATTCTTCTACCATTTTAGCTTACATCCTGACATTTAAGTGTCCATTATGAGTAGAAGGTGAAGAAGTTCTAGAGCCACTTACCCCAGCTCAAGTCTATATATATATATATATATATATATATATATATATATATATATATATATATATATATATATATATATATATATATATATATATATATATATATATATAATTTTACATATATATTCAGTCTTGACTTCATCAAGACTTATGGCGCTCTGTTGAGGACATCCTCACAAGGCGTTAGTTAATTAGGATATTATTGTGTTAATGCATGTAGCTCAATGTTATGTTAGGCTAACTCTTGAACTATAAACCTGTCACATATATCATAACTGAGGATATGCCTCTTTGTTATAAACCATTGTTATTATGTACTGACACTTGCTTAGAATGTAATTTCATCTTATGACATTTATGTCTCATTTTGACAGTGGGGGACAGCATTGATTATGCTGGATGACTTATTAATACAGATCAGGTTTTTTATATTCCTGAACTTTTATTATCTTATGTAATTGTCATGCCTTCACTGATTTGTTACATAGGTAACAAAATAAATATTTTATTCATCCAGCTTATGTGTTTGTTTTGTCTATTGCAAAATATAATTTTACATATATATATATATGTATATATATATATATATATATATATATATATATATTTATATATATATATATATATATATATATATATATATATACATATATATATATATATATATATATATATATATATGTATACATATGAATATATATATATGTATATATATATATATAAATATATATATATATATATATATATATATATATATATATATATATATATATATATGTATATATATATATATAAGTTACTGCTGCAGAATGTTGCAACAGCGCAAACTTTCAACTCTTTAGAGACAGCTGAGAACACCCTCTGAGATTGGTTAAATTTGCTGTCATTCACAATGTCCACAGGACTCTTTCTGCTGTTACTTAGATGTCTGTTTATCCCATGTCTCAGGGTCATCATGCTGGATTTTTTGTAAAGTTCTCCATCAGAGGTATGAACTTCACAATAAAATTTTGAGAGAAATTCATCTAGTGCCTTGTCATCCAAACTTTCAAAATCCACAGACAGATTTTTCTCATTCAAATACTTCCTGATAATGTTTACACTGTTTCCAGTAACCTTGTCAGTGTTTGCAGCATTTGTCTTCTTCAATATATCCTCCATATCCTGGTCTGTTAGGTAGCATGTCTTTTTTTACCAAGTTCTGGTGGAGAACTTGCAGAAGAGGTAGCCATTTTGTCTGTTTACATTTGTGCAGACGGATCAGAGGCATGACCTACTTAATGCCTAATGCAGTTATGCCCTGCTTCCTGATTGGCTAATCTGGGCAAAATGGTGGCTGGTCATGTCACAGCCCATCTGATTGGCTGTTGGCATGCTGGGGAAATCTGGGGGTGTGTCTCATTGGATGGTGTGCCTCTTTGGGATCAGTCAATATTGTCCAGTCCATCAACTGTTTTGATGGACTGGTTGGGAGATATTCCCTAGTATAGGAAGTGGTCATAGCCTGAATTAACCAATCAAAAGAGAGATTAGTCAGTGGTCATATAATAAATATATATAAATGTATATATATATATATATATATATATATATATATATATATATATATATATATATATATATATATATATATATATATATATATATATATTTATATATATATATATAAATATATATATACAAATATATGTATATATATATATATATATATATATATATGTATTTATATATATTTATATACATATTTATACATATATGTATATGTATATATATATATATATATATATATATATATATATATATATATATATATATATATATATGTACATATATATATTTATATATATATATATTTATATATATATATTTATATATATATATATATATATATATATATATATATATATATATATATATATATATATATATATATATATATATATATATAATCATATATATATATATGTTTATGTATATATGAATACATATAAATATATATATATATATATATATATATATATATATATATATATATATATATATATATATATATATATATATATATATACAGAGAGAGAGAGAGAGAGAGAGAGAGAGAGAGAGAGAGAGAGAGAGAGAGAGAGAGAGAATATCTTTGGCATATCTTGGGAGTGACCAATATTCATTACCATTGTGGCTTAGCCTACATACATTTGCGTTAAATCTAAACAATTCGCATTTCAAATCATATGCATGATTTGAAATGAAAGTTACAGCGCGTTATTCTCTGTTAACGTATCACCTATTTATATGATGCCCAGAGAATACACTCGATCAAAATGAAACTCATCCCTCTGCTTCAAAATATTCTATGTATAAGTAAAATGAGAACCTAACATCTGCTATCTTGATCTTCCTTGTGATATGGCTTTGTATGTTGTATAAATGAAAATAAATGTTTACTCTACGGAAATGTATAATGAAATTTAAATAAAAGCTAATGATAGTGATTGATCAATATTCTCCTTCTATCTAAATTGTCCATTGAAAAAGAAAAGGTTCACCAATCTGCATGTAGATGGCTCACTTGGTATGACAACTTTGAACCTAACTCACCAAACAGAGCAGAAACTGAATATAAATTTCAGGGGTATTGTTAAACTCAGCAGGAACAGCTGCTTCCAGTCAAAAATTGCTCAGACTATTGCTCTGCTTAAATAATATGACCATGTTAACCAAATGCTTGATCCAGATGTGAATTTTTTCAACGATATTATTTAAAAAAGAACAGGATCATCGAAAAGGTTTTAACGCTTTATATCGCTGATACAAGCGGAATTCGTTTTATATCACCCCCCCCCCTCCCCCACACCCTCTGAAAAACATTCATTTGTTTGCAACAGGGGCTGATAAATACAATAAAGTTTTTTTTAACCAAACTAGTGTGCCTAGCGTCATGTCAATGCAATAACGCCATTTTGTTTTCTATTGTCTGGGTGGCGTCTGTATTTTCCATTGTAAAGAGCTGGCTGCGAAGAACTACTGATAACGGCAGCAGCGGAGCGGTGAGGTCATCACTTAAACATGTGAGGATCCAGCCCACTCCAACACCTTGACTCAAGTCCATTATTCAAAGCACCCCTAGAAACCGACAACTTATCAATCATGTAAATCTTTTATCAGCAACTCATAACGATAAAACCCTTGGGTAATTCTTGGCCAGGGGGAAACTTCATCCATTTGAGACTACTGCAAGGGAAAGGATAAAATATCCCTTCACGTATTCTGAATGACACCTGCTTCCGAATTGTGGCTAACTAAAGAGATAACGAGCTGTGAGGCCTGGGTTAAGATATTAGATCAATCATATAGCATTCCTGCAGCTGAAATACACCCATATTTACAATAGATTTATGCTTCAGCTCGGGTCGGTTCTGTACATTACAGTAGGGCTCGCATTCCGCGATGATGAACGGTAGTGTAAGAGTGAAATGAATCCTGATATATCCTGTGAATGAACCAAGTGCAGTGAATGCTCTATGTACTGTATAACTGGTTAATTTGGCGTGGTTTTTAATTTGGCGTTTTTTGGCGAATGCCCATCAACGCCAAATTAAAGATCCCATAAAAATATGTCTACATAAAGATGGCGTTGTTCTGACTGCTCCAGACGCCAAAATAAATACAGGGAAAATACTTTTTTGAAAAAAACGCCAACTTAAGTACACGCCAAATTAACCAGTTATACAGTATTTAGCTGTCTTATACATGTATACACAATTTACAGGTATCATTTTTCGAACTATATTGATGTATACCTGGTTACTGACAAAATGCATATGCTCTGCATTCCAACTATTACAAATCGTTATGCATCTGATAAAGACACAGTATGAAATGCAGATGTTAGGCGGAATGTGGGGTGAGTAAGTAAGTAAGTAAGTAAGTATTTATTGACAATATCCAGGATATTAAATATACAAATACATCAATTCATTACATATAAACGCATAATAACAAATATACTAGTATAGATTATTGTGTAAAGAAGTTAATTACATACAGAGATTATGCATGGAAGAAATATATACACAGGGTACTGCATTCATGTAAAGAGGCATACTCGTAGTCCAGTGGATGGTGTGTAGGTATGTTTGCCACATTATTTTACATATATAAAGTGGGCTCCCAGTCTGGCCTGTTTAAAAGTAAGTAAGAGACTGATAAACCAGCTGTCGTTGTCTGAAATATGCTTTCAATGGCGACCCAATCGAGTTGCATACAACCTTTATCTACACATTCATGAACGCCATGTATTTATCCCAAGGTTCGACCTGAAAGGCCAACATAATTGTCTCAGAAACTCCGAACTCCGAACGACAGGCTCGAAACGAATCGAACGAGAGTTTTACTAAATCTTTCCTCGATCCATTAATTGTGAAGTTGGTTAATTGGCATGTCGGTGTTTTATGACACCGGAAAAGTTCACTCCTATCGTATTGACCGTTGCAAGATTTAGCTTTAGCATATTTGGTCTAGAAAATGTATCAAGCTACGGTATATAAATTTTAAATATACGCCTAACATTAATTGTATTGAAATATGAAATGTGTAGAATTGATATGTAATGATTTTTGTCCGACAACTTTTCAAGTTGTGACTTATAGCCAATAGTTAGTTTAGGATCTTGTGCCAACCAGATTACCCGTAAAAGCATCGATTAACCTAGTGTACAGTACAGATATTTAATCCCTGTACCAGTCGACCGGGCGTCTGCCAGTGCCTGGTTGTACAAACACCCATGGACAACATGTCAAAAGAAGTATGCCAAACACACCAATGATCCACGTAGTTAGCTTATCAAAGCTACGTTCAATTGTGCGGCCATCCATAGGTCCATGACCAGAAAACTGGGTAGCAATCAGGCACACGGTCGTGTGTTACACCCGAGCTGCCCACGCATTTAGTGCAGGAATTAAATGTCGTCACTGTATGTGTACCACATTCTCAGGCCCTACCTCATGCTTTGATGAGTCAAAGGACTAGAAGTCGACACTCAGTGCATTAGACTGCTAGACCGTTGGGACTGCCCCGTGATTCTGGCGCTATAGTGTTTAAAGTTTAAAGTCCTTGAGAGGGGTCGACGCCCATGTGGAATATTGGTGTGAAAAGGCGTTGACAGTTGACTTGACTTCGTGACACACATATTAACACCTATTTGCATCCTCCACAGAACGTTTATGCGCACCTTTCAGAAAATCTATCATGCGTCCGCCCGAAAGACTCGGATCCGTGCTAAACGGGAAGCTCGCCAAACATGCCACTCCATGAAACGAACGCAACCGGAAGGAATGCGATGTTTCACGCGATGGCGTGTTCCATTTCATACTGAGCAAGACAGCTCGTGTCTACTTAAAGAGTTCGCATGTAATACACATTAATCTCGTGATTTGTTGTTTATTAGAACACAATGAGGGATATCACGGATATTAATCTGACTAGGATTTCAATTAGTGCAGTGCAAACGACACCCTCGAATTTGATGAAATCGAAAATCAATTATTTCGTAGAACAAAACAAAATGCATTTGTTACCAACATATATATTCAAACATAATACGTAGAATGTATTTTAACGACGATTATTAATTCAGAATTGATCTAGATATAAATGAGCTTGCGTACAGAATTTCATTTTTTTTTCAAGTTATTGTTGTGTTAATAAATATTTTTCATTATCATTGTACCACAGTTGCCTGCCGTCCACCAATCAGAGGCCTCGAAAGTGTAGGTTTATAGGTCACTAAACCACACATTCATGACAGGATATGGTCACAGAGAACTTTTTAAAGTCACTTGTTACAACTTTCAACCCTCAAGAGCATGCTAAAACTCCTATATTAAGCTGCACGCCAGAGTATCGTATACTTCCTAAACTAAATATACCACTTTCTTGTAGCCATTTCCATGAAAACCGCTTTTATACTCAATTTTCTGCTGCAAGTGGAAATCTGTTTGGCTGTCACATCTAGCGTCAACACTCCATCCTACACTGCTACTCGCTGGCTGCATTTGACCCATATAGATAAGGGCCTGCACGCCAGTGCCGGCCAGGTGGGTAGCGTTCTCTAGGGAGTGCAGATGACAGGAAGCATTGCTGTATCACAGTGTGGCCACACCCCCAACCGTACTGGCCACCACGGTACCGTGGTGGCCAGTACGGTTGGTACTGTGGCCATATCCTGTAATGTTTCTGGTCTTTGTTCTCTAAGGTGCCAAAGGTGTTACCCAAGGGGAGTTTAGCAAGAGTGCCCTGCTTAGCTTTTCGCGGCCTGTGGTTGGTGGAAGGCAGTCAACTGTGGTACGAGCTACATAGACTCCAACGAAGCCTAACACCTCGAGTATATCACATACACCACATCTTCCGTAGGGTCAATCTATCACATAGATCAGATAACACCCTTATGCCAGTTCTGTTCAAAAATATATAAACACTTTATCAGCAGTAGTGGTTATTACAGATTTCTTGGCAAATAATGACATTGGTCGATTTAAAAAGATGGTACCATGGTTTGATTATAGACTTAATATAACCCCAAGTGTTATTTATTAGATCCCTTATCCTGTTACAGCTACTGCACTCGTATTACACTAATGCTCTTTGTGTTAGCTTTGTTCATTGTGAAACAATCTCTTTTATCTCCTTAATTTTGGTCCACTTCTTTGCCCAATAGTGCTTCTTTAAATACTTCTGCTTATTTTCCTGCACCGACAAACATTACATTACCCTACATTTCTACGCTGTCATTTACATTTTTCTGTCATTTTTTACATTACCAGGAACCAAAAGGTCAAGGTTGTTATGGTGGCGAATTTAGTTTACACTTATCTCCACAGGGCCTTTTTTCTACATCTCTCCCTTTCAATTCTCTTCTCAAGCTGGTGAGGACATGTCTTGACGGCCACTGACTGCTCGCTGTGACTCACCAGTGCCCGGGTTCCAATCGAGGCCGGGACATGTGAGAAAGTTGCCAATGACTTGGGTAATGCAGTGAATTTCGTCGATTACTCAGGTTTTCCTCACCGCTTACAACTGACTTGTCACCAGTTAGCTGCAATATGTCCTATGAAGTGACGAGAATTCGAATTCCAAATACCAACTACTCTTGCTGCTGTTATCTATGCTTTCCAGGCACTACTGGTTCTGCTGCTGCAGCTTGCCAAGCAGACATGGACCGCTAGTCCCTTCTCTGTCTACAAGCCACTGTTTAGTAGTCCTAGCAATGGCATGTAGATGGCACCACATGAGCCTCCTATTTCTAGCGTGTTCAGGTGTCATATTTATCTATCCATCTGGCAAGATGAATGCAAACTAATTTCGTTACCAGCCCAGCTTAACCATTTCACGCGAGAAGAAAACTCTTGAAGACAGACAAAAACGCCTGACAGGTAAGAATCTAGGCTACAAGACTCGCCTAGCTTCTACACACGTTTCGTCTTCTGTCACACCTCCAGCAGCATCTAGTGACTTATTGTCTCTGCATATAGGTATGACACCTGAGACACGAGCCTGGCGCAGGCGTGTCACAGCTAATAGACAAGCCCATTCGTCACAGTTGCCTCACGTCCAGCACGCACTGGAGCTGCCTGGCGGGACGCTGCTGAGGAGGACACCTGTTGAGGTTAGACATATGTAAGGGCTGTATTCCATCTGGCAAACCCCTCTTTAAGTGTGGGGGACTTGAGTCTAGAACGTGCGAAGCCTACACTTACTAGCATTGTAGTATACACATTGTCCACATCTACGCTGCTGTCGCTACTACAGGTGAATTTGGATATGACGGACCACTGTACGACGGATTTTTGCATATGACGGACGATATGCTTGGTCCCAGTCCGATGCATATCAAGTATTCGTCATATGTCATATACGACGGATTTTGCATATGACAGACCAATTTTCCTGGTCCCATTGAGTCCGTCATATCCAAGTTCACCTGTATATACATCGTGGTGCCCTACTAGGGATGAGGGCAGTGACCGATATCAGCAAGAATTCGACAATTATAGCGGATTTCGCGAGATCAGATATATTGAGTTATGTCTGAGACAGAAAGTGTGAATTTGCAAGTGGTTCAACTGTGAGTTCGCCAATTTCAGGACGTTCAGATTCGGCGTTTATATAGCGGCTTGGCTTTGCGATTAGGTTATCTTCAATTAGCTTTAATATAAGAAAGCTAAACATATGGTCGATTATAATCGTACCCTCTCAGTTAATCATGGATTCCCGTCAAAACAGATCGTTGTCAGGATTTTCAAAAGGTGCTTTTACTTCCTATCTAATATCAAATCGATGTCATAAACATATCCTATCCGATATGGAACATGATTATATGTCCACTCTTATCCGAGTATTGTATTGTATGTTTATTGACTGCACATTATATAGTACAAAATCAATCAAGTATTGACATGGGTTCATACACCTGGTAGGACAACTGTGGGCATAAATTCTGCTCCAAAACAATTCATAATTCATAGCATTTTATTAATGCGCAGTTAGGGTGCATGGCACCTGCTGTGTTGATCAGATTTGATTGATTCGGATCGTGCGAGAGGTGCAATCGCTTTATTTCAATTTACCCTCAGCACGAAATAGTCCCAGCGAAATCTCTCCATCTAGTGTACTGGCATTTAACGTTCCTCTCTAGACGGCTGATTTATAGTTGCCTGGCGGTACGTAATGAACTCCTGTCTGTTTCACGTCCCACAAGGGATTCTGACGCGGAGACGTGAAATTGACAGGCTGTGTTCATTTCAACACTGCTTAGATACTAGTTTCCGATAGTGACTTGGTAAGGAAAGGTTTAATAGGTTTGGGAAGTTAGTCTAGGATAGTGACCTCTAAACTGGATTTTAACATTATTGTTCATTTCAGCACTAGCGAAATTAGTTTCTAATACAGATCTCCTAAAATTAGGTCGTACAAAAAAAACCATGAAGAAAAACTCCGCCGGGTTATGTTCATTATGACTGGTGAGAAACCGGCCCCTCATATTTATGGTCCGAACAAAGGCTTTCAACAAGTTCAAGATATTTACTACATCAGTATGTTTAACAACAATATTTATTTAAACTCGTTAGAGAGACTGATTTGTAATGCATCCATTTAGGGAAGGACTTAACAAATTTTCAACACTGGGCACCAAACAGTGATATGTGGTTAAGCCTCCAAATGACAATTAACGAAATCCATAATCTAAAGTGTAGATGAAACTCTTATTCTGAGACCCTTTGGTAAACACAGTACCTTGTTAAAGGCGATACCAGCATCCAGATCACAAAGAGGCAAAACAATAAATCTATATAAAATCAGGATAATGTAGGTATATCTAAATGATGAAAGCATATTTAAAGTACAGAACGTTCAGCATCATTCAACTCTGTAATTCCGAAGAACACACTTTTATTGAAGAATTAATTAGTGGATGGGACCATTTGAAATAGGATCCATTTCAAGTACCACTACTATTGGAAAGAGGACGGACCATTACATAACCAAAAACTCTCTGCACTTGCAATACATCAGACCACTATTTAATAACGATCCCATCCTTCCCATGCAAACAGTATTCACTGACGCTGATGGCCTGCCACCATTAAGGCGCTCGAGGAACACCCAGAAAGATCACAACGCAACCCTAACGACGACTTGGAATGCAAAACCTAACCCGCCAAAACCTCCATCGCTCTCTTTGTGTTTAGAACATGGAAGAAATGTCTTCAGTAGAGGGAATACTAAACGGGAAAGTGTCCAAAATGTTACTCGTGGTGTCAGAAACTGCCCCGCCGTTTGATTGGGTGTATGTAAACCCTGCAGCAACTCAGTAATGGTACCTCGAGGTGGAGACAATGATGCGGATGATGAATATATCAACATCTTTCTCTGCATTCTTTAACGTAGGCACAAAACTAAGAATAGTTTGTCATCAAGAATGGAATAGAATTTGAATGATAGTTTTGCGGAAAAAGCAAAGATAGCAAGATATTAACCACAACTACTACTTACAGAGGTAGTAGTAGTAGTAGTAGTAGTAGTAGTAGTAGTAGTAGTAGTAGTACTAGTAGTAGTAGTAGTAGTAGTAGTAGTAGTAGTAGTAGTAGTACTACTACTACCACTACTACTACTACTACTACTACTACTACTACTACTACTACTACTACTACTACTACTACTACTGCTGCTGCTGCTGCTGCTGCTGCTGCTGCTGCTGCTGCTGCTGCTACAACAACAACAACAACAACTACTACTACTACTACTACTACTACTACTACTACTACTACTACTACTACTACTATTACTACTACTACTACTACTACTACTACTACTACTACTACTACTACTACTACCTGGATGAGTAGCGCAGTAGACGTAGCCATGTGTTTCATGCCTACTGATGTTAGGTTTGCGTTGCACGGAACAGCTCTACCTAAACGTCCATTAGAATTCAAAAAGCAAACTCTGTCTATATAATAATCATCAGGTTTGGGCCAGTGGGATAGCTTGGGCTTTTCTGGGGGTAAACTGATATAGCATGGGCATAATTGAATTAGTCGGCGGTGTCAGAAGCATGCAAGAACAGACAAGGGGGAGGCATTGATATGGAAACCGTAAATTGGGTTTGAGCTTTGAGGGAGACATTGAATATTTGTTTTTCGCACAAGGGGCAGGGGTTGATGAAGTATAATAGAAAACAGTTGTCAATTATTTGACGTAGCCATAATGCAAAGTTACTGTGCCAAGGGAAGGATAACGCGAGAAAAGTATATAGGGTAAGCAGTCTGTTGCTGAATTGACATTTAACCCGGCTCCTGTTGACGACGACACTATAGTGTAAGCTCCCCCCAGTCTGTGGCAGCCAAACCAAGGCCTAACCTATATATATATGTATATATATATATATATATATATATATATATATATATATATATATATATATA
>OZ012692.1:8922940-8943976 GCA_963942565.1 Maea johnstoni | reverse complement strand
TCTTAATCATAACAGGTTATTAATGATTGTACGCCTTTGTCATGCAGATACATAGCATTTGACCGTGCACAATAATGTCAAATTATATGTCGTATTGCATTCACTGACATATGAATTGATATATGAAGTATGAATTATGTTTATTGTTGATTTTTGTACACCTGACAAGTAAAATAAAAACAGCAGGTGCGAAATTAAAAAAATAAAACAATAATATAATAATGTCAAATTATGCACAGACTTTAATTTGCATTTATTTGACTTAAATATGTTTATCAAAGAAATAGCATCGGGAGAGGATAACCTTTCTAACTTCCCTTATTTGTAAGGAGTTTACTTTCAATACATATATATTAAGCGGAACCAGTTTGGCCAATTTTTTAAGCAGATTATTAACTTCTGTAAAGTATCTTTACATATCTTTTTAATTCTCAAAGAATAGCATTATAATTACAAATGTACAATAAAAGCATGGCAATATGTAACACTAGAAATTGGTGATAGCAAATAGGATAATATTTCAATCTTTTTGTATGTGCCTCAAATAATCTTAATACATATATTCAATCTAAATTTACATAAATATAGACAACACAGAAATATCTGATTAGGATAAAACGAAATAGCAAAACTGATATAATGTCGTTTATTCATTTCATCGTAATATCTTCATATTTCTTTTAACTGTTGTATATATTCCTTAGATTCAAGTTTCAATGCTAATCCTTTAATAATGAGTATTTCAGATTTTTCGGAATTTCGCACGTGATTTGTGTAACCTTAAACGTTACATTATTATAATAATACGTTTATTTGCTGTAATATCAATATACAAAATCGTACATATCATAATAAATAAATGACAAATAGAACATAACCAGAGAACTAAGAGAAATACAACTTAGCTAGTAGGAAATACACAATCCTATATTCACATACAGTTTTGACTAGACAGTATTGAAATGAAGAAAGTAGTAGAAATTATCAAGAATTAGAGACAGACGCTATACAAGACCTCAATAATTAACTTGGACATACAAACATACAATCGTAAGTATCAAAAGCATACATTCAACAGTTACAGTCAATAAAGATAAATACATTAATCATAACCTGGGACAAAGGTACATGAAGGTCTAGTATCAAACAAAAGCAACATATCAGAGAATATACAGGTGCTGATTTATTGGTCCAATAAGCATAAAATTGGAACAACCTTTTCATTTAAGTTACCTCAAATGTGCACCACTTCTTCTAAGTAAGGCTGTTATGATTTGGATTTGATATCATAGATTGATGGCTTCAAAAATCAGGATCATATCATGATATCAACCATAAATAAACTAATGGCTGAGATAAGTGTATAGCTTTACGAAACAAATATGTTTCTGGCTGATTTGATAATCATGTACTTACATTGACATGAATACTAGCTGGTAAATAATCAAGTATTGTTATTCTTTGTAGTACGTCATAGTATTACCAAGAAAGGATTAGTTTCACAAGTATAGTAGAGGTTTTGAATAGTTGCTATTTCATTTTGCTGGATGTATATATATATATTTTAAACATCAGTGTGTCCTATAAGGCAGCTGACTAAGCTGAGGTATTTCATCCCCTGGGTTGTTGCTGCTTCTCTGAAGCTGCCAGCCTCCTAATAGCCTAGCTGCTCTTGTGCTCCTGTTTAGATGGAAACGGTGGACATCAGCCAAAGTATATGAGACATATTCCGTCTGTCTGCACATGAATGGACACCTGGGACAATGCATCGAGACCTCCAAAGTTGCACATAAACTATGCCATTCAGTAGAGCCATAGATATATCTGGACAGGTGTGGCAAGAATGGTAGGAAGAATTAGGTTTATGTAGTTTCCCATTATCATATTGGCTTATAGTCCGACTCACGTATTGAGTCATTCATTCACTTACATAACTACAGAGTACTGCTAATCCATTCCAGCCAAGTTGCAAATTGGAAATGTCTTTATTAAATGAAAAAGTGATGATTGGTTCAGTGGCATTTGTTACAGCGTGTATGCCTAACACGATTACTACAAATCAATACGAGGAGACTAATACAAACCAAACACCCCTCAACTTAGTTAGAAGTGCCAAAATTTCCTCCAACTGGAAAACCGTTGGCAAATTAGTACTATATGCCAGAAACACATGATGTGGATATGCAGCTACATGTTAGGTTAACCATGTTTTATACCGAATACCTTGGCACCATTTGTACTTTACTTAAATTAAGTTTTCATAATGGCACACACCTTAAACCTATGGGAATATATGTGAGTGTTGTTACAGACGAGAACACAATTTCATGTTAAAAACAAATGATTCACACTGGGCCAGAAAGCCTCGAAAATGGACACTTATCAATATGTCTAAGATGCCATAATGATTCCTTTTGATACTTGGGATATGCAGAACAATTTTTTGATATAATAATTGACCCTCAGATGATCTTCAACTATGAAAGAAACACATAATATTTTGGCCTTTTTTTCAAGCATCTAGGAAGAGAAAATCAAATTCTATAGCATTGCCTTATCAATACTCAAGTTAATATTTTCAAAAAGAATTTTGTGAAAAAGGCATTCTTGGAAAAATTCAATGCAGCATGAAAATATAACTACATTATCTCAAATAACAAGACAACCAATTATAACAATAAGGTAGAACAATATCCACTGTAAAGGGCTCTTTACAGTAGATATGATTTAAAAAAAGGACAAATTATTAATATTCTCTCATAGACTGCATTTCCCAAGTATCAAGAGGAATCATTATGGCATCTTAGACATATCTATGTCCATTATTTTAGGTTTTCTTGCCCAGTGTGATTATATATATATACATATATATATAAATATATATATATATATATATATATATATATATATATATATATATATATATATATATATATTTATTATATATATTTATGTTATATATATATATATATATATATATATATATATATATATATATATATATATATATATATATATATATATATATATATATGTATATATGCGTGTGTGAGCCTATGCATGACACTAAGAATTCACTTGTTTTTACCCGATGAGTGAGGACACTGTGTATCTATCTTTCTAATGGGGCACTCACGTCGCTACCTCTTTAGTGTGACCCTTTGGTTAGGTCTGTCCAGACACACAGACAGACAGACAGGCAGGTGTAACTAAGAAAAGCTCAGCTATTTGCCACCAAGCCACTGAGTGGCTGTAAATTGTGCGGAGAGGCTCTTAAGGCAGTCAGCCTGATAATCATACCGTCACTGGAAGAGAGTCCTAAGACTTCCCCTCTCTTCAGGCAATTTATAGCCTGGAGACTCTACTACAACCGCTTCAGCTCAGACACGTTTAATTTGCGATAAGTTCTAGATTGACCCTTACAAGCGAACAGTGACATGTAATGCAACTGCATGAGCTAATTGTATATAGATGATGCTGGTTTCCGGTGACGCCTCCTAACACTTCCTCCTTCGCAGGATGCTGCTGCCTCCTCAGCCGTTGAAGTGCATGCTTGTAATACACTCCACAACACCGTCAGTCTGATGGCTATCACTTCAGGCTTAATCACAGAGTGATAGTGCCCTCACATGCTACTCTCTGTATTAACTCGCCTGCACAAAAAGCAGGTGAAACTCAACATGGAAATAGCAAATATTTCGAGTGGGGTAGTCATACAACCGTGCAACACTGAACGACTACATACAGGGAACCGAGCATGCCAGTGCTGCCAAAACCTATGAATGCCTGGAGAAAAAGACACATTAACCGATTTGTTTCCTTTCTCTAAAAGAACCATTTCGAATAGCACCAGAAGGGAGGAGGTGTTTATTGCGGACGCTGCCTTAAGTGACCTTAGGCTTTCACTGGTACTACGGCTTGCTCCATCATCAATGAACTGTATTAGTTGACGTAGGTAAAGTGACCATCAAAGAAGGTTATCAACTATAAGTGACAGTGTTTGTTTTGTCTATTCTATTACAATGTGATCAGCACTATATAAATGAGGAAATTGCGATTGACGCTAAAATGCACATGTTCACGTCATTTGTATGTGTATGTTCATTGACTGTACTTCATCGTCGCAAAACATCATACAGAGACAATATGTACTATTTGATCGCATACATTTGGTAGATAATAGGTTGTTGATACACAGTACCAACAACATAGAGTAGACTCTTCTAGTGAGTTCCAATATATTCAATGTACACAGGTGTTCAATGCATGGAGGTTTCATTTAATAGAAAACTATTCTACCGGTGTATTGTTAAGCGTTCAATTTGTACAATGTTCACCGAACAGAGGTGTTGCATTCGATGAAGGTTTCACTGCAGCTTGTTGACCGAGGTTCGCACGGGGGGCGCGGACGACCAACTATGGGGAAGTAATGCCATTGTATATCAATTGATTCCAGCTGCTGACGGCGACTGTTGCTGAGGCATTGGGGAAGTAATGAACGGCTATTTATTAGCAATACTGTTGGTTGGGCGCGTTCCCTGTCACATAAAGTACATAGGTACGCGGCAAATAAGTGTTGCTTTACCTGTGGACCGATCCCATGAATAATGAATAATAGGAACACACCCATTGGATAAACTGCATAAACCATATCTTAGATGAAGTATTGCCACATGCGTCAATGGCTTTCACTGCGCCGAATATTTATATAACTCTGTCTGGAAATCCGTAGCTGTATAGGAAGTCGTGGGAGAGGCAATTCTACACAATGATGTAGCATCAATCACTTTCTTTCTCATATATGTAATAGGAAGAAGTAAATGTGAGGGATTATGTGTTGGGTTAAGAATAGAATGCCATGGGTGACTGTCACGTTTTACGCCATCTAAAGCTAAATTGGGACCAGTAAACCAGTCAATGCTACGACGGTGGGTAGTTCCCAAAGTTGCTGCTGAATTGCTACGTGTACGTGTCATGTTTCTAGTAGGGTACTGTATAACTTGTTAATTTGGCGTGGTTTTTAAGTTGGCGTTTTTTGGCGAATGCCCATCAACGCCAAATTAAAGATCGCATAAAAATATGTCTACATAAAAATGGCGTTGTTCTGACTGCTCCAGACGCCAAAATAAATACAGGGGAAATACTTTTTTGAAAAAAAACGCCAACTTAAGTACACGCCAAATTAACAAGTTATACAGTATTGTTCGGTAGAGGTGTGCACTGGATAATTTTGGACCTGAATAGCCGCGGCGAGTCTCACCCTGTTGCTGAATCACTCACCATGAAAAATGCTACCATTGTATAAGATTTGTATTCGGAATCAACTAATGCTTTAAACTCAATCTAATCCTGTTGGTATATGTGGATGTCTACGTGTAACCTCCACAAATTGCCGCCTAAAAGCTGTTTGTGCAGCGAATGCGCACATTGGATTTTGCGCACTTTCTCAGACCGCGAATAACGCAATATTAAACCTGCTACAATAAATATTAGCTCACAGCAGACAATATCTCTTTCCCTAGCGTTGAGAAAATGCATTTTATAATTAATGACAGCAGCCATGCCAATGACAAATGTTACAAAGGAGAACAACTCCATTTGCTGTGC
This sequence comes from Maea johnstoni, assembly GCA_963942565.1. Classification (NCBI taxonomy): domain Eukaryota; kingdom Metazoa; phylum Annelida; class Polychaeta; order Spionida; family Magelonidae; genus Maea; species Maea johnstoni. The sequence continues at coordinate 8,938,369 of OZ012692.1, read as the reverse complement.
GGGTATTCAAAACAAATTAGAGTTCACCATGTGCAGGTACATTTCAATTCTAGATTGTCATGGATGTGTGTTGATAATACGCATGCGCCGGCCGCGCATGTTACTGGGCGATGGTGGAGATTGTCTTGTTTTGAGTATGGTCGTGGGAAAATGGTTCTGGTGGCTCAGCAGCTGTCTTGTAATAAACTCCTAGCGCCTTGCTGCCCCACACTGAGAAGAAACAGAAGGTCTCAGCAGCCCCGGCTGTGCCCACCTTCGACCCAGGCTTAGGCATCTGCACAACGTGAAATATAGCACAAACGTAATGAAATATAGTTGCTTTGTTTAAGAGAGGTAGATGAATATCTACACAGTTAGTGATTTGTAGTAGCAGATATCACTTGATATATATTACATAGACGCTGGGTGAAGAAGTCTATGTATTACATTCATTGCCAATTATTTGCATATCTATGTACAGGTATTTGTATCATTTCTATACTAGTTTGCACACATTGATTGTTCAATAACAATCAGATGTGTCTCAAAAGATATTGCTGGTAGTCTTATCGTTTTTAGTATTGTTGCTGATGATTTTCCGCATGGCACAAAATAATGTATTTCGTCTGCCATTACACATTACATAATCAGGATCATGCCATATATATATATATATATATATATATATATATATATATATATATATATATATATATATATATATATATATATATATATATACATATATATATATATATATATATTTAATCATATATATATATATATATATATATATATATATATATATATATATATATTATGTATAAGTATATATATATATATATATATATATATATATATATATATATATATATATATATATAATATATACATATTTATGTATAAGTATATATATATATATATATATATATATATATATATATATATATATATATATAAATATATATATATATATATATATATATATATATATGTATATAATATATACATATTTATGTATATATATATATATATATATATATATATATATATATATATATATATATATATATATATATATATACATATATATATATATATATATATATATATATATATATATATATATATATATATATATATATATATAAATATATAAATAAAAAGTGACGATACATGAAACCCCCAACAATTCATAAAAAACCCAAAAGGTTGTAGAGCAAAACGTTACGTATTTAAGTAGAAGGTGCCAAAGTGTAGATTAAACGGTTTAATATTGCGTAGGCTCGTCCTAACTCCTCATGTCTGTGCAGACATTAAACACCGAACGGGCAGCCGCGACTGACATGGAATGAAACTGACACCCTTTGAAGTTTTCGACACGTGACAGGTCACGTGCAGGTCACGTGTTGCTTCGTCAGGTCACATATGCTGCTATGACATGCTCGACAGAAATGCAATAAGCTTAAGTGGGTCTATCCTAAATTGTTTTTGGGAACTGCCCTGGCTCTTTAATGCTTTACACAGCTCTAATCTTTACCTCACCGGCGTTTTATCAACTCGGAATGGGGGGCGGAATGAAGTCTCCCACGTGTACTGTCTTAAGAGGGGCCATTGTCTGTTGCATATTTCTCACGATCTATATCTAATCATGCCCAATCATGATCTAATGGGGTAGTTTAACATGTTACTGCCGAGGGATTTAGATTCTTCGCATGCAATAAAACTCAATGATGCTATCAGCATTTATTGCATTAAAATCATTATATTACCACAAACTCGCCCATCTGTAGGCACCACGGGTCCCCTGAATCATCAAGACCTGTTTTGCTTTCCGCCCGCAGAGCCGTCTTTAGCCGAACGCACAACCCCAATACTTAATGGACTAGGCTCGTTTAGCACAGCACAGAACGGGACCGAAAGAGCATTAACTCTTGGCCATCTTGAGGCGGCCAACTGGAGGCCCAAACTGGGCAGCAGCAGCAGCAGCAGTAGCCTAGATTTCTAGGCTGTCATATGTATTTTTCTGTTATGTTTTTTTCTGTTACCAAACACCAAATAGTGTAGGTAGCCAGAGTGGTCAATTTAGTTTACATTTATCTCACCAGGATTCAGTTTGATTATGACCTGTAAACATATAGAGATAGGAGGAGCAGGTGGTGCCATCTATCTACCAAACCTGGTACCACACCACAGTGCTTGGTCAACACATAGGGGAAGGTGAACATTACAGGGACTAGGAGCCTAGTCTACAGCAGCAGCAGCAGGGAGATTCTCCTGGAAGATTCACGCAGCACCAGTGTGCTCTGGCTCATACAGGGCACAGGCAGACAGAGGGCCAAGGTCGTTTTCATGCAATCTTAGGGAAATAGCCCATCAATTTCCAATGAGAATGGCCAGCAGCCGACGCTTCCTGGGACTCCATAATCTACCCAAAGTGTTTCCTTTTCTCTTGAATGTCATATTTCTTTTACATACATTGATATGGACTTAGATACTGCTTTGGAAAAGGCTTACGAAACTTAGAGCCCACACATGTACACAGATACATTCAGTCAGCTTAAATACATACTTACATGCATGAAGGCGTAAATACATACCTATGTAAGAAAAGATTTAATGTTTGTTTAATTCTATTTCAATATATTCAATTATGTATTCCTACACATACCCATGCCCTTAATCATACTATGTGCATACGTAAAAGTACATATATACACAATTACCCATTGCAAGGCAATACTTTGGACAGTTTGATGTTAGGCCCTCCCCGCTTACATGGAATTTCGTCTGCGTCTGTACGTGCATCTGAGAGAAATAGCCCGTTCATGTCCAGTGCGAGAGGCCACTATTTGATGCCTGTAGGGTCACATGGGACATCAAGAGTGGATGTCGTATACCTTTCAATGCCATGCCATGCTTTCATCGTTAACACATTCACACTCAAAGAGGCCAAAACAGGCCTGACAATTTTTAATATATTTATCTATCAAAAGTATTTTTTGAAAAATATTTGAAGGAGAAATGTTTATCACAACATTACCAACAACTCTCCCTCAAATATTTTGTAAAATCATTGTCAATTTCAAAGTTATTTCCAAAAGTATCATAGATCCAGACGACAAGTGATGGAGGAACTCTTAAGCATTAATGGGTTAACGTCTTTCCTATGTTTAAACATTTCAATACTGGATATTTCCAGGATTATGGTTACAAGAAGCAGACATATCAAATCAAAATGTACGCTGTTATTACATTACATATCATTTTACCCACTCGCCATAGACAAAGCATTACGAAACGCTAGGACAACAATCATCTACCAATAATCAGACTTGATGATAATGGATCCAAATATAAAGCAATTACTATTCTGATGAACAGCATACGTCCAAAATGTTGAATTTATCAAATATCCTTTCGAGTGTTGGTTGCATCCGTCTTGTTTGGAAATGATAGATGTCCCGGACTCTAGTACATGATAAGAAGTTTCCATTTCAACATTACCAATATTCTAAACTTTATCGGTTCCTGTTCCTTTGAGGTATACTCAAATGTTTAAAAATGCATATACGATACACTAGAAATGTATCACACGATAGCATATCCTGATACCAATAGGTTGTCAGCAAGGTTACAAGATGAATAATCATGTAATCCTTTTTAAAAGTATACTTATATTTTTTAGTAAAACGCACCCAAAAAGTCTTCGAAAAGCGAAACGCTCATTTAGAACAATAAAGTCAAATATTTACTATCGCTCAATATATTGAAACGGCTAAAGCCAATTCCATTCCAACGTCTAAACAAAAAGCCGTATAATTGTAATTTCGACAACGGCATCATTCCCGCTACTAACCCAAAGACATGAACTCATCGCGCACTTGACATATATTGTATTTCATTTTCAATAACTCTTTATTTGAATTAAGTTGACAATACAATTTTGTTAATTCGATATTGTAAATGCATTGAAACTTGATAATGAACTAGGTTTTGATTATTGATTTTCGTCGCTTTTCTGCTACTGTATATCACTTAAATATGGCGTGAACATTATATAGCGCAATTGCGGTACTGCAATATATAGCGTGATCTAGATATAGCGGTGAACGGGAACAGCAGCAGCAAGTTCAATTAATAATCTAATAAAGACGGGGATTTTATAATAGCGCATATGGGCAGAGCGCTATTATCGCTATCTTATTGTTCCCGCAATACTAAAGTGATTTACAGTATATTGTGGGTAAATCGTGACTAGCGAGTTATAAGGGGTGAGTGAAACCGCCTAACCACAGGTCTCTGCAATTTCCTCACATGGTCCGGCCAGGATTCGATCCCGTGCAGTGGTGAGAGATAACTAGCAGCCATTGGCAATGCCTTAGATCACAGGGCCAGGCCCGGTCCAACTCACACATTATTACCACTCATTTCTTACGTGACCGAACTTTGAAAGCATGTTCAATATTAGTTAGCTACGATGGTGCAAGTGTGAACAGCAGAAAAAAAATTAATTTATTTTCTCCACCGTTTTTTTACCAAAACAGCAGAAAAAATAAATTTAAATTTATTTTCTCCAACGTTTTTCCAAAAACAGCAGAAAAAATAAATTTAAATTTATTTTCTCCAACGTTTTTCCAAAAACAGCAGAAAAAATAAATTTAAATTTATTTTCTCCAACGTTTTTCCAAAAACAGCAGAAAAAATAAATTTAAATTTATTTTCTCCAACGTTTTTCCAAAAACAGCAGAAAAAATAAATCTAAATTTATTTTCTCCAACGTTTTTCCAAAAACAGCAGAAAAAATAAATTTAAATTTATTTTTTCTGCTGTTTTGGTAAAAAAACGGTGGAGAATTTTTTTTTCTGCTGTTCACACTTGCACCATCGTAGTTAGCATATGTTTCCCTCGTTTACTTTTTTATCATTAGTGCGGTGTATTCGGCATATTTTCGCCTGTTCTACATGCTACATGTAAGTCTACAGTGTCTGTGATCCGCATACCACAGTACACCGTCTATCTCCCCCGGGCTGGCTTTGGAATAGAAAACATGTCAAGGTTAAAAGCAGTCTTCCCTTGACATGTTAGTTTACCGACTGATCCATTTAAGGATGACGAGAGTGTCAACCGCACGTCTTAAACTACCTGTCAAAGGGAAATGTGCTATTCGCAATGTGAGAATTTTAACACATTAATAAAAAAACACATAAACAGCGTACATGTACATTTCTCTCAACTATCAATTGGTGACCATGCTCTCAATACAGTGCCGACATTTAATTCCTGCACTAAATGAGTGGGCAGCCCGGGCATACTACACGACCGCATGCCAGATTGACACCCAGTTTCATGGACATGGATGCATAAATTACCTCAAAATTGAACGTAGATGCTATTAGAAACTACGTTAAGGTCAATGATGTGCTTGAATTATTTTTTGACATGTTATCCATGGTGTTTTATACAACCAGTCACTGGCAGATGTCCGGTCGACTGGTGCAGGAATTATATGTCTGTACTGTAGATACATGAATGCTGATTGAGTGAACACACACCACTGCCTGGAGCGAGTAAGTGTTGGGTGGTTTAGTTATTGATAACCGTATTCGATGCTGCATATGTTTAGTTGTACCCCATCAACGATTGAAATTCTGAACGTTTGATCAGACTCTAAAACACGATGTCATTCGAACATCCATCGATATGGTGTTCACACTCAAAAGAATGCGTGACGGGATTCATGATGTTCTGCACAGCAAATAGAATTCACCCGTGTAAATTATTCTCGCTTTCCAAAAGAAACATTCTAAATCAGAGATGTTAAATGGTATCTCTAAACCCCAATCGATTTCCTAAACTGACACATCATATTAACCATCTGGAGCAGAAAAATGCTGAAAACATGCGAGATCAAAGGTTGGGCGGAATAAACAATTTCTCAGTTGGGCTATCATCCCCGTTATTACCGCAAGTGTCAACTCCTATCCATCACTGGCGGATACTCTACTCGCGGCTCTTCAGGCAGAATAATCATGTCTGTGGCATGGCACTTCATACCGCTATTCATCTCTCTCTCTCTCTCTCTCTCTCTCTCTCTCTCTCTCTCTCTCTCTCAATCTCTCTCTCTCTCTCTCTCTCTCTCTCTCTCTCTCTCTAAACATTCGTAAACACATTCTACATCGCTCTCTGACGAAGGTAATATACCGCGTGACTGATACAAAGGAAACAATTATTGTAAAGTGTGGTCATAATAAAAATACTCTGTATTACCAGAGCATCACATACAGATTGTAAATTGTTAGGGTAAATGTGTTCAAGTTGGATTGGAAGGAAGTGATGATTGAATAGAGTATTTGGAATATAATACTTCACTGACGAACATCAGTACTCCAGTAAGCAGGAAAGGTTACTTACAGTAGCCGCCGCGTAAAGGGAGATAACCCACACGTATGATGGTTTTAGTATGGTGCAGTAGAGAGATATCATCATCGCACCACCTGAATGGAGCACCGACGTATAGTGTTTTAAAGGTATTAGGCCACTCCAATTTAATTACTTGTCTTACGAGCTTTTTTTGGAAAAAAATCCTGTCAGACTCCAAAAAAAAGAAAGAAAAAAGTCGACTTTGGTGTCTTACGGACGAAAGTGGTTTGGAAACTTTCTGTCAGACTCCAAAAAAAAATAATAAAGTGCTAGATTTAAGAATATTCATTGTAAGTGTGATTCAATCAACTCCAGGAATTTATAAATGCTGTAGTAGAGCCTCATATTTGAGGATGTATATCTCCCACCCTTAAGGTTACAGGGATTAATTGATTTTGATTGATTTTATTTAGTTAAGAATAGGCTGTTAGAAACATCTCGCTACCAGTCCTAGTCAGCAGACTCTAAAAAAAAAATAAAAAAATAAAAGAACATTTTTCAACTTTTTTTTTTATTCCAAAATGGCTCATTTCCTGCCTCCTGAGCACGTAAGACAAGTAATTAAATTGGAGTGGCCTTATCTTAATTAATAACTACATGCATATTGTTCTAAATGATGGTACGAGTCATACACACCTGCTTTCCAATACATTACAATTGACACGACGTTCATCTAGAGATCCACCCTCTTTCGTCTAATCATACTTAAACCATAAGCAGCCCCCACCACGTCATATTCATAACTCAGGTGCGTGTATATTGCCGAGAGCGAATTACACGCACACATTGCGAGGCATTAACTCGCTACATGAGCTACGAGTAGTTAGCATCTATCTGTTTTACTCAATCGATAGCAGGTTAATTCATAGAAAAGTCCATGGACTGTCAGTGTCAGATTAGCTCGTTGGCATTTTGATGAATTCTGCGATTGCTCTCGTTGCTAAAAAGGCTCGTCCATCATGGCGTCAGGGTTGAGGCCAGGCACAATCTGTTTGGCGTTGGATTAATATTTTATCAGAGAAAGGTGCGTGGCCTCTGGCCTCTAGCTAACGACATGACATAGAGATTCGTTCAGTTTGCTTGTGAAACAACCTGTGTTTGATCATGGTATCGACTGATGTCTCTGGAGTGATGATTCTGCCCTGGGGAGACTCATACCCTTACTCTTGAGTACTGTATAACTGGTTAATTTGGCGCGTACTTAAGTTGGCGTTTTTTTTTCAAAAAAGTATTTTCCCTGTATTTACTTTGGCGTCTGGAGCAGTCAGAACAACGCCATCTTTATGTAGACATATTTTTATGCGATCTTTAATTTGGCGTTGATGGGCATTCGCCAAAAAACGCCAAATTAAAAACCACGCCAAATTAACCAGTTATACAGTATTCTTACATGCCGTACAGTGCAATCAAGTATCATAAGCTCTATATAACTGTACATGATGATCTTTATGACACAATTAAAATCTAATGAATGTTGCAATGCATTATGATTTGAAGAGAAAAACTGTTTTGATGTTAAAGTAGCTTATGGTCTTATTTTTCACGCTTAGCTTTTTTCTACCCTGGTCTATTATGACTATTCTGCCTTTGCCAAGTCTATGTTGTCTGAAAGGTTTCCTGCTGAGGAGAGCATGTTACGTCACAAGAGTACCCATGTTCATGTACTCAATGTACATGTAGGCTAAAGAGCGAAAGTAAAATCCCTGCTTGTGTGCAAGCCAATGAGAGCGTCTATGATAGTTGTCTCTTGCTCTTTAGGGCTATTCCATTTGAATGTACATGGGGGGGGGGTGGAACGCTCACCTATTAAAAAATCATGGGGGGAGGGGGTAAAGATGAAAAGATTGGGGGTTTACATGAAAAGAAATCATGGGGGGGGGGGGGTCTGAAATTGTGAGCGTTCCATCCCCCCCCCCCCCCCATGTACATTCAAATGGAATAGCCCTTACAATGACGGCGTAGACGGTCACAACTTTGGTCTCATTATGAGGAAATGCTGTAACATAGAAATCTCTACATTAGTGGCTAGCCAAGAGCAACTCGGGAAGACGGGGTGCGGGTACAAAAGTTTAATATTCAAAACAACAACAATAACAAATTCGTTCTGTAGTCTGGGAGAACGATACATACTATACAATCATACAATCGAAGCACTCTGTGAGTGCGTAGAGTTGGTTTTGTTAAACAGATACAAAGTAGCGAACAAGTTTAACTAAGGCACTGCTACCGTGCAACATCTTAATTGATACAATGTATCGACTAGTTTAGGAGTCGTGTACTTATAAACGTTGACCCGCTGTAAAACATAAAGCTCCCTGAGCCAACAAGCAATACCTAGTTGCATTAACTATACATACAAAGTTACAAAGGTGTGACCTGTGACCTGACTTTACTCTATGCACCAAAACACTGTGCCACCTGAGCGATTGACCTATAAGTGCAGCACCCCTGATAGTGGAAAGACCTCACACGTTGTGAACCTGTGCGAAATCCTCCCTGCTCCTGTGGAGCCGAACCTGGGGGTGACGTGAAAAAGTGTGGGGGTGGGTTAAAAGCAAGTTAAGGGCCAGCCGGTGACGGCGACCGTAAAAGAGAAAAAAGGGTGGGTGGGTGGGAAATCTGGAAATGGCCGAGCCGGTAGAGAGGCCAAAGAGACTGGCCGGAGCAAGGCGTAGTAGAAGCTGCTCTGAATGAGCGGTGGTGACTCGGCGGGTGGCGACCGCAAACTAATTGGCGGCAAGGGTCCCGAGTGGCCTCGTGTGTGTCTGAGTGCCAATCAGTCGCGTGCCTGGTCCCCGATTGGCTGAGGGTGACACGCTCCTGCCCAGGGCGCATGCGTAATCCGAGGCACGCTCCGCTGTGCCAGCGGCCGGAGCGGGACAGGGGAAAGTTGTTCTCAGCTGCCCCAAATGCCCAGGAATGTGAACATTCCACAGACATTAGTGGCTAGCCAAGAGCAACTCGGGAAGACGGGGTGCGGGTACAAAAGTTTAATATTCAAAACAACAACAATAACAAATTCGTTCTGTAGTCTGGGAGAACGATACATACTATACAATCATACAATCGAAGCACTCTGTGAGTGCGTAGAGTTGGTTTTGTTAAACAGATACAAAGTAGCGAACAAGTTTAACTAAGGCACTGCTACCGTGCAACATCTTAATTGATACAATGTATCGACTAGTTTAGGAGTCGTGTACTTATAAACGTTGACCCGCTGTAAAACATAAAGCTCCCTGAGCCAACAAGCAATACCTAGTTGCATTAACTATACATACAAAGTTACAAAAGTGTGACCTGTGACCTGACTTTACTCTATGCACCAAAACACTGTGCCACCTGAGCGATTGACCTATAAGTGCAGCACCCCTGATAGTGGAAAGACCTCACACGTTGTGAACCTGTGCGAAATCCTCCCTGCTCCTGTGGAGCCGAACCTGGGGGTGACGTGAAAAAGTGTGGGGGTGGGTTAAAAGCAAGTTAAGGGCCCAAAATGTTAACGTTAGTGGGCCAAAGAGTTGTTAGTGGAGGAGGGGAGGCCAGCGAGGAGGCAGGCCGCTGCCCTGTCCCGGGCCTGCTCAGCTGGGAGGTAGAGGTCGATAGAGTCGCCCCTCCAGCCCCCCATGAGCTGCAAGTCGGCTATGGCTGCCCCCTGCTGGTAGGCCCGCGTGCAGGCTCCCCGTCGTAGGGAATGAAAGGTGTAGGCCTTGCACGCCGGCGAACCCTGCACGGGGACGAGTGGGACGGAGAACCCCTGAGCAGCATCCTGATGGCACTTGGCCCACTTGAGGCGGAGAGTGGCCCTAGGGCCCGTGACTGTGACGTCTGCAAAGAGCGGGTATCTGGTGGCGTCGAAATCACCCCTGGAGGGTGGGACCAGCGACGACAACCTGGCCATGGAGAAGAAGGCCACTGAAAGAAGGGTCGCAAACGCCAGACCCGCGTCTCCCCAGCGCCTAGCCCTCCCGCAAAGGGAGGCCAGCACCTCAAAGGGCATGGGGGCCGCTCGTGTCGGCACGTGCCGAAGTGTGAGTGGGAGTGAACGTTTAAAGAGCTCTAATCTGCGTGACGTGAAAGCGTGTGTCCCCAAACCCGCATCCAGGTGAAAGACCCTGATGGAAGCCAACGCGTTGGTGACTGACTTGGGGGCCCTGTAGGAGCGGAGTAAAAACTCCCCAAAGAAAATTAGTGAGCTCTGTGTTGCCGGGAAGTCGGGCAGCGAGAAATGGGCCGTAAAGGCCGCGTAAAGCAAAACATGAGAACGATGGTTGGCCAGTGTACCTGGCCTGAAGGCCTTACCTATTCGCGCGCGTGCTGCCTGTTCCAACCGTTGGAAATCTGAAAGGAAGCATGAGGATTAAATGTCATTTTTTAATACAAAACGTTCGACAGGGATGCGTACCTGCCGCGCCCGGCCCAAACTCTCATCCGCGTCTATCCTATCCCTAAATACCTGGCCCGTGCGGGCCCGTGAGAGCGCGTCCGCCCTCTGCATAAGTTCTCCTGGTCTGTGTAATACGTGCAACTCGACGTCGTGCACCACACAGATGGCGAAAAGTTCTCTGACGCATGCCTGCATGTATGGGTCCCTAGACCTGCCTGATCTTACCGCCAGGCAGGCGTTCATATTGTCGCAGTGGATTTTTACCCTCTGGTGTGCCCAGATGCCGGCCCAGGTACCCACCGCCACCACAATGTTTAGGAGCTCCAGATGCGCGATAGGGTGGTTGGCCCCCAGCACCGGTGCTGGGAACTGTTCACTGTAGTACTGTTCTCCCATGTAGGCACCACACCCCGTCGTACACGCATCCAGTTCCAGCTCCCCCTGGCACTGTATGTCTTCCTTGGCTATGATGCGTATCCCGTTGTACGCCGGCCACAACTCTTGGAAGAAGCTCAAGTCCTTCTTAAATCCCAGGGAGAGGGTTTCGGTCCCCCTCCTGGGGGCCTCCCGGAGATTCTCCAGCATACGGTTGGTGAACACGCGGGCCGGCGGGGAAACGCTTGCCACGAATTGGAGAAGTCCCATGAGGCTTTGCATGTCTCGTTGTGTGGCTCGCTGTCTCCCCCCCCATTCCGCTAGTACGTCCCCGATCTCCGCCATCTTGCTATCGGGGATGCGCATTGTCATTTGCACGGAGTCGAACAGAATGCCGAGCCAAACCATGGTTTGCGCTGGTCGACAGACTTTCTTTGTCGCTTCCGCCACCCCCAGTTTCCCCATGATATCCTGTAGCTTGTCCAGTGAGTCGTTGGCCCTCTTCAGTTCCTTCTCGGCCCCCCCAAAGTCGTCTAGGTACGGCCGTGTTAGATACCCGTGGCGGCCATGTATGTAGGTAATGGCCTCCGAGGTCTTTTGCATGAAAAGGGCGGAGGTCTTTAGACCAAACGGGGGGCAGACGTCGAGGTAGAACTTACCTCCATGCTGGAGACCTAGGAGTGGCAAGTCCGTGGGGTCAACCCTGAGTTGCCTGTAGCCCCTCGCTAGGTCCGTCTTAAACATGAAGGCGCCCGGCCCGATGTCCAGCAGGCGATCCTCCATGAACTGAACCGTTGGAAGCCTGATGTTTATCTCTTCCCCCAGGTACCAGTCCCCATCTACTCCATCGTTAATCGAGGCCCCCTCTGGCCATGACAGGTCCATGATTACCCTGCGGTGCAGGGAGTCCTTTTTCGGCTTGGTCATGAGGGGGCTGATGTGGGTGGGGGCCACCGGTGGCCCGTTAAAAGGCCCCAGCAGCGCGGCATGCCCAATTTCCGTATCGATGTAGAAGTCGATATCTGCGCTGTACTGTACTGCCGAAGCGTGATTGTCTAGGGTGGATTGCAGTGCGGCCGACCGATCGAAATTGATGGGCCAGCCGAACTCTAGGAACTCCACTAGTCGTGTGTCCGTGTAGTCTGCTAAGTAGCGACGCCATGCGTCGATATTGAGGCCGCTTGGGACCCGGCATCGAGCCCCCTCGTGGTTGTAGCGGCCCTGAGCTGTGACTGTGGTGTAAATGCGCCTGAGATCCGCGCAGAACTGTGCAGGGGCAGGGTTGGGCCCGAGATTCGCCCCCCCCTCCCCTGATACATTGTAATTGTAATGGTCTCCGTGACCCACATCGTTGTCCCTGTTGAGGTCGTTCCCCACGTTGTGACAATGTTTCTCGCTCTCCCCGAGGGCAGGCACTGTGTTATCCCCGCACCTGCCCTGGGGTTCTTTAGTGTAAGTGACCTTTTTCGAGTTTTTTGACTGGTCAGCCAGTTTGCGGATGCAGTCGTTTTCTGCATGTCTGCAGAGTAGAGAGCACGACTTGAAGCAATACGTGCAAGCGTGTGTGAAGGGTGCGTGATCTCGCACCTGCTCACATTCCCGTTTCTGGAAGGGGGCGCAGCATTGCATGCCTGGTGGGGCCTGTTTGGGTTGGGGTCGAGTGGTCTCTTTCGCCTCTTTCCCTTCTTTCCCCTCTTTTATCATTGGGACGACCCTCGAGTACTGCATGCGGTACTTTTCAATCGTCACTGTATCGTCCCATTTCAGGGCACCTGCTTCCACCTCCTGGGCTATGGTGTCATAGAAGTTCATAGCATTTGCCCAGGAGTAGTCCATCGCGTCTTGCATCAAGATACGAAGTAATTCGATCATCGTATCCTTGTCCATTTTGCACTCTGGGTTGGCTAGCATTGTCAGGAATCCGTACACGAATTCCTCTACGGTGAGTTCTGTGAATGCCAGCGTTCTCCATTTCCCGTTGGTCATACGCCGTACATGCATATGAGGCCAGTCTATGGTATATTTCACTGAGTCGGTGGCCTTGCGGAGCGAGCCCGACTTCTTACCTTTCGTGCGGGGTAAATATTGGTTGTCTTCGTCATCTCCCTCCTCGCCCTCGATCTGTGCCAAGCGTCCGGCTGCCTGCATCATAAGTCTTAGGTTATGTCTGAGGGAATCTGGGGTTGCCAATTCTGACCCCTGTGTGCGCGCCGCCCCTGCCTCGCTGGTTGTACTTCCTCTCTCCGATTCACTGTTACTGACCAGTGACTCCGCTGCCGTTGTCGGGGGCTCCACACTCTGTAGCCTCCTGTCCATTTCGCTCATGCGGCCGTCTATCAGCTCCAATTTCGCCAGTATCCGCTCCTGGACGTCGTTTTGCACAGTGTCCGTTAACAGTGCTTGTCGCTCTCGTTGGCACTGCTTGCCTGTCGGTGGCTGATGTTCTACTCCGCATTTGCGGCATTTGTATGAGCGGGGCATGACGAAATCTGGAAATGGCCGAGCCGGTAGAGAGGCCAAAGAGACTGGCCGGAGCAAGGCGTAGTAGAAGCTGCTCTGAATGAGCGGTGGTGACTCGGCGGGTGGCGACCGCAAACTAATTGGCGGCAAGGGTCCCGAGTGGCCTCGTGTGTGTCTGAGTGCCAATCAGTCGCGTGCCTGGTCCCCGATTGGCTGAGGGTGACACGCTCCTGCCCAGGGCGCATGCGTAATCCGAGGCACGCTCCGCTGTGCCAGCGGCCGGAGCGGGACAGGGGAAAGTTGTTCTCAGCTGCCCCAAATGCCCAGGAATGTGAACATTCCACAGAAATGACCCTTTCTCGCATAGGAACAACAAAAGACATCAGTGATACAAAATCAAACTGAACAATCCCTAATTGTTTCCTGAAAACTATTATACCATATCAGTGCCGTTGACCTGTCCTTGACTTGCTTGATTTCACACGGTCATCCCAGCAGGTCAGGCTTGAAAGTTATCTCCTTTATGCAAACAAATGGGAAAACAATTCATATATTTGAACAGCATCACTTTCAATGTAAAACCATCTAAACCACTGCAGTTGAATGAAATATACGTTCTGTCACATATGGCTTAACATGGCAGCTGGCCTTCGTTGTATTGATGCTTTTACAAGAAGCAATGACACAGCGAAATTGATAAAACTACGCTAGATCGCTCGGCCACTATTGCTGGCTCACTGGATTTATATCCGGTTAAGAAAAATGCATTATGTTTTCAAAAACTGAAGCATTTGCAAATAGAAGGTCAAGGAAATAGTGTCATATTGCAGCGTAAAGTATTACAATAAGACGGTTACTTTGTCTATTCAATGGATATAAGCTGAATACTTGTCTTTTGTTTTCTCTGTATGGCCTTGAATATGAGGACATGAGTAGCTGTACGACAAGTGACAAGTAAGGTGACTAATATTAGCCTTCCCTGTGGGGGTAAGCCTGACCGTGAGAGCAACTTATCGAATAATCCCTACAGCGAATACGACTCCTCGTGGTGTGGCGCGACTTACCCATCAGTGCCCCCCTTGACACAATACATAACCGCCATGCTCTTTCAGCAGACTAAACACGCTGTTCCATACACGATTGCCTGAATATATGCATGTATGTATGTACGTATGTATGTATGTATGTAAGCATGTATGTATGTATGTACGTACGTATGTACGTATGTATGTGTGTATGTATGTATGTATGTATGTAAGCATGTATGTATGTATGTACGTACGTACGTACGTTGGTACGTGCGTACTTACGTACATATGTATGTATGTATTTATGTATGTATGTATGTATGTAATATGATATTGAATTTAAGCAATACATTCATTCCTTGGATAAGGAAACCTCTCAAATATTTTCGGTTACAATAATGATATTCGAAAAAACCCAAATATTTGCCTTATCGTAGGATATAAAACGTTACACAAAATAAGACGATCTAATAAGCTTATATTGCCAGTGTTTGCTTAAGGCAGCTGCGGCATCACCTGATACCGGGCTCAGGTGCTCTACCGTACACCAGCACCTAAGGTAGCTCAGGCGTGTTTGCATAGAGGCAGATCAGCTCGCGCCATGATTCAATTACGCTGCTGCTGCTGCCAGCTCACAGCAAAAGGCACACTGGCACGTTGTCGGTGGGCCAGGGCATAGGTCCCCTCCCCTGGACTCCCTCTAGATGCGTCGTGAGGATAGCCCCAGCAGCGCCACTTATTCAAGGTGCCGCACTGCACACCCTGCAGCTAGGGTCCCAC